>BGPR01000209.1:593484-640288 GCA_013235015.1 Araneus ventricosus | reverse complement strand
AAGTAAACTGTTTAGTACGTAATTTGTCAACTGTACAGTTACTTTCATATACGATGAGGTGTCAGACTCGTGCATCAAATTACAGAATCTTTTCTATTTAAATCTGTAATCAAGAAGTAATTAATTGGAAAGGCAAAGATGACTTGGACACGCTTAAATACCTCAGGCGTCTTTTATGTTCTTTTACGGATTGTAACAACAATAAATGCCCCAAATAGGATGTGTCATCTAATTTTAAGGTTGGATAAATTCGTAAGTCAAGCGGTTAAGGAATAGGTACACATTTGTGAGATAAATTCAGATAGTGGAATCCGTTTCAAACAATATTTCGATAATCCTAATGAAGCCAAACTCTAATTAAATGTTATATTCAAATCACATTCTGAATAACGTCGGGTAATCGAGGAGTGATACTAATTTATTAAACCTAAAATGTAATCGGTAAGATTTACAATAAGTCAATTTTACACGAATTACACTTAAAAGTAACTCATTTTAGCTATTTTTTTAATACCCAGATTAGAATGTATAGAACTATAGATGCGGAAATAACAATGGTATTACGAAATAGGCTTTTCTGAATAAGTGCAGTTTTAATTAATTAGGATAATTGACACTCCATTTTACTCCATTAAATTTAATTATGCAAAGCGATGTAATTGGTAATACTAAAGATTGTTATCGCCTTAATTTGGTCTAGGTGAATGGTTATGAAATTTCTATGGCCCGCTTTAATCTTAAAGTATAAACATGCGGATCGTTAGTTAGTTTGTTGGAGTATTGTAACACAAAGGTCCAGATTTGCCAATGCTACACAAACAGAAAAACATTCCGTGAAAGCACATTCATTTAGTCTGGGTGAAAATTAGTAAGTCGGCAGCAAGCGTAATATAAAAACAGTTAATTAATACGGTACCATTCGCGAGTTACTTTAGTTAGAATCGAACCCACTTTTTGTCCCTCAGCAAGGTTCCGCACAACACCAATGGGAGGACGTTTGACACCCGAGAAAGACAACAAACACGCATGCACAATACACCTTCTGCGGAATCGGGCCTGCGATCGTACGATCTCGAAGCTAAGACGTTGACACCACGCCACCGCGGCCTCGTGCCTTGGACGAATTAAGAACATAACTGCATATCATGATATTCTTATTTACGAATAGGGCTCTACTCGACATTCGTGTATATTTCTGTAAGCTTAACGCTTTGCGGTCGTATATGTACTCTCAACCACCAAAGCGTTTTTGCCGTTCCAGTCGTGTCTTCTCTCTACCAAAGCTTTTTCACTGTTCCAATCGTGTCTGCTCTCAGCCACCAAAGCTTTTTCACCGTTCCAATCGTGTCTGCTCTCGGCCACCACAGCAAAGAACCATATTGATCTTATGTTATACTAAGTCGACAAGCTTCGGAGATACATTTATTTATATTACTTTTAATAATAATATAATTTATATTATAATTATAATTTATATTACTTTTATATTACAATAATTAACAGTGAATATCAATTAGCGAGTTGTAAATTATATTTGACAAAATTCACAATGTAATGTGTGAGTATTGGTTCTACACTAAGTTCATTAGTGTAAAAGGAATGATTCCTTATGAGTTTTAATTCTTTTTCTTTCCTTTTAAATTTATAGTGTTTTTAAATAAATGTTCAAAATTTACAAATAAAGGTTTATCTTTGTGAATTATCTCATGCTGACTCAGCATCCATGAGGTATGGCCTGGATGCAACAATGGGTTATTGATAAAACACAACGAGCAAAGTTAATGATTAATATTTACTTACTGATTACTGGTTAAATCTGGTTTTTAGGTTAAAACCAAAATGGATCATAAAATTCTCAATACCACACTACCTAAAAGGAATGCACCTCATACAGTAAAAGTACCGTTTATACGGCTTTCAAAGGAATGACGTAAAATGGCGTATAAATGGAAAGACTTATAATGGAAATTCAATAAACAACTTTGATTATTACAAATTTAATGCTACTAATGCAAATTCATTTAAAAGTATTGATTTAAAAGTTTTTAAGATAATACCAGTATAATACTGCATAGTGTGGAAATCGATAATTAAATTTTAAAATAAAACATTTACCGTAGAAGTAAGAAAAATCATACCTTTATTGTATATCTTGAGTATTAATTATACATATACGATTTATATCCATGCATGTAAGCGCGCGCGTTTATTTAAAAAAATTGATTTGATTAAAAATATTGATCTGCCTTGATTGTCTGTGGGAATTAAGTTCATAATTATGATTCTAAGTAAGTTCAATGAATGTTTTATCACTATTTTTTCACAAAAGGAATAAGTTCGCATTTTTTCAATGGAGTCCATAGCGTTTTCGAAGGAAGGTGGAATTTCATCAAAACCGCTTAAATTATCACCATAACAATTTGTCTTTTATTAAATTATCAAATGTGAATCATTTCGAAGTTACGATGTCTTTATAACAGCTCACATACTAGAAAGGAGGAAATTTTCACATCTTAGAAAGGGGGGAAACGATGTATAACCGAAACTTTGCGTCGTATAAACGAAGCGCTTTATCATTAGAATGAATACGAATGAATTGGGATTTTAATGAAACGACGTATCAATATAAACAAAGTATAAATGAGAAATGTATAAACGGTGCTGTACTGTATATGGTAAAATAAGCCAACGCTAAAATAATGAGCATGCAACTCAGGGTGTACACAAATGAAGTGACACATTTCAAAAATTAATTTCTAAAAAACTAAAAAAGTTGGAACTACGAATTTTTTTTAATGAGAGCGCGTCTCAAAAAGTTTTTTTTCAGATAGGTAACATGCCATTTCGGTGGTCTAGGGGGTCGTAAATTACTGGAAATCGGAACTTTGTTTAGAGCCATTATCTGAGAAAATATTAAAACTGGAAGAAAAATAAAAGCATGTATTTGTAGGGAATTTTACGCTCTTTAATTTGTTAATTCGCGTGTAGTGTGAGAACTGAAGAGTTTTTACGATATTCAAGAAAAACTGAAAAAGAAACCAGAAAACACGCATCGGCTTGTGCTATTCGGTAGCCATTGCGCACGGAATTTTCTCGCTGTAACAAATTTAGAACGGCGTAACGCCGCGTTTCCTAGCTGAAAAAAAAACTTTTTGAGATGTGCTCTCTTATTTAAAAAAAACCGTAGATTCAACATTTTTAGTTTCTTAAAATTAATTTTTGAAATGCGTCGCTTCATTTGTGTCTGTACACCCTGTAATGGAAAGAAAATATAATCATGTATTGCTGCACCTTCCTCAATGCCTTTGGCCAGGTGTGGGGAAATGTTTGGCACTAAAAGGCCTCATTAAAGTTTGGCAGTTGGATAAATACCTGAAGAGTTGAATCTTAAGGGTTATTATTCTGTCAGTATTATTATACAGTCAAACCTCGTTATAACGAACCCTCAACGGACTGACTCAGAAGTTCGCTTTAACCGACGTTCGCTGTATCCGTATTTGCGAAAAAATGCCCTAACATGCTGAGATACTATTTCTATAATACACTTTTAATAACATAATATTTTCATTAGTAATTAGGGACAAATAAGGTATTAAATAATTCGCTTGCCAACGTTAGCCATGGTCACTGCAAAGTTCACAGAATGATAAGCAATTAAACTAAAATTGCAGAGAAAACACGTGATTGTTCCTAGGTCGTCTGGCCAGAAAGCCCCCCCCCCTTCCTTGGTTGACACCAGGCTAGGTGTCTACCGGGGGGAGGAGGGGAGATAGAAACTGTAAAGAGCCTTGCCTATTGTTCCTTTGTCTCACTTATGGGGTTAGCAGCGACTCTAACAAAGGTACAATAGGCGAGGAATGTGGTCTCTGGACCAGAGTATTTACTGCAAAAGGGGTAACTCTTGTAGAAGTTGGGTTGACTTGAGCACAATTAGTAAACAATGTCCAATTGGGCAAGTGAAAAGTTTGAAGTTTTAGAAATTTTCAGTTCGCTGTAACCGAGTCTCTAGCGTTTGTTGTTCGTTGTAAACGTATGAAAATACATTATTAACATAGGGCTTCAGTTGGGACCATGTGGAAGATTCGCTGTAACCGAGGGTTCGTTATATCCCGGGTTCGCTATATCGCGGTTCGATTGTATTACAGAAATTACATAGTTCAATGCAAATTGTAAATAACTGATAGGACCGCATACGAAACACAAGAAGGCCACATGCGGTCTTAAGGCAGCAGGTTCCCCAACCATGTCTTTGGCTCTTACAGCCAAGTGAGAAGCACGATGTTTCCAAGAAGTCTGCCAAAATCTGCCTTAAATCTCCAAGTTCACTTTTACCTTGCAGCTCCAAGTACAAACTCTCCCTTATTTCCACCGAAAAGTCAAAGATGTTTACGTTCATGATATTTCTCTTCTCAGTCGAATGGTTTTCAAACAACCTGGTCTGAAAAATCCCATTTGTAGAAATAGACTCTTCAGTAATGGCATCAGGGAAAAACGCATAATGGAATTACATTCGGAAAATGCGCACTGATGCTTCGGTCTAGGTTATCAAAACAAAATTAATGACGCAAACTTTCCGATGGTAAATATGTCCTGGGAATTTCTCTCAGACGTGATGGCTTTTTATCGATAAGGTAATTTGAAAGAATTGCATTCTTAATGGCAGTGAAGACTGTTTCGCATTTGCAGGTGAATCTCCTAAAATTGATGTTATAAAATAGTGTGAATATTCTCCACTCAGCATTCACATATATTTGAACAAGACGGCGGGTTTTTTTTGCTTTGTTTCTTAGTCTAGTGAAGGATATTTAGTGTGTATTTTGGACGTTTTCCAGTTGACCGCTGAAGTCTAATATTTGATATAAATCTATAATTTCAGTGCCAAGACTACATACTAAATTTCATTATTCTTCTTCCAAAATATCACGCTCATATGCAAAAGCCCAGGCAAATAGACAGTCTAAACTTTGACGGATTCAAGCTAAAATTAGACACATATTTATAATTTTGATGTAGAGTTTATATACTAAAAGTTACTCATATAATATGGCCATTTATTTTTTTACTCAAACCAGACATCTACTAATTTTTAGGTTATAGAATGTGTATTAAAAAAATAATAAATATAAAAAAAAATTAAAAAAATGCTTTTACCAATGCATTAAAATGAAAATAATATTTTTTTCTCAAAAATCTGGACGTCAAAAGAAAAATCGTAAAAACGTGAGGCGCTGGTTTTATATCCTTCTCTTATTGATTTAAAAGCCTAACGCTTTTACGATTTTTGTTTTAACCTCCAGATTTTCTAGAAAAAATTATTATTTTCTCTTTCAATGCATTGGTAAAAGCGGGTTTTTTTCAGATTTATTATTTTCTAGTTTTTAGTCTTTAATTTATAATAGTCTTTAATTTATTTAGAATCAATTTTTCATAAACTAATTCCAACAATTATTTTATTTGAAAGAGCTCTAAAATTACTGAGATATTGCACTGTCATCAATACCCAATGAATATACAAAATTTCAGAAGTCAAGTGTATTAAGAAGTGAGTAACAAATCGATCACAAAATTCTGACCTTACAAAAAATATTTCTAACTTAAATCCATTTTTCTTCAACTAATTCCAGCAATAAATTCTTTAAGAAGATCTATAATAGGATATACTTAATGCTATTGAAACATTTAAATTACTGTGTAAAGTATTTTAGTTCTCAGAAATACTATAGATAGCACCACTGAAACCTACCGAGTGCAAACGTAATTTTGCGAATTTTTTTTTTTTAAATTGATAATTGAGAGCTCTAAAATTATTAAAATATTGCATTGCCATCAGGACCTAATAAATATACAAAATTTCAGAACTCTAGTGCACTAAGAAGTGAGTGAAAAATCGACCACAAAATTCCAACCTTACATACAAACATGAAACAATTCGAACTTAATAAAAGCGTTTAAAAAACCGCTCATTTCTTCAGTTTTTATTTATTAATGAAAAGAACACGAATAAACACGAGAAAATTCATAATTTATGTGATCTTATATTTTTCTGAAGAACAATTTTTTCTTCAGTGTATTTGATGTTGATTTCAAATAAGATTGAAATACTTGACAGGATTTCTTAAAATTTATTTTGGTAATTAACATTGCTTTAACAATTACCACTTGCAAAATGTTTTTCCAACTCGTTCATAAGAGAATAGCGCCTTTTTATGGGTGCATTGGTGCCGGGCAGAAATAGAATATGTTCAATAATTATGCGAATGTTAATATAATTCAAATTATTGGTATGAAACTATTTGAACATTTTCACCCTACGACTTTCAGCTGAAACATTCCCAGTGTTTCATTCTATCACTTTTTGCGGTGTCATGTAATTAGAAAAAAGTGCGACCTAGCCGGATTCTGACAGAGTTCCGAACTTGTGAGAGGTACAGCGCCTTTCTCGTCATCACCGTGCTACTAGGCATTACTCCCGATTTTTGGATTTTTCTCTTCCGTTTTAGAATTGTAACCCTGTGTTATCTCTGTTCCTGAAAACCGGATATTTATGCGTCTCGAAACTATGTTTGGAGAAAAACGGATAGACTACCTAAAAATGGAACGAACAGTAAACTCTCGTTACTATGATATCCGATGCAACGATAAATCCCTCTACAACAATAAAATTTTGCGGCCCCGTTGAATTTGCATAGAACATAATCCCCTCCGTATAGCGATATTCTGTACTGCAATAAACCCCTGTACAACGATGATTTTTAAATCTCAACTCCAGTTTCTTCCTCTGTAACAATATTTCTGTCTCCAAATATGATGATGATACAGATGCATCGCAATCTTTATTGACATCCCAGGAAGCTCCTCAATCAGTTCAGTTCCTACGGGCATTTTTTTTCAAACTTTTCATCCACAAATGATGATCATTTTCGTGCATTAGACTCTATGCAAGCCTTGTTAGTTGACTTAACAGTTTAAAAAATTAATAAGCAAACTAACATATTGATTTTTTTTCGATAAATAAGTTTCTTAGGTATGTGAACTATTTATTGCATAGCTGAATTTTCAAATTTTTGTATGCTTTAACAATCATTAACACTCTCCTGAAGCCTTTATTGCAAAATATATATTTTGTTTTATTGTGTCCACATTAAAACAACTAAAATTTAATTTTTTAAATATCGTAATAATATCGCCACTCGATATAACAATACATCCCTCTATAGCAATATCTTTATTTGGTCCACAAGTATTGTTGTAACGAGTAATTACTGTATTTCATATGCTCTTGAGACCCGAAGCTATAATTTTCGACCAATATTCACAAAAATCTCGATTAATACTCTTGACTGGTGGTTTATAAAATACTATAAATAATTAATTAATTAATTATATATTAATTAATAAAGTAATCAATTAATAGAATTTTAAAAGCAATCAATTAATATAATTAATTATTCATAATTAATACGTGAGAGCATGGAACCATACAATGCATTGTACAACGGGATTTAAGGGCTTTTAATGGAAAGAAACGTTATTTGTAAATAAAAACACAATTATCCATTAAAATGGCGCGAGATCTCAAGAGGATATAACTTATTGCATTTTTGTGTTACAGAGTTTAAAAATTCAGTTCGAAGAGACAGATCGACAGACAGTCTGTCAATTGGTTTGTTCCAAAATTTGATACAGCTCTATTATTCTAGTAACTAAACCATAAACTAAATTTAATTCTTCTAGCTAATCATGTTTTTAATTTATTGTGTTCTCATATATGCGAAAAAATGACAGATTAACCTGACCGGTTTTTAGATAAGAAACTTTATTTGTCCTGATTGAATGTAAAAATATTGATTTTAGTAAGGATATATTCACGACATCGAAAGTTAAAATTTTTCATCTTTAAAACACTAATTATGAATTATCTTGACCTGTAGCATGTTTGATGTTTTCTAATTTTAAAATTATTCCTGTTCAAGATTCCCTCATCTACTTATTTCTGGATAGAGTGAAATTTTTATAATTTACTTGATGTATAGGATATTTTTTTCGAATTAATGATTTTTGGAATAATGTACAATTTTAGTTCTTTAAAAATAAACTGTAAAATAATTTTTACTGAACGAATAATACTGATTTTATTTATATTATTACATATACTTATTTTAATTGGAATTTTTCATAAATAAATTCATTCGTCAATGTTATTTGAGATATTACTAATTTGTTCAATTTCATTGAAAACACAAAGGAATTTCCCCTATCATTATTTTACATCTTCGATCATCTTTATGTAACGGGCTTGGAAAAAATAGAGTGCAATGTTTTTTTTTTTATAAAATCTGCAATTTCTAAAATCAACCAACAACTGGGAATCATCCATGTTATTCTACTATAATAATACACAGAATGGATTTTAAAAAAGGAAAAGAATAAGTTCATTCTACTGGTTTTGGTAACTTGCCCCAAAGGTTTCACTTGTGTGAACTTCAGAAAGCGACTTGCAGGTCAGAAAGTTCTAGAACTTATTTACTCGCCCGTGACGATCTTAAGATACTGTTATTAGAGATATATTTATAGTAAAAATCCTTGCGTTCAAAAGAAATTACATCGAACCACGTTTTTAGAAATGGTGTTATAAAGATGTCAAGTTTGTGCACAGTGCTTTTTCCTTATTTGTGAAATTGTTACTATAAAAATTGGAATTTTTTTTTCTTTTCTTTTCTTTATTTATTTATTATTTTGTCATTTATTGATTTTTAGTTGCTATTTACAGCTTTGGACAAAACGAAGCAGTATAAAATATCCTATTGAGCAAAAAAAAGAATGAAATAATAAAACCTATCTTTCCGAATTCTCCTTTTTTTTCCAAATTAAAAAAAACTATGAATGGCCATCCGCGTAAAAAATCTAAACCCCCAAAAAATAGAAATATATACCAATTTATACATTTCACTTTCAAATGAAAGCTCGTAACGGATATACTTTTAAACGAAAACAATTAAAATACTGGCAATAACAGACGATAATAACGAAGCAAATATTTAACAAAAATAGCAGCTGATATTCAGGGGGAAAATTTCATATTTATTCTAAAACTTGACTTCAAATAAATTTTTATTATAAAAATTATAGAACCATTTATTTATTTCTAATTAAAACTATTATGATTCTAAAATATATTTATCCTCGAATCAAGTAATTTATTTGTAAGACTAACCCATTTCACAAATTTCTATTTAAAAGCAGAATTCTTAAACAGTTTTTTAATCAAAATGGGAGTGTTTCTGTTGATATATATGTAGATACATATGATATATATATGTAAATGTAGAACAATTAATTTATTCATTTCACAGAACATCAATAATTTTGAAAAATGCTTACCAAAGAAAAATAAAAATGATACTAAAAACAATTAGTATTATCTTCTAATAATGAACTTTATATGATGTTTTGTGAAAGGATTGAATTAATTATTCTATTTTTAATCCAAAATTCTTTATCTGTGTAAACATTCATATTAGAAATCTAAGGCAAATTAAAATGGACATTCAAATTAGAATCAAAATTCTGAACTAATTCCTTTATATCCATTTCAGATCCCGGAATAAATTCATTAGATACAAAAAAATTCTAAATGAATTATTTTTACAAAAGCGTTAAAATATATTTAAAAAATCAATAATCTAAAAGAAAATATTTAACAAAAAAGAGAAAACAATATTTAAATAAGCTTAACATTATATTCATCTATATTTTCTAACACTAATTCTATGCTTGACATAATATTCTAAACCATTAATTCTAACAATATATTCTTCTCCATTCTTAGATAAATAATATTTAAAGAAGTTTAACATCCCCCATTCTTTTCACAAACTTCGCATTAAAACATATTTAAAAATAGTTATTGCCTAAACGAAATTATTTCTGGCTCAAAAATAAGATGAATCACTCAATACCATTAAAAGAGCTATTTGAACATTTTAATAAAACAGTCAGGAAATAAGCATAATAATTTGAACTGTGTTTATTATAACTTGTGATGAAAGCCGCTTTCTAAAGAAACACTTATTCGTCATGACTGACTCAGGCGAACGATTCGGGTTAAGAAGGTAATAATCATCTGCCTGAGTCATTTTTGCTCAAATAGTTGGTTCTCATAGAACTGAATCCTGCCATTGGTACTGACAGCTGCGATAAAGAGTTTTATTCAAGCAATTTCAGAATTGTATTTGGCGAATGATTCATCGCTTTTTTAAACAACAATTACTTCCATTAGCTTCAAAACTTCAATTTCATCTTATCTAATGTTCAGTTACATGACTAATAGTCTGCATGACAGACGGTTGGTCCTAGAGCTACTAATTTTGGCACAATGTATTTTGGAGGGTGGGATTGTGCACTTCGGAACAATTTTTTTCCAAATTTTATATAGAATTTTAGCTAATTAAAAATTAAGCATTTTTTTGGTGATAAATTGCGAAACTGTTATTGCACAAAAATAATTTTTCCATCACATTAAAATTCAAAAAATATTATTTTCCATTATATCAACGTAGTTGTTGTCCAATTTTTCCCTAATTAAACAAATTTTTAAAAATATTTTTAGGTATAATTTACAACAATAATTTTCATTTTTCCAATGAAATTCAAACTGTGTTCCAATACCAATAGAAATATTTAATTGCGTGTTTCTCTTTCATTATTGAAAGTTCCTTGTCTCCAGAATATCCACATTTTAGACCTCCCTGAATCCAAAAGTATCATTTTTGGAATTGTTTTTCTCTCTCCATGAATATGATAAAATAAAAACTCAACAAGCTAGAAAGATGAAATTAGATGCGTGGTTTTTACACCTAAATTGTACATCTCCATAAAATTTTGGACAAAACTCGCTTACAAGAAATCTGTCATCTTGAATGTGAATGCTTAAGGGGACACATTATCTTCTCAACATTTTAAAACTCTTCAAAACAACAAAAGTTTTGATAGTATTGAGATTTAACAATCATATAAAGTCGTCTTGAGAAGAAAATTCCATTTTTATCTGCTTGTGTAGTTGAAATTTAAATTTTTAAAGAAAATTCAATTTTTAAAAATCCCTACTACTTTTTCAAATATGAATATTTTTGCTTCAAACTTTATTTGTAGATCCACTGAAATATATTACAGAAAATTGTGCGTGGATTTTAAGGTGTATCTAATATTTGTTTAAATATAGATATTTTACTCAATTATATGTTGAAAAATGAGGAGATTTAGCAGAACCTCATTTTATATTTTGCATATAAAAAATAACTAAGCAACTGAATGCTTATTGCATGTACAGTGTTATCATACACATAATGTTAAATGTGTACAAATAATTTGAAAGTTCTATCTTAAAAAGGAAAAAAGCCTTAGCATTTTGAAAACATGACAGTGTAGAAAAGTCCACATGGAGAAAAAGCCATTTAAACTTGTCATTTGCGCATGTTTTTCATTGTAAATTACAATCTAAATATCTTCTAAAATATTAAAGGTATAAAGTTGAAATTTTGGCACAATAAGTAGAACGATAAGTTTAACGAAATCAGCCAATGAAATGAAAATTGTTATTTTGGCCCTTTTTTTCCCCCTTAAGAACTGAATAAGCAATAGAGATGAAATTTGACACCTAATTATATCACCTGAATTGTAGATGTTAATCAAATGTTGAAGCAAATCCGTCAACTGATTTTCTTTGGCATGTGAACGCAATAACATCGAAGCGCAACTAGCTAGATAAATGAAATTTGGTGTACGGTCCTGACATCAAAATTGCAAATTCGTACAGTTAAAGTTGGATCCAAACAACCAAAAGAAACAGGAAAAAAGGATATTTAATTTTCTTCCTTGTATTACAAAGCGATAATCAATTTCAATAATCATTAACAAAAACGTTGCGTAGAAAATAGGCAAGAATTGTTTACAGGAACTGACGAATTTCATTCGAATTTGCGCTGATCATTTTCAGACTTATTAATTAAAACGTTCAACGTTCGTAATTAATAAGAAAAACTGGCTAAAGAGGGCAATAAACATCTGCCAAAGAGTTTTTTTTTTCACAATAGTTTGGAAATAAAGAACTAAATCCTTTCTCTGATAAATCACAGGTGTGATAATAAATATTTTTCAAAAGCAACAATTAGTCATTTCGTGATTTGGAATTTTAATAAATGGATTAGTGAATCAGACGAAAAAGGAAATTTTTGTCATCAGTTTGAAAAATTAATTGAAAAAACGGTTGATTGCCTCCATTCAACCAAAAATAAACTTCCGAGTTCTGTCATGTTTTCATTGCACGTATCCCGGAAGCGTAGTAGGTTTTTTTTTTTCATTTTCGGTTTGGTAAAATATATCAATTTTCAATTTTTTTTTATTTGTTATTTATAGGTGAAATTGCATTTAAGTGCCCCTATGAAACGACTTTTAGACTGCAAACACAATAAATCAATCTAACTCTATATCTCAAAGTCCCCACCTACTTATGTCTGCAAATAAATACAAAACAGAATATTTAACAACTACTTCTTCAACCTGGGATTGTAATAAAATATTTAAACTTTTCCTCTAAAAGGCTTATCCCTGAAGTAAATACAGGAAGTGGATCATTAAATATTGAAAGCAAAAGGTTTAATCTATGACCTGCATGCATCTTTGAAGATACGTAAATGTTGCCGAACTGTTTTTCAAAGCACAAAATAATGTGTGTTTTGCTTTTTGGCATGATGGCGTTCTTGATAGTTTGAGTTATGTAAATATTTAATTTGAGACCAATTTAGCTTGTTTATGTAACTACTAAACACTCTTTAAGTGAATTTTGGAATGGAAATAATATTACTGATTACACAACCTTTCCAGAGGTCGCAGTGGCTTGATAGTATTCTCTAAAAGCATTAGATATTGTACGATATCTCAACGACGTTGTTCGATATTATGAATGCTGTACAATATCGTGAAGGTATCGTAAAAATATTGTAGAGCATTTTGTGCTGTTAGGGTAAGGTCTATGAATTCAAAAATCTTGGGTTCGAGACTTGACTCGTCTGAAGAACAAGTATCTTGTCCTAATGAATGTTAACCTCTTAAGAACCAAATTATTTCTATCTGCTGAAAATTTCCTATTTTGCCTCGTACAATATCTTTGTAAGGACTTAACGGTTTTGTCAAGATTGATTCAGTTATGACGACCCGAGTTAATTCGGGATTAAGTAAATTGCATATATCACGTAGACCGAACTAACTCGGGTAATGATCTTAAGCGGTTAAATATGCCATCATGGATTAAAAAAAGCTCACGTGAGTTGGCATGGAAGTCTGGAGAGTGGAGTGCGAATTCAAGTTCCCATTCTAACCATCTATCTGGTCACCATTGAAAACGAAACCCATCCCAAAATAGGCCATATGTAGCTTCAGATCGAATCGTTAATCTGAAAAAACTAAAAATGGAAATAAATGCTCATTTTAGAAAAAATATCGAGGGCGGAAAATAGCAAAGCTGTTTGGTTTTGATTCTTCAAAAGAATACGTATTTAGTTTGGGACAAAAAATATTGGAGTTCTATTTATCCAGGAATTTAGTTACAATTTACAGCAAAAAATACTGACCGAAATTGCTTGTCCAAGAATGTTGAGCATATTTGATTTTTTTTTTTTTTTGCAGACCTGGAATGAACGTTAGCATCAAAAGAAGTATTTTATAATATTCAAACAGAATTTAAATACCGAATAAAGGATAATACTAAAGTAATAAAATCGTATTTATTTTAATACTTCAAAATAAAATAGAATAATTCTATAATATTGAATTCCTAAAGTAAGACTACTTTATTTTGACATTTCACTATCGCTGAATACAAATGTCTTTGTTTGAAATTATTGAAGGAATAATTCCAATTTTAGATATGTAATATTTTTTAATTAAATGTACAAGGAACAGATTTAACAATCTATTAAACATTTTTTTAATCAGTAAAACAATCACTTATCAATAGCAGACGATAATTCCCTTAATATTACACAATTCTTCCAACATTAATATTTTTGAGGAATCGTTTGCTCTTCTATAATATCCAATAGCTATATAAACCACGGAATTGATATAAGAAAATTTAAGGCATAAATTAAATTTGATATCAGTTAATATTAACGCATCTGTACTTATAACCAACTAATTTCTCCGGACACCAGGTAAGATCTCACATTTCTAATTATTATTTTTCATTTTGTTTCTGCATAATTTCCGAAAATGTTCATATTTATTTTTGTGTAGACAAAATACATTATTATTATCTGATGAGATTTCTTTCCAAAAATATAATTTAATTTTATCATTTTGTTGTTGAATGCCTCTCTTTTTTCAACGTTTTTGGTAACATTTGAATTTTGAATCAAAGCATTATAATACTGTTTTATAATTATGACACAAAGAGCAATTTATCAGCTTATTTCAAAAAAAAATCGGAAAATTTTCATAATGATTCTTTGTAAAACACAACTCTAAAATATAACTTTAGTCATCATAATATTTTTTAAAAAAGAAACTCGACACATTAAAAAAATGTTCATCGTATTAAACATCGCATTTTGTGCGGAGATAATGGCAACTTCATAATTATCTTCTGCATGAAAAACTTGAATAATTGCATCTAAAATGTACACAAAAGATGCTAAAAATGTAACAAGCGCAGTAATTAAAGCGCTTTTTCACAAACTCAAACCTTATTAGCATAATCTAAAAATGCAAATAGGTGAGCAACTACTGAATAGAACATCAAAAAGAATAATTAAACACCTTTGAAGACAAAGCCATAAAAAAAGATACAAGACGAGTAATAAAGGTCATTAAGGAATTAAAAGGACTTTATAAAAAATTGACAATATAAATTAAAAATTCACATGAGAGCTCTTAATATCTATGGAACTTTCTTCAACATGGTAAAATGATAAAACTACTCAAATACAGAATATGTATAAGCTTGTAATATTTACTAGAAAGTCCTGTAAAAAAGCTCAAATGGGTACTTTTTAAATGAATTAGGGATTTCGTGCCTGAAGCGTCAAACTTATAATCACTATTAATGGAATACAATTTCTAAAACATTTTTATAATACTATGCATTTCAAAACTTTATACTTAATAAAATGGCGTAGTAAATAAGATTATTTTTATTAGATAAAATTATAATTCATATATAAAGCGGTTTTATTAATTAAGTAATTTCAAGAGGAAGCAGTGTTTCTTTAAAAATCTGCATCTTACCAAATATAAGAAACCAATTTAAATAAATTCGTATAAATCTAACAAATTATAATTAAAAATATTTATGCAACGACTTGAAATCAAAACCATGCATTGAAGAAATAATTATCATAAATAATTATAATTGGTTCTAAATGATTCTACAACAAAGAATTCCAGCTTCTTAAAATATTTGTTACGGCGAACGTGCCGGAACGCTCTTTGTTACCTTTCTTAGATATGGAGAGCGTCTCTGCACGTTCCCCTTTCTTTCGACCACGTACAACAAGCGTGTTAGGACGCTCGCTGTGGGGTTAATATAAGAAACGGTTTTACTTCGAAAAATTTATTCATTTGCGTCCTTTTATAATCGTTGGGAGGTTTCCGTAAAGTGGAGTCAATTCAAGTTCGTCTGATACACATCAAATGCGAGCGCCAATTTGATTTTTGAATCCATTGCGTTATTGCAAGATGACACAGAAAGAGGCATCAAAGTATAGAGTAAAACAGCGTTTATAATAGATGACATATGCAAATTAGTTACAAATATCGTGTGGCTGTGACGTCACGTGAAAGACTCCATTAAGTAATTGCTGATATTAACTGAAAACAATTCAGTAGTTATTCTTAAGCAAATTTGATGCAAATCTTTTTTAAAAAACACACTTTTATTAGTGTCCAAAAAAGTAGAATTTCTTATTTTGATTATTTTCTACTTTTTAATACTCAATTTATAATTCGGTATTAAAAATATTACGAAATCTTAAAATCAAATTTTCTAAAATTCTCTACCAGGTGGCGCCACTCATATGGAATCAAAACTTATTAAATTATGATAATTAAATTCTAGAAATATTAAAGCAGTTTATTGTTATCGAGAATACATGAGTACAAAATTTCAAAACTATAGCACTTCAGAAACAAATTGATTCAAAAATTCTATTATTAGGCAAATCAAATAAAAGCGTATAAAAAGGCTAAAGTTTTTGGATTATTGATTGATAAAGACAGAATTATTAGGATTGAAAATATTTCCATTTTTATCGTTTAATCTTCTACTTGTTTATTCATAATGTATTGATGCACATAATATTGTATATCAATTTATAACCAAAGTCTTTCTACTCTAACCCTAAACTGTTAGAACTAAGACTCCATTAAAAATATCTGTCAACGTTTCCACTATATCTAATTTATCCTGTACGAGCACGTACGAATTGCCCTGTACGAATTTTGAAACGAGCCTAACTTAAAATTAGAATAAAATAAGAAGAATGTTCCGATAGCCACTGCTAGCCCAAAACATTACAAAAATGTTTCTACTTGTATATAATAGTAGTAATAAATATGTAACTTTTATTTCATTTCTGGAAGATATTTCAATCAAATATATGAATAGGAAACTTCATAAGCAATCATTAATTCAAAACAAATGTTTTTAATAATTGTGAGATGAAGAATTTGGACCACTTTAGTAAAATAAATAAATTGTATTGCACTTCGGAAAATTAAAAATATGGCTTTAGAGTTAGAAACCCTAATTTGCGTTTTCAATCTGTGATGCCTTATAAAAGATTTAGATTGAAATATTTCTATCTTTCGAAATTCTGAATATTTATTCACAATTTAAAATGTTCATTTATAATCGAAACCGTTAAAAAGATTCTATTAAAAATCTCCAAATTTTAAATTTTGAAATATTATTCTGCGATTTCATTATATAGCGCAATAATTCTTAAAAATATCTAAGACTGAAATTGTTATGGCTACTGTTTATTGAATTTCTGCATATTTATTTATAATTATGATAGACCATTTTTATTAAAATCATTTCAACCCAAAACCCAAATCATTAAAACGATTACAATAAAAAATCCCCGAACATTAAATTTAGAAAACTTCATTTACGATTTCAATCTGTAACGCAGTCATTTTCAATAAAAGTACACTAAGGAAATTGTTCGAACAACAATCTATTGAAATTCTGCATATTTATTCATAATTTTAAATTCCCATTTGTAATCGAAAACATTAAAACGATTTTATAAAAATCTCCAAACCTTAAATTTAGTAACATTAATTTGCTATTTCAATCTGTAATCTTAAAAGTAAAGCGTAAGACTGAAATTGTTCACATCACTATTTATTGAAGTTCCGCATATTTATTCACAATCTCAAGCATCCATTCATGATCAAAACATTCATGACAATGCCAACCTGAAGTATAAACTATTTAAAAAATTCCACTAGAAAGTTCCGAACGTTAAATTTAGAAACTTTAATCTGTGATTTCAATCTGCAAGAGAGTAATATTTTTAAAAAAATGTCAATAAAATTGTTCCAGCTACTCTCTTGATCTTCAGAATATTTCTTTGTAATTTGAAATGTCCATTTACCATCAAAACCATTTCTATCCAAAATCTAAACCATTAAAAAGATTCCATTAAAAATCCTCAAGCCACCATTTCCGCAGACATATTCCTCCCACTTACTCTTTTCAGGAACGAATCTCTTCCTCCTATTAACTCTAAGGAGGAAACGAATTTCCATTCTTCTTAACTTCCGCCAGAGAAGAACCATCATTAAGCAATATCTTAAAACGTTCCATCATTCCGTGCTACTTCATCGTGAGTTTTTAACGTCACGTCTCACGATGAGAGCTTGTTTTGATAGCTCTTTTAGAAGGTCTCTTCACTGGCCGGTAGCTCATTAGAGCTCGAGGCTCGATTCATTTCGTCGATAGTGGTTTATTCATGGCAGCGATGGTTCCACCGTTAACAAATGACCATCTTTTATACGAAGACGGAGCCTGATTGTTATAAGCCGGCATTTTTTATTGAAAAAGATTTGGTATCGGTGTTAATAAGAGGGTTTATTGATAAAAAAGAATACTCTTTGGATGGGAAGATTTTGATATTTTGTCAAGGTGTGAAATTGGATGATTAATGATGGGGTGGAATGGTTTTAGTTATAATTAAAAATATAGATAGGATGGATTATTTTATTATTGAGTAGAAGAGTAAATTAAGTTCTTCGAACTATTATAAAGTTTCGTTCTTTCTGGCAATGAAATAAGTTTATGAAACTATTGTTTATACTAGTCCATGCGATTCCACTGTGATTGTATATCTACGCTCAGTTTACTATAATTTTAAGAATAATCGGAATTTGGTTTGATTTGATTGAATATTATTAGTTTCTCTTGTCACAAATTGTGTAAAGTGGGAAAATGTGAGAATCAAAATGAGAATGAAATCTCATTAGAGCTCGAGTTTCGATTAATTCCATCGATAGTGATATTCACAGCAGCAAAGGATTCGATGTTAACAAGACACCATCTTTTATACGAAGAGGCCGCCTTATTATTCTTTACCGGCATTTTTTAATGAAAAGTATTTCGTATCAGTATTAATAAGGAAGTTTATTGATAAAAAAGAATACTCTTTGGATGGGAAGATTTTGATATTTTGTCAAGGTATGAAATTGGATGATTAATGATGGGGTGAAATGGTTTTAGTTATAATTAAAAGTATAGATAGGATGGATTATTTTATTATTGAGTAGAAGAGTAAATTAAGTTCTTCGAACTATTATAAAGTTTCGTTCTTTCTGGCAATGAAATAAGTTTATGAAACTATTGTTTATACTAGTCCATGCGATTCCACTGTGATTGTGTATCTACGCTCAGTTTACTATAATTTTAAGAATAATCGGAATTTGGTTTGATTTGATTGAATATTATTAGTTTCTCTTGTCACAAATTGTGTTAAAGTGGGAAACTGTGAGAATCAAATTGAGAATGAAATCTCATTAGAGCTCGAGTTTCGATTAATTTCATCGATAGTGATATTCACAGCAGCAAAGGATTCAATGTTAACAAGACACCATCTTTTATACGAAGAGGCCGCCTTATTATTCTTTACCGGCATTTTTTAATGAAAAATATTTCGTATCAGTATTAATAAGGAAGCTTATTGATGAAAAAGAATACTCTTTGGATGGGAAGACTTCGATATTTTGTCAAAGTATGAAATTGGATGATTAATGATGGGGTGAAATGGTTTTAGTTATAATTAAAAGCACAGATAGGATGGATTATTTTATTATTGAGTAGAAGAGTAAATTAAGTTCTTCGAGCTATTATAAAGTTTCGTTCTTTTTCACAATGGAACAATGAAAAAAGTTTATAAAACTAGTGTTTATGATTCTTATGATTATGAAACTAATGTCTATGAGATTCCACTGTGATTGCATATCTACGCTCAGTTTACTATAATTCTAACAATAATCAGAATTTGGTTTGATTTGATTGAATAATATTAGTTTCTCTTGTTACAAATTGTGTAAGTGTGAGAATGAAATCTCATTAGAGCTCGAGTTTCGATTCATTTCATCGATAGTGATACTCAGGAGCAAACGATTCAATGTTAACAAGACACCATATTTTATACGAAGAGGCCGACTAATTATTCTTAACAGGCATTTTTTAATGAAAAATATTTCGTATCGGTGTTAATAAGAAAGTTTATTGATATAGAAAAGCAAGTTTTAGAAAAACGAATACCCTTTAGATGGTGAGATTTTATTATGTCATGGTATGAAATTCGATGATTAATGATAGCGGTGAAGTAATTTTAGTTATAACAAAAAAGAAAGATGAATTATTTTGTTATTTTTTTGACGAAGGAAGAGTGAAATTAGTTTATGAGGCCAGTGTTTATATTTCGTTATCGATCGCTAATCCATGAAAAACCACTGTGGTTTTATATCCACGTTCTCTTCAATTATGTTTACGAGTAATTAGGAAATGGTTTGATTTGATTTGATCGAATGTTAGTCGTTTCTCTAGGCACATATTAGGTCAAAGTGCGTAACTGTGAGAATCAAGGAAGGAATAAATTTGCGATAAAGATAAAAATAGTAAATGCCCACTGAAATAAATGTAAAGATAAAATACTGAAATTCCCATTTTTTTCTTACATTTGAGACTTGAATGCGACATCTAATTTCTGAGCTTTCGGATGGATTCATCTCATTAATATTGAATTAATTCTGGCGATAATGTTAATAAATGATCATCTTTGGTAAGAATATCTAGCATTGTTATTCTTTAATTTTTTATCGAAAAAGATTTTGCGCCGGTGTTAATAAGGGAGTTTATCAAAAAGGAAGTTTGAATTTTAGTTCCTTTGGTTTTCTGGCGCAAGTGCTACTAATTTAACTACGCCGAGCCAAACTAAGTAAAATTCCGTCAAGATAAATATTGATGAAGAAGATTTTTTTAGAAAATGAATACTCTTTGGATGGTGTTGGAAGCCGTTGAAATAACAGACATACGACACATACGCTTTCTTTATTGAAAGTCATAATGAAATAAGTATAGCGTTCAGTAGAATAGTTTGTCTACGAAAACATAAAGTTTAAACACAACTACTCGAGTTAACTCATTTATAACTTTCTAAACATCACAGTAGACGAGTAAAGAGCATCCATCTTATACACTTAACTCATCATGCTGAATCGGCCTCACAAAATATAAGAAGCTAGAGATAGTGTCAGACAGATACAGTAAAACCAAGTAGACCTTATATATCTGCTGTGACGTAAAATACGTCATAGGCAGCTGACATAGGTATTCGGAATAATCATCAACTGTTGCCAACAGATGGGAAGATTTTGTTATTTTGGCAAAGTATGAAATTCGATTATCAATGACAGGAGTGATGCGGTTTTAGCTAAAAATTGCTAATAGCAAAAATTAAACGGATCGTTTTGCTATGGAGTAGAAGAGTAATTTAATATCTTTAAGCTATTATAAATATTTGGTTCTTGTTGACAATGGAGCATTGAACTAAATTTATGAGACTAGTTGTTATACTTCGTTATTGGTGGTTAATCCGTGAGAATCCACCATGGTTTTCCATCTACTTTCTTACTTTCTGTTGAAAATAGTTTTTCGAATAATCATAATCTGATTTGATTTTACTCAATACTAGCCGCCTTCGGCGACCAGCTGGTTCGCCCGTTTAAATTGGTTTTTATTTTTGTACTTTATATTAATTATAGCATTACCCGTCGCAGTTTCAGCCGCGATAACTCAGGAAAGATGAACAAAAAAACTGAATATTTTATTGTATTTGACAGATAGTAAAATATTTAAAGACGTAAATCTTAAAATGCCAGCGATACAATTCTGTATGATGCATCGCAGCAACTTACAAACTGAGTTTCAAATAACGTTCACTCAATTCATCTATCACTCATCCATCGGCAGAATGATTGAGCTGAACATGCTGGACTCCCGTGTGAACCAGTGGGTACAAAAAGTGAGGCGGGAAAAATTCATAGAAATCTAAAAGAGTCGGAAGTATAGGAATTAGACAATAAAATTTAAAAATTAGTTAGTTTTCCCGAGCATTATTGCCTTTTTATAATTCCTAGTTTCAGGCTGTAATTTCTAGTTTCTACTACCCAATTTGATGAGTTATCACTCGAGGAAATTCAAGTTTGGATGCAAGCCTAACCAAAATTTTAATAACAAATTACCTGTAATGCAATATACAAAAATTTGAAAGCGTTTTCACGCCTCATAAATTTAAAATGGCAGAAAGCATGAGATTAAATGCTTGAAGAAAGGACGAAAATCATTTTAATCTAAATCACACACAATAAAAACAAACGAAGCTGAAATCAAATATCTGTTGCCACTCTTTATAAAAATATTATTTTGAAGCGGGTGCGATAAAATATTTCAGCAATGCAATGAATACTAAAGTGAAAATTCTGCTTTCGATTTAATTTCCCAGAAAAACAATTTATACTATCACAACCGTAACATTTACAAAAGCGCGTGAATAAAAGATTTGCTGAAATAATGAGATGGTTTGAATTTTATTTACAACAATAAAAACATTGTTAAAATTCATGTTTTAAAACATTTTGAAACATTAATTAAAATTGAACAAAATGTTGCATGGAAATAGGATCACAACCATTGAAAAGGTATTTTTTTATCTTTAAGATAATGTAAAAATGGTGTTTCTACGATAATACGCTCCCAAGTTATTCCGGAAACACGTTAAAATTTAAAGCAATTTTTAAATAATTTAAATTCCAATTAAAATTTCGAAAAGTCCTTTCTTAGTAATCACCTACTCCCCAAGATGCAACCACCTGCCAAATTTCAAGTTTCTAGTCCCAGTGGTTTGGGAGATTTCGTGATGAGTGAGTCATAGTATTTGCCTTTTATATATAAAGATTACTGGTTACTCTTGGCATATATTTTGTCAAAGAGGAGAACAGTGAGAATAAAATTGCGATAAAGATAAAAGCAGTAAATGCTTACTGAAATAAATGTAACCAAGATAAAATTATTAGATTCCCATTTTTTTCTTACATTTGAGACTTGAATGCGACAACCAATTTTTGAGATTTCGGATGGATTCATCTCATTAATATTTAATTAATGTTGGCGATAATGTTAATAAATGAATATCTTTGATAAGAATATCTAGCCTTGTTGTTATTCTTTATTGAAAAAGATTTTGTACCGGTGTTAATAAGGGAATTTATTAATAAGGAAGTATGAATTTGAGTTCGTTTGGTTTTCTGGTGCAAGAACTACTAATTTAACTACGCTGAGCCAAAGTAAGTAAAATTCCGTCAAGATAAATATTGATGAAGAAGATTTTTTCAGAAAATGCATGCTCTTTGGGTGGGAAGATTTTGTTGTTTTGGAAAGGTATGAAAATAGATGATTACTGTTAGGGTTGATGTGGTTTTAGCTACAATTAATTGCAAAAGTTAGATGGATCGTTTTGCTATGGAGTAGAAGAGTAATTTAATATCTTTAAGCTATTATAAATATTTGGTACTTTTTGACAATGGATCCTTAAACTAAATTTATGAGACTAGTTGTTATGGTACTTCGCTATTGGTGGTTAATTCATGAGAATCCACCATGGCTTTATATATACTTTCTGTTGAAAATAATTTTTAGAATAATCAGAATTTGATTTGATTTGATTGAATATTATTGGTTCCTCTTGGCACATATTTTGTCAAAGTGGAAAACAGTGAGAATAAAATTGCGATAAGGTTAAAACAACTAAATGTCTATTCAAAGAAATTCAAAAAGGGTAAAATTAGTAAATACCCATTTTGTCTACATTTGAGACTTAAATTTGGTGTCTTATTAGAGAGTTTTCGACAAAATTCATCTAAGAGACAATTTATTAATGACAGCGAAGATTGTACCGTTAATAAACTGTCTTTGAAAAGAATATCTGGCCTTATTGTTATTCTCCCACATTTTTTTATTGAAAAAAGATTTTGTATCTCCGCTAAAGTGTCCATTGATAGATGAACATCTTCTTGAGGGACAGATTCTTGACGGGGAATATTCAATTATTCTTGCCTGAGATATTGCTTGTGAAAGGGCTCAAATATGGATGATTAATGATGGGGTGAAGTGGTTTTAGTTTTAATTAAAAAGTATAGAAGAAAGCGTTTATTTTGTTATGAGTAGAAGAGCATTTTTGGTTTCAAGGGCTATTATAATTGATTGTGTTGTTTTGACGAAAGGGTTATAAAGGAACACAATTCAATAATATCAAGGGTTACCCATTATCGATATACTAAATAATCTTGAAATATGTTGTGATTCGATGTCCATATTTGTCAAAAATATTTCTAGATATAATAAAGAAGATTGTTTTCTACATTAACATCTTGTTGTACAGTTACAGATGGACTATTAAGATTTAGTTCAGTTTAGTCAAGATAGGTTTAAGTCCCGTTTCTCAACTATAGGAGTGTTATTCAATTGAACTGTAGTCAGATGTGAAAGACGATACCTGAACAGGCACTTCCCTCTCCACTACAAACTTCCACACCACACCAACGGGAGGACGTTTAACCCTCGACATATTTAACACTAGCCGCCTTCGGCGATCAGCTTGTTCGCCAGGAATATAATTTCAATTGAATATTGCATCGATTTATGTTCATGGTTCCCTTAACAACGTAAACAGATCGTAGTGGATATTTAAACCATGTTCTTTTAGTGCCCTTGTACCTGTTATGTTCATTCTCTAAATAAATGTCCCTAATGGAGTCAAATAACCGACCATGTTACGTAACATCTAATTGCAAGTCGTCAGAGCCATCTTCACTTTCTTTTTCCTCTTGAAAAATATGCATTTAACTTCAACATTAAAATATGAGCAGTAGCATGTTTGCTGAATTAAAACACGCTGGAAAAAGAATGGAAACATAGCAGTAATAACCATTCAGCTTACTCGATATATTCCTTCATATACCTAATATCTCAGACAGCTTGGTTTACAGATTCCACGAAAATTTTGATAAAATGAAATATGAAAGCAAAATGTGTCAGGATATTACCTCAGCTTTCAACGATGAAAGAGAAACACGCAATTAAATATTTGTTTAAACAATAAAAACGGTTTGAATTGCTTTGCAACAGTAAAACGTTTTGTAAATATTGCCAAAAAATATCTTTTAAAGATTATTAAAATTAGAGAAAACATTGTACGGCAACTTAATGGATATCAATGAAAAGTGCACTTTCAGATGGCGTAAAAATTATTTCTATGCTGTAATATTTTCGAAAGTTATTAAGGAAGAACGCAAAAATTTGCCTTAATTTTTAATTAATTAAAATTGTAGTAAAAATTTCAAACAACAACGGCTCATTCCCACCCTCCAATGAATGTTCGCGCCAAATTTCGTAGTTCTATGTCTAGCGGCCTGTCCTATAGAGAGCCAGCACACATAGATTCTCCTTTATTATTAGCGAGATGCACCTGGACTATATGTACAGTGGAGTCGGGTCTCAAGACTGTGACCATCCTGTCCTGAAGTCGAGCCTCCGCCAAGAGATCACCAGGGTCCCAAAAGGCCGTTAAAGACGAGCTTTGAAAATTTACAATATGGTCAGAAATTAAATTTTTCTCATATTCACTACCAAATAGTGCAGTCAATTTCAAAAAGCATAGTAAATTTTATCATTTTAAATTTTCTATGAAAATGGATCTATACTACTAATATCGGAAATGAAGGTCATTCGCTAAGACTGTAATATCAGATCTATTTGAATTTCAAAAAAATGTCCGAACTTAAATGTAATAATTATTAGGGGTAATTTGTTTAGGCATAGTAAATAAGTAAAAGTTATAACCTCGATGTTAATTTTCTTTACTTTTTTCTGAAAATCGACTATTGCAAAGCCAATTTATATTGTAGAACAACACTTTTAGAGTAGGGCTTTACTCCACGAATTCGGGCTGATAAAAAAGTACTTACAGGCATTTTCCGACGACATTCTTTTTTTCGAAAAAGTTGATTATATTTTCAAAAAATATTAAAGATCTAGATCTGAAATTTTTACCATAGATAGCCTGTCATATTATGCGTATTTATGTGAAGTTTCAAAAATTTCACTTCATTTGTAAAAAAAATAAAAATACTTTTCTGAAATTTACGTTTTTTAAATTTACTCCTGTCCTGATTGAGATTCGACAACTCATTTTACAGATCGTTTCGCTAGCTTTAACTTTTTAATTTAACATTTTCCTCTCAGATCAGTAGCCTTTTCTTTAAACTCAAGAAACCTATTGTGCGAATTTTCATCCTTATCCGGTTCGATCTCGGGGTACAAATATAGTGCCATGTTTTGTGTGGCCGACCCAACAACTTAAAACAATACAATTCGAATGGACTAATTCTCATGCTGTTATACGTGCAACAAAGTTATTGCGTAACTATTTACCCATTTGTGTTGTACATTTTATTTGGTAAATCCTTCTCTTTTGCTTAATTCACTGGTAAAAGCCCTTTGCCTTTCCGACCCCATGTTCTATTGTAAAATTGAATTGTTTGTGTACTCCCGACCTACCCTTAGCTCTCCGATTCCTAAGACCATTGGAATAGAGAAACCTCAAAATACGAGAACGTCCGAGTTTCTCTTTCAAAGAAAAGGAAAATTTCCCTCCCCTCCTCAAAAACCACACTGACAGCTGGCACTGTCCGAATTCTAAGCAAACCCTTCTTTTTTCCCCAACCCATCTGGGCGAGCCACTCTAACGAAGGAAGTGCGCGCAGCGGGTGATAAATCAATCACACTTAACGAAAGAGGGTGGAAATTTCGCAGCGATATTCAGACGTTTAGGACGGCCATCGTCTTTTGCTTGAAGAGATGTTTGGGACGTTTGCGTATTGATAGAGTTAACCCTTTAAGTGGGGGTGAGGTTTATAAACCACATACTTAAATTATCCCCAGGCTCGGGTGTGGTTTATAAATAACATATTGCGGCTGTGGCTTATGTTCTACTTAATTATAAAAATGTTTTCCGTACATAAATAAAATGAATCTATTTATTTATCATTTATCTTACCACTAATGTATAAAAATATTTCTTTATAAAAATAACTGAAATAAAACTCAAGATTTGACCAATAATTGCAAAATACATAGTTAGCCGTGAAGTTATTTTTCATTCGCCACTGTATCACAATAAATACATGACAAATATATTTCTCTTTTTTTGCATTTAGAGTGATCGGCTGTACTGAGAGTACCCACAATTAAAGGGTTAAAGTTTGTAAACAATCTTTCTGTATATCGCCAGAAAGATCGAAAACAAGACATGTATGTGCTGTTTTATAAAAACAAGTCTAAAGTTAATATTTTAGATTAATAGGCAAAGATATAGGATTAAAAATATCAAATATGCCAATTTAAAAGTAAGCTCAAACTATGACAATATAAAAAAATATTTTAAATGTTCACTAGCATATCCATGTAGATCGCTGAAAATATGAAGATCTTCGCGGTCTCAGCATTATACCGGCAGTATAACCGATGCACAGGATTTTCAAATGGCATTTGATAATTTAAAGAAAAAAAATTATCCGCTAATTAGCGTCTGAAACAATAAAACCGCAGATATAAATTTCAATTTAATCGCTAATCGGCTAATATAAACGATATAAATACTGTTATATTTGTTGTTTTCTGCACTTTTAAACGATATGGAACAGTATTATGCGTCCATCTTATTTGAAAGTCTATTGAGAAATATAGGAAAAACTGGATTTAAAAAATGGTCTTCATTGGCTCTTAAAATATTGAGATTAAATAGTAATATTTCATATCCGTCTTTCTAAAGCTTGAACCTTTTCTCATACGACACATATTTAATTTAGGTATCATGTAAGTAAATGAAGAAAACTATGGTTGGAATAAGTTGCGAATAATATGTCTCATTATTTTGCTCAAGAGTAACCTTCAATGTCCATATATCAAGGAACAAATTATTTATCAAAATGGCGATAAGTAGTCCATTTAGACTAGTAATGACGAACCTTTTTAAGAAATGGGCCAAATTTTGTTCATTAGTTTTGGCCGTGGGCCAAATAAATACTAGGCCGATACTAGGCCGTGGGTCACTAAGTCACTTGAAAAGAAGAGGGGAAGGGTGTGGTAAAAAAGGGTTATTGTTATTTGTACCAGATAGCAAATAAAGCTTATCTAAAAGGTTTTGGAAACCTTGCCGTCAGCAAGGGTAAAGGGTTGTCACAAAGGTTTCATGACAAGAGTTGTATCTTTCGGCAAGGTAGCGGAAAGGTTCGCTAGTCAACAACAAACAAGATTTTCTGTAAGATTTCCCCAAGCTTTTATTACAAGTTTGTTTCAGGCCTTTCAAAAGGTTGTTAAGAGCCCTCCTTCGGCGGACAAAGTAGAACCCCCTTCCCCCTCCAAAGTCGAACTCTTACAGAGGGGTCAACCCCCCTTTTTCTCCCCCTCTTCAAAGCCGTACACCTACAGAGGGGTCCATCCCCCTTTTTTTATCCTCCTTCTTCTGATGTCATCTTAGTCTACCTTAGAGTTATCTGGAATGTCAATTAATTAGATCAATTAGGAATCTTAATTAATCGAAGCTTAATTATTAATTTCAGTTAATTTGATTATTCTAATTTTTAATTGAGCTTACTTGTACGATTTCGTTGAAGTGTAATAGTTCGCATTCCTCCGAGCCAGGGATCGAACCCGCGTTCATAGAGTTGGAAAGAAAGCGCAATAACCATTATACTGGAAGGGGCTATGAACGACGGGACAGATGGTTCATTAAAAGCTTTCCTACGTCAATTTTGCGGGAATGGTTTCCGAAACGGTTTGCTCGGAAATGCTTTCGAGGACAGCCTATGGATATTGAAATGACAACCTTCTTTGCTATCTGGGTAAATACTAAAAATTTGTTAACAGAAAAACTTGACAGTTGGACATTTTTTTCTGTTCTCACTTTTAAAATCCTCTAAAACAATTCACGTTTCCTTTTTGTTTTACAACTTTTACTTTTGCAAGTGAATTAATTATTAAATACTTAATTAATACGAGTACATCAAGGCTACCAATTAATTCAACACTGTGCTCTGGTACATTTCCGTTTCACGATGCAAAGAATAGTGCTCCAAGTTGATGACTGTCATAGGCCATACGCAGTTGCAGTGATACGATAGAAAATCAGTTAGCCAATGTCAACTTGGAAATATTTTTATATTGTTACAAACATGGAAAGTCGTTTCCCAGCAATGTCAGTCTTATGGTTGGGAAGAGAGTTTTACAAGGTTAAGCATGGAGTGACGGCAGTCGGTGTTCCGGGATCCCTGACCTTGGCGACAAATAGATGATTCCAGAAAATGCAACCTTTTTCTCGATATTTCTATTAGGAAAGGGAATACACTTGAATATACGATAAAACTCCATGTGACGTCACGACCTGTCGGAGAGAGTATATAAGGACCGCGCCTGTACCAGAGGGAGTAGTGTTGATCCATTGGGAACGATTTGAGAGTTTCTTCTGCAGTGCGAGTAGAAAGCTGGTGTGCTGAGTGTTATTGAAAGTGCTGTTATTGTCGTTATTAGTTATTTGTTGACTGTTTGTGTTGCTAAATCTCAAGGCGCTGAACTTTTATTACCTGTGAATTGTTGCCTGTTTACATTGCTAATCTGTGCAAGAACTATTGTTTCCTGTACCTGTGCTACGTGTTTTCCTGCATATTTGTAAATAAACCTTCATTCTTCATAACCCTGCGTGTTGGACTGTTTACACCATACACCCATAGATAGACTTTCGAAACAATATATATAAATTTGACATTACCTATTTATACTTTAATTTTTCAGTATTTTCGTTTGTATGTTCTCTTTTCACTGATATAAAAAAATAAATATAAAAATCAACGTGTGGGGTAATTTAAAAGGTTTTCGTGAGTCAGTGTCTGATCCGAGGGTCATAGGTTCGCCACCCCCTAATTAAACTGTTAAATCACACACAGCTAAACTCATAATTTTTTTCTTAAACTAAGAATGAACTGTCTTTTGCTTATTTCATCTAATTAAAGCGACAGGTGAAAATCCGTAGAACAATCATTCGATGTTATCATCCATTTAGCAATGACTACTCTGGTTCTTTCAAAAATAAATTCATATAAAAGTTTGAAATATATTAAAATCGAAGTTTTTCTGCAGACACACAATTGTAAAATTAAAAATAATTGCTAATTAAAATAAAACATGTAGCTCTTAAAAGCATTAAAATGTTTTATATTTATATTTTTTTGGAAAGGTAAAACATCTGGCAACACTGGATAAAAATACTTGAGACTAACACGCATTTAAAAAGATCTTATAAAATTCCGAAAGGGTCATTAAAATTTAAATATTTTCATTTTATGGTAAATAAAAGATATTCAAATTTAATTGTTCGTAAAATGCTCGCAGTTATGAGTCTTCAAAATATAATTGTTGTGTGTAAAGACTAAAATATTTTATTAAATGCTAAATGAATTTACAACAATTAAATCACAATTCGCTTTTTTCGTTCTTAAACTATTTGATATCAAAGAGCTAATTAAAAGTTTGGAAAGATGTAAGAGCAAACGATTTAATTTGCTTAGAACAAATTAATAACCCTCCAAAACAATCTAAACGACTTCAATTTAATTAAACTAAGCGGTGAAACCTTTTCCAGCACTGAAAATTGCATTCTTCGTTTAGCTTTTGGTTAAGTCTTTTTCAAACGATGATTCACAACTAAGATTCATAATAATTATTAGTCTGAGAATGAAAAATTTACGATAGAATAAAAAATGGCAAAATAAAATATACTGAAAATGACATTCTATGTTTAACTTTTAGGCCTTTCTCAAATAGTAGTGAGTGAATCACAACTAATGTGTTTATAAATTCCAGTCGGAACTGTCAAGCCATGAATGAGGATTTTACGATGGAATAAAAAATGGCGAAATAAAAGAAAGTTTTAACGGAGAGAAATGATTCATAATTTCCTGCCTGAAACCTGTTGTAAGAACTCTTAATAAGGAAGGAACAAAATGATGCTTGGAATAGCCGTAGGCCATTAACTGGTTTTTACGCGATGTTCTTTTAATGGCTGACTGAACAGCAGAATATGAAACAAATTTATACCGCTGTTGCTTGTTGCTGAATATTGCGAACACTTGTGAAAGTATGCGATACTGTCATTCCTTTTTTTTCTGGAAAGAACGGGAAGAATTTATTTGTGGAATATTTGTGGGGAAATTTATCTTGAGGTTGAATAATAAATGCGCTGTTCTTGGAAAGTTTATGTTGCATTTCCGGAGTGCATTTTTAATAACTCACTTGAAAAATAATATAATTTGTTCCGTTGAGAGTTATGCGGAAAATGCAGTGACTTGTCTTTACAAACCTTGGTATTTTTTTCGCCATTCTCAAAATTCTTTGAAAAGGTTTAAGTATAAAAAACGATTTTTATCTCATGCATGTTTAGAATCATTGTCACACCAAATATTTTTTCAGTTAAAATTTTTCAAAACAATTTGAAACTTTTTTAGAATTTTCAAAAAAGAGAGAGAGAGAATATTATTTATGCATTATTTCAATTTATTTGGAATAAAAATAATTTACTTTCTAGGACCAGTAAGCGTATTCACAATCATCGGAAATAGGAAGTTATTTCAAATTTATAAGCTTGGATGGAGTTAAATCTATACTTATAAAAGGCAATGTTCGCGTGCGTGTGTCTGTGTGTGTGCGTGCGATGTCCAGATGAATCTATCGCACTTACAGCCACAGGTAGTCTTAACGGTGACTTAATACACCAAGATGCCGTAATTTTAAAATTTAATCTAGAAAATTTTTTATTTAATGTTTTGTGTTGTTTTGGTTGATTTTTCGCACTAATTTCTAAATACAATGATTGTGAATAAATGTAAGAAAAAAATAGACACACCATCGAAAAGAACATACGATTTCCGTTCTACTGAAGTTAGTTTTGAATTTTTAACGTGATTTACTGAATTTTGAGAATTTTTTAAAAAATAGTAAGTTTTGTCATCTGAATTTTATTTTTGTTTTTAAATTTGCTACATCCAGCGTTCTAATAACACTATTATTTTCAACTATAACTGCATTATACTATATAACTGCATATAACTATTATTTTTCAGCTTATAACTGCAACGGTTCTGTCGGATTTAAAACAAGAAGGGTTAAAATATCTTTTCCCGTTTTATCTTAATTAATTTTTTCCTGGTCAGTTGAAAGAAACTTTTCCTCTAGTGAGTCTTCCTCCCGCGACACCTCTCCGGAACGTTACGGGCAATTTCATTAGCTGACGGGGCAGGGTGACGTCATAACCTTCAATTGAATGACTTCGATTATTATTTTCGGAATCGATTTTATATTTTGCTTGCTGTATAATAATCATCTTCACGTTGCAATTTTTTAATATTGTTTCGAATTAACGCACTCTGTATTGCTTTTCTACAGTTGAAATGTCATTATCGCGAAGAAAAATAAGCGAGAAAATCAATAATGTGCATCTTTTGTTTTGATTTCAGAACTTTTCCATGTAATTGTGGGCGTTTTTTTTTTCTATTTTGTTGAAGTCCTGATTCAACGGGCAACGCCGTGCGCGTACTGCTAGTAGTGTATAAAATCGGTTGTTGGATAATGAAACTATAGATAACTGTTTGTTATCTGATAAAAAATGGACACCATGGTATATTTTCATGATAAAATCTTTTTATTCATAAATTTATTTGATATAAATTTGAATATGTATTCAAAGTAAGGAAAGCTCATATTATTTTCCTTTCGTTAGACTAAATCTTAAACAAAATCTGAAAACAAACTTAGCGAATTTGTTTCTCAAAGAAATAGAATATGGGAAGTTGCGTCTTCAATAAATAAATAAATTATTAAAGTTCAAAGACTTTTGATAAAAAAATCTGCATATATTTCAGTGATTATAACTAATTTTAATGTTATTAGGATGAAAATTGGCACAAAATATTATGCGCTATAATGATGATCAATACCTTAAATTGGTTTTAAATATTTACAGATAAAAAATAAATAAAGAATTTATAGAATTGAGTATTATATGGGCCGAAATAAAAAGATCAAATTAATATTATGAAACAAATAATATCATTATGTATACATTATGCAATGAAATTTAATATGTGAGAATTCAATAAATTGACTCTAATTTGAAATGGTCTGTTTTAAAAAATTATATTCTGTACTTTGAAATTAAAACATTTTCTTCACTGTTTATGATTGATTTTGCTTCACCGTTTAATAAAAAGTTGTTTTAAATATTTGTGGATAAAAATAAAGAACGTTCAGTATTAAGTATAATATGGGCCAAAATAAAAAGATCAAATTAATATTCTGAAACAAATAATCCCAATATATATACATAAGATATGCAATAAAATTTATTACATGAGTAATAAATTAATTCTAATTTGAAATATCTGATTTTAAAAACTATCATCTTCATGTTGAAATTAAAATATTTTTGTTGTTGTTTAAAATTGATCTCGTTTCACAATTTAATAATTACGTCAAAAATTCTTCATAAAATTATCTTTCGTTGCGAAAAACAATAAGATAATCTGAGATAAAAATAAAAAAAAAATTGTTGCATACTTTGAAGTGAAAATTATACTGTTACTTAATAAAGTTATTCATTTCTAGAAGACGGTTTCTTTCACTTTGTATAGGGGCGTTAGCAACGATGTAAGGAATATTCTCTTAACAAAAGTTACAATTCAGTAGAATAAATAAATATATATATAAAAGAAGTCACATTGATTTATGATATGATAAATATTTAAAAGAAAAGAATAAGAGAAATGAAATGTTAGCAAATTCTTGAATAAAGTACATTGACAATTTAATTTCACTCACGAAAATCCTGGGAAAATATCCTCCGGAATGCGCTATCAAAAAGAAAACGAAATAAGATTAAACTTCGGCTTGCATTCTCGGAATCTTATCACATTTAATAGGATTTTCTCCAATTTATGGATTGCTTTTCAGTAATTCTATCGAATGCGTGCGGGAATTTCATAGTATTAAGTTTGCACATCAGATTAAAATAGAATTTCTCAGGAATCTAGAAATGCTCATTGAGGAATCAGTTATGATTAGTTTATCGAATATTCTTGGACTTTTGAGAGTTTTTGGCGAAAGTACTAGAATTCAGTTAATAAAGCAAAAGTTTCCTTAATGTTATTCCCTCGAATTTTAACGAAGAAAGTCCTTTATATAAACCGAATACGGATTCAAGCTTGAAACCCTACGGCTTCGAAGTCCCAACTCTTTTCGGAGAAATAGCAAAATTTATGTATTAGTGGAAACATACTTTTATCAAGATTGTCGCACACTAACTTAATGAACATATTTCGATGAGAATAGTTTATACTTATAAAAGGCTATGTGTGTGTGTGATGTCCAGACGAATCTATCGCACTTACAGCCTTGAAATTTGGCACGCAGGTAGTCTTAATGGTGACTCAATGCACCTCGAAGCCGGAATTTTAAAATTGAATTTTGAAAATTTTTTATTTAATATTTTGTGTTGTTTTGGGTGATTTTTCGCACTAATTTCTCAATAGCATGGTTTCGGATAACTGTACGACAAAAATAGATACACTTGATTTCCGTTCTAAGGGGCCGTTCAAATATTACGTAAGCACCCAAGGGGGGGGGAGGGGATTTGCGATTTGCTTATTTTTGCTGACAAGGGGGGAGGGGGAGTATGAGTGATGCTTATGTAAGACATTAAAATCACTTTATTTCCGAAAATCTCTTGTAACTTGCACAAATAATTTAATTTTAAAAAATCAAATTTGAGAAAAAGGTAAATTTGGCAAAAGAAAATTAAACTTGATTTTTGTAAGCTTAAACTTGAAATTGTAAGGAAATTAAACTTACATTTTTTTTTTTTTTCATTTTAAGCAGGGTTAGAGTTTTTTATTTGAATTAAGTCCTAAAATTTTTAAAATTAGATTATTACTGTTATACGTTTTGTAAAAAAAAGACCGGGGGGTTACAGTTTGCTTACGTAATTATAAGAGGGGGGTTTACGATTTGCTTATTTTTCCCGACAAGGGGGAAGGGGGGGTCAAAAAATACCAAAAACATGCTTACGTAATATTTGAACGGCCCCTAATGAAGTTAGTTTCGAATTTCTAATGTAATTTACTGAATTTTGGGAATTTTTTTAGAAATAGTCACTTTTCAAAAATAACATTTTCCGGAATTCTTAAAACTCCGATGTTCTAACATTTTCAAAATTTTTTTGGTAGTAAATCAATTATGCTTTTCTGATTTAAAACAAGAATGGTTAAAATATTTTATTTCTCCGATTTTAAATTAATTTATTTCTTGATGGGATCAGAGAATTTTTTTCGAATGCCGATAGTGAAGGAACGCGCCATTTCGCCCTGTTTCACCCTGGCTACGGCATCTGGTGGAAAAAAAGCAGCCGTGATTTATTCCCTTCCGTCGCTGGACGCAGTCGTAAAGCAAGCAATACCATTCAGTACTTGAAATAGTGAAATTATGAAATGTCAATGCTGAAATAAAGCAAATTTTATAGATATATATATTTTATTTTTGATCAAAAATAAACATTGTACCTCAAAAGATGTGAAAGTATGTTTTTTTTAAAAAAATTAAGTTCATTTTGTTAAGAAAAAACCGAAGTAATATCAAAGTAAAATTATGACAATGATATGCCATTATCGCGAAGAAAAATAAGCGGGAAAATCAATAATGTGTATCTTTTGTTTTCAAAACTTTTTGGTGTCATTGTGGGCGTTTCTTTCTTTCTTTCTTTTTTTCCATTTTGTTGAAGTCCTCATTCCACGGGCAACGCCGTGCGCTTACTGCTAGTAGGTACTAAGATGTAAAATCTTCTATACTTGTAAATAAAAGGCAATATTTGCGTGTGTGCGATGTCTAGACGAATCAATCGCATTTATAGCCATGAAATTTGGCACACAGGTAGTCATTATGGTGACTCAATGCACCTCGAAGCCAGAATTTTAAAATTTAATCAAGAACTTTTTTTATTTAATGTTTTGTGTTGTTTTGGGTTTGGCACGTTTACGGATGTAGTATCCTTTCTAATGAGCGTTGGAAAACAATCAATGCACCAACGGATAGAACAGACAATTTTCGTTCTAATGAAGTTTGTTTTGAATTTCCAACACAATTTACTAAATTTTGAGAAATTTTTAAATAATAGTCACTTTTCATTTATATTTTTAACTTTCAATTATATTTTTTGCATCCGACGTTCTAATAACACTATCATTTTAAATTTTTACTTTCTCGTATACGAAGTATACAAAGAGAAAGTATTGTAATCGTCAAAAAATTCGAACTCGAGATTTTGAGGAATCTCCACGTTTTAGACCTCCCTGAGTCCAAAAAACACAATTTTGGAATTATGTCTGTCTGTCTGTGTGTCTGTCTGTCTGTCTGTGAACACGATAACTCGAAAACTATTAGAGCTACGGGGATGAAATTTGGTATGTGGCCTTTAAACGTGATTTGTAGGTTTCTATCAAATTTTGGACAAAATCTGTCAACGGGAAGTCTGTCAATCTGTACGTCCGCGGTCATGCGAACGCTATAACTCAAAAACTTGAATAGCTAGAGGGATAAAATTTGGTACACAGTTTTATCGTCATGAATGTAGGTCCGTATAAAATTTTGGGCCAAATCCGTCGAAGGGTTGACTGTCTGTCGGTCTGTATAATCGCATACTTGTTCAGTTTTGAAACTAACTGCATGCGCATGCCTACTGGTGACATGTGCAAAGAAGAAGGGACTCCGAAACTTGGCAGTTTGCCAAAAACCAATTCTGGCGCGATTTTGTAAGGAGGTAAACATTTAGGGAGTCTCGCCATGTCCTGTTGCGCAAAAGAATGCGTAGGGGATTTGAATTTGTTTTGATCCTTCAAACCACGCGTGGTTCCAACTTTGGTTTACTTGCGACGGAAGTTTATTTGACGTCTTTTATTATTCTAGTTTTCTCTACATGTGTTAGGAGTATACGAGAAAGTTTAGGGGAGACCACTCCCGCTGGTTTTAGGTACAAACCGGAATATTTATCCCTGTTTTGAAACAAGAATGGTTAAAATATCTTTTTGCTCCGATTTTCTATGAATTTTTTTATCGATCAGTTGAAATCATTTTCGCTCGCATATCCGAATCGACGAAGCTTTCGACCGACCCGAGGTTACTCTCAGTTCCCAGAATACATTTCTACTATCCGATCGGCTGGCGCACAGCTGGAGGTACCAAGCGACAGTCACGTCATACTCTCGATCATTTTATTGCGTCAGCTAATCTTAATTACTTCATTTTACAGACCCAAGAATCACTTGATTTAGTTGTTGCATACTTTTTGATAGTCGCGCATATATGCTGATATGTCTCTAGTTAAAAATATATCAGCTTATAAGAACACATTATTCATCTCGTTCAGGTTACTACGTGTACTTTCACTAAAAATCGAGGGAGGAATCAATAATATATATATATAGACTTTGTTTTCAAAACTTTGGGCTTTTTTTTATTTTGTTGAAGACATTATGCCACAGCCAACGGCAACGCCGTGCGCGTACTCCTAGTTCAACTCATAAAATTTAAATTAAACGTCATATACTATTTATTTAGGTCGCTTTTAACACAAATTAATGATATTCTACGATTTTACAAGAATCGATTAAGTATATGGATTTATCTCATTCTTTTGATTGCTTTGCAACTGTTATTATGTCAAGATTAAATTATCTTTTCTTTTAAGTGAGCCTTTTTTACTTTCTCGTATACGCGAAGTATACAAAGAGAAAGTATTGTAATCGTCAAAAAATTCGAACTCGAGATTTTGACGAATCTCCACGTTTTAGACCTCCCTGAGTCCGAAAAACACAATTTTGGAATTATGTCTGTCTGTGTGTGTGTCTGTGAACACGATAACTCGAAAACTATTAGAGATAAAGGGATGAAATTTGGTATGTAAACTTGAAACATAATTTGTAGGTTTCTATCAACTTTTGGGCAAAATCCGTCCACGGGAAGTCTGTCTGTCTGTATGTTCGAGGTCATGCGAACGCTATAACTCAAAAACTTGAAAAGCCAGATCGATAAAATTTGGTACACAGTTTTATCGTCATGAATGTAGGTTCGTATAAAATTTTGGGCCAAATCCGTCAACGGGTTGACTGTCTGTCGGTTTGTATAATCGCATACTTATTAAGCCTTCGTTTCAAAACCATCTCCACGCGCATGCCTACTTAGCTATTCCTGGTACCAAGCGGGAGGATTACGTCCTTGAGACGGAGTTTGTGATTGATGTGTTTTATCTCCTGTTTTGCTTTCGCTCGCTCGTATAATAGCGGATCTTCCTGGAGTGTGATGGAAAATAAATATTGCTAAGTTTTAATACATAGGCATCTCTTTTAATATGATTCTTCACTTAAATATTTTACAATCACTATAATCTGCAATGAAAAACCTTCTGATATTCGTTGCATTCTGGATTACAGTAGGTTCGATTTTTTTTATCCACGCAAGGGGAGGGGAAATGACAAATTTTTGAGCAGTATACGAGAAAGTTTAGGGGAGGCCACTCCCACTGGTTTACTTTCTCGTGTACGAAGTATACAAAGAGAAAGTACTGTAATCGTCAAAAAATTCGAACTCGGGATTTTGACGAATCTCCACGTTTTAGACCTCCCTGAATCCGAAACACACAATTTTGGAATTATGTCTGTCTGTGTGTCTGTGAACACGGTAACTCGAAAACTATTAGAGATAAAGGGATGAAATTTGGTATGTGGTCTTTAAACATAATTTGTAGGTTTCTATCAAATTTTGGACAAAATCCGTCAACGGGAAGTCTGTGGGTCTGTATGTCCGAAGTCATGCGAACACTATAACTCAAAAACTTGAATAGCTAGATGGATAAAATTTGGTACACTGTTTTATCGTCATGAATGCAGGTCCGTATAAAATTTTGGGCCAAATCCGTCAACGGGCTGACTGTCTGTCGGTCTGTATAATAGCATACTTGTTTAACTCCATGCGCATGCGTAAATGCCTGTGCAAAGAAGGGACACTCCGAAAACTTGGCAGTTTGCCAAAAACAATTCTGGCGGCGAGATTTTGTAAAGAAGCAAACATTTAGGGCGTCTCGTTTTACTTGCAATCTCTGCGCATGCGCAAGCTATTCTCCTGTTTTCTTCTCCGCACGCGGAACTTGCATTGCTAGAGTTTGATAAAAAATAAATATTGCGAAGTTTTAATATATACGTATCTTTTTGATGTGATTCTTCACCTCAATATTTTACTATCACTATAATCAACAATGAAAAACCTTCTGATATTCATTGCATTCTGGGTTACAGTTGGTTCGAACTTTTTATTTTTTGATGGATTGCTTTTGACTGACAAGTTCTTAAGTTTGTTCCATTATTTTTTTATTGGTTCAAGGTCTGAACTGGTTGCGGGGTGTTCCAGGGGTGAAATATGGTCACCTTGCAGCCAGTTTTTGATCACAACTTCCTTATCTGAATCCTCTTGAAATGCAAAGGCTTCCTGTTTACTTTCTCGTCTACGAAGTATACAAAGGTAAAGTATTGTAATCGTCAAAAAACTCGAACTTGAGATTTTCACGAATCTCCACGTGTTTAGAGTATCTGTAAACTGACAGTATGCCATTGTGTCTGTCCGCGTGTACCTGAACACAGCAACGAGATAGATGAATAAAATTTTGTATGTTGAATGAAATTTTGTAACAATTCATGAATTAAAATAAGTGCTTTACCTGAACAAAACCGGGATATTTTCCACTATGCCATGAAACTAAGCAATAAGGAGCTATGCTTAAGAAAATTTTTTTAACATTCATGTTGCGTTCAATGAAAAAAATTTTTAAAAAATTTCAATTATTTTATTTGCTTGCAAGGGAGTTTCTACTCAAATTAAAGGGAAATTTTTCGTTCACTTTTAGTTATTGCGTTTATTCACGTGGGTGTTGCCATGTGAAAATATTCGACATTACAGAGAGAAAAAAATTAATAGTGGAACAATCAATTTTAGATTATTTACTGGTATGCCAATCAAAAACGCCTGCTTAAATACCACGTTAGGAATGATTAGCGTCCCGTTTTCGAAACAATATGAAAACTATTTTTGGAGAGGCCACTATGATGTTTCTGTCTTTTGAAATAAAGACACCAGTTTTTTCTTTCTCGTATCCGAAATATACAAAGAGAAAGTATTGTAATTGTCAAAAAATTCGAATTCTAGATTTTGACGAATCTCCACGTTTTAGACCTCCCTGAATACGAAAAACAATATTTTGGAATTATGCCTATCTGTGTGTCTGTGTGAACACGATAACTCGAAAACTATTAGAGCTACGGGGATGACATTTGGTATGTGGTCTTTAAACATGATTTGTAGGTTTCTATCAAATTTTGGACAAAATCCGTCAACGGGAAGTCTGTAAGTTTGAATGTCCGCGGTCATGCGAGAACTGTAACTCAAAATCTTGAATTGCTAGATGGATAACATTTGGTACTCAGTTTTATCGTCATTAATGGAGGTCCGTAGCAAAGTGTTTGGGCCAAATCCGTCAGAGGGTTGACTGTCTGTCGGTCTGTATAATCGCATACTTGCAAAAATTATATCTCAAAAGCCCTTTGTCTTAGATAAATAAAACTTGGTATCACGGATGCTAACATTAATTATAGATCTGTGCCCAATTTTCATCTCAATCTGTTCAAAAACAGGTGTTAAAATTGAATATTCAATTTTTTTTACCTTTGAAACAAATCCGTTATCTCTACGCGCATGCGTACTGGAAGCAATCTCTGTGCACGCCGAAGCAATGGAGCGAATTACGTCACTTTTTCCTTGAGCCGGCAAGAGTGGATATCGGTATGCATCCCTTTGAATTTGATTCTTCTCCTAAATATTTTACAATAACTATAATCTACAATGAAAATCCTTCTGATAGTCATTGGATCCTGGGTTACAGTAGGTTCGAATTTTTTTATCCACGCGGGGGTAGGAGGAACAGCAACTTTTTGGGGAAGTATACGAGAAAGTTTAGGGGAGAACACTCCCGCTGGTTACTTTCTCGTATACGAAGTATACAAAGCGAAAGTATAGTAATCATCAAAAAATTCGAACTCGAGATTTTGACGAATCCACACGTTTTAAACCACCCTGAGAACGAAAAACACATTTTTGGAATTATGTCTGTCTGTCTGTGAACACGATAACTCGAAAACTATTAGAGCTACGGGGATGAAATTTGGTATGTGATCTTGACACTTAATTTGTAGGTTTCTATCAAAATCCATATACGGGAAGTCTGTCTGTCTGCCCGCGTTCATGTGAAGTCCAGAATTCAGAAACCTGAATAGCTATATTGATAAAATTTGGTTCACAGTTTTATCATTAGAAATGTAGGTCCGAATGAAATTTTTGTCCAAATCCGTCAATAGGTTGACTGTCGGTCTGTATAATTGCATACTTTTGAACGAAATAACTTTTTTAAAAATTTCTTTGATAAATGAAATTTGGTATGTGGCCTTCTTACCTTAATGGTAGATTTGCGTCCACTTTTTCTATCAATCGGTTAAAAAAAAGGCGTTCAAATTGCAAATTTTGTTTTCTTTATATTACACCCAGCCCTATTGATAATCACTCCGGCTTCTAATTGCACTTCCGCGTACTTCACCTTCGGAAATAGTGTTATGTCGTTTCGCTTATATTCTTTCTCCGCTGCGTTAGGGGTTCTTGTTCGTTTCACTGCCTTTCAGTTTATTTTTTTTCTCTACATGTGTTAGGAGTATACGAGAAAGTTTAGGGGAGACCACTCCCGCTGGTCTTTGAAATGATTACATACGGAATGTCTCTGTTCTTGAATAAGTGTAACCACTCATGCATATTTGAGGATTTACTGTATTCCTGTTAGTTGTTAATCACACAAATTCTGACCAAACCGTTTGCTTTGTCCACATCCAACCCCACATTGTAATACTAACTGCGCTTTTTACTGTAGTCAACAGAATCATAATGGCAACTCTTCAGATTACAAAAGAGCAGGGCTGAATAAATATTTTTCAAATAAATACAATTAAATATTAATTTTAAAAAGCTGCTTAATCTCTATGTAGCTCAAAGTTTTTCATTTCAAAGCCTGATATGAAATCAAGCAATTTTTCAGAATGCAGAAAGCTAAATTTTTTCATAAGTTATTAATAATTTTAAATAATAATAAAACATTTCATTAAACGTTATTAATGACATCTTAAAATACGTGTTTAAAGCATGAAATATTGAATACGAAGGCAGCCATTTTGAATAGTGAATTGAAATATCCATCGTCCGTTAACCCTTTGCGGACAGGTACGGCGCATAATAACAGTTCACCGATTTCGAAATTGAGGTTTCGGAAATCCAGTTAACGAAGAGGATAGCGGCTAAAATTCGGGCACAAATGTGTATATTATGCATCCATTCAAACCCCTAATTATATCACACTATAAAAAATAAAGTTTTATATGATTAAATAAGCACAGAGTTGGAAAAAAAGGGATGGCGTATAAAGTGCGCCAACCTGATCTGAGTGGCGAATCTAGGATTGGAATCGGGTCTGAGGTCATAAAAATTTTGTATCGTCGTGACGAATGTCAAACCTCAAGGGTAAAGTAAACCAAAACTCTTTAACTTTACACTTTACTCACCTGACAATAAGAATCGTAAAGACACTACACTACTTTCGATAATTTAATAAACATTACAATGAAATAACTAGCCAAAAAATGTCTTCGACCGCGGCAAAGCTACAAGTACAAGTGGAATGACTACAAAGATAGGAAAACTTTCGAGCCTGTCCAAGCCAGAAAGCAATGTTGAAACGTTTTTATTATTTTTTTAAAGAGGGAAATTAAGAAAAAACAGTTGTAATGGTTTTAAATAATATCAAGAATTCTAGCATTGGCTCTGGGGGGGGGACTATAGCCCAATAACCCCCCTCCCCTGGATTCGCCACTGGATCTGAGTGTTCTAAAAAGTTATCTGTCCGCAAAGGCTTAAAAGTAAATATTCAAGTTTTGAATCAATTTTTAAGTAACATTAACATTAACGCAACTGTATATCCCGAAGCCGAAGGGTTCCCTGTTAGTTGTATTGGTATACGTGGAAGAAAGTGAATACCGTAGACATAACTGACCTGAACCGGAAAATAATTTTCAATTCATTGAGATATTTTTTAATATCAGTAAGGTAGAAAAGAAATCTTATTTAAATATCCTCTCTTTCTCATGTTTTGGCTATTTTATATTCATTTTACTATAAAAAATCTTGGGCACTACCATGCCATTTTCTTGCGCATTGTAAGCATAGTTTTTAATTAATAAAAAAATTAACGATTTAATTAATTGTGACGGAACCTTCACTAAAATCGCCTTTATGCTTCATAGTGTTTCTAACAAAAATTTGAAGAATTTATATTTAGTAGTTTAGATTTCTATTCAGTAAAAAAAGCCGACTTTTCTCTGTTTTATTTTTACAGATTAAGCCATACTTCCATACTTATCTAATCGTATAAAACATATATTCGGAATTTTATAGCTTCCTGTTTCATTATCTTCAACAAGCTCTTTATTCCAAAGCTTTCTACACTGGTATGCGAGCGAAACGCTCTCTTTATCCGAAAAAAACTTAATCCCAAAAAAAACTTAGTAAAAGGAACAACAACCTCTATTGCTCCGTTTTAATGCTATCTGTGAACTTAGGAACAGCATTTCGCGTTACAAAACGTGTAGTAAACTAGCATCTCCATCCATTCCAATTTCCTTAAATGCGCAGCGGCTATTTCCGAAGGAAATGGTATTGTTTGACTACTTTTAATGGAAGTTTAAGGTCTCTTACTCGCTCTGAGGTTGGGAAACAGAATGTTTCTTCGATAGAATTTGTTTGTGCTTGAAAAAAATAGAGTGTATTTTATTTACCCTTGACTTTCTCATATACTTCTACACTAGTAGTTCTAAGATCAGTAAAACTCGCGTCCAAAAGGAGAGAAAATCGAAGGTCTGATCTCCTTCGTAGTATATAAAGGAATAGTAATTTTTTTCTTTGAATGCGAATTATTTGCAAAATTACACATATTTGCATGCTTTTATCATTATTAACAAAATTTCAATTAATTGTCTCGCCATTACCAAAATGATTCTATTGACAATTGACTCGCCAATTGCAAACTCGCCATTGACTCTCGGAACCATTAAAACCAAACAGCCACCATCTTGAAAGCAAAATAAAAAATAAAATTAGACATACTTAGACATACATCGTTTCCATGACTTCGAGAAACATTTAAGCCAAATTCGAAAAAATCGAATCGCACATTTGGTGGTGACTGTGTAACAAACACATTTACTGACAGACAGCTGAAATGTCGGACGGTTGAATCAGAGACATTGTTTCACTCGATGATTGAAAATGACACCTATGTTTGTGACATTTTGTGACATGTGGTCTGTCTGTTTGACAGCGTAGATATGAACAGGTAATTTAAAAATGCAAAGAGCTAGATAGATAAAACTTTATATGCGGTTTTTCAACTAGAGTTTTAGGTGGACTGTGGTGGTGTAGTGGTACGAACGCAGCCCAGGGATCGGAGGGCTGCAGTCTAGAAACCCGAGTCCACCGATTAACTGTCGCGTATATGGGTCTGGTGCGCTCCAAATGTGGCATCGGACGTCAATCTTCTTTCTGCTGGTGTGGTGCGGAAGCTTGGAGATGGGTATGCCGGCTCAGTTTTGCTCCCAACGTCGGTTTCCGGCCCTGTGGAACCTCGTAGCCAACGAAATACTCAATCAAGTCTTGCCAGATAACGTTCATATACAAGCCTTCGCAGATGATTTTGTGCTGGTCATTAAAGCGGATACAAATAAAAGCCTTGTAGAAGACACGCAAAGTACAATAACCCAATTCAGCTCCTGGTGCTCAGAAAATGAACTTGCCATTTCAACAGAAAAAACAAATTATATCTTATTCAGCAAAATGGTAAGAAGTCCCAAGATCACATGGAACGGGTGTAAAATAAATAGAGTTAAATCTTTTAAGTACCTAGGGATACACGTTGATGATCGACTAAACTGACTGGAGCACATTAATAAGCAAGGAGAGAAAGCCATCAAAATGCAGCAAAACCTCAAAAGAATCGCAGGTGGCAATTGGGGAATCTCTCAGATACACAGAAGGACTCTCTATAAAACGGTTATTGAGAGAATGCTGGCCCACGGATCTTCAGCTTGGTGTCTAAATCCAACATTCAAAATGAAGAGGAAACTTTCTTCGATTGAAAGGTTATTCCTACTCCATATATCGGGAGCTTATCGCACCACCCCAACGGCAGCGTTACAAACTATACTCGGCATCCCTCCCCTACACATACAATTACAGTTCGAAGCCAGGTTTACTTCAATTTATTGCCTAAGAATCTCTCTTCCCCCTTTCATTACAGATACCCAACCGCATGATCTGGAGATGAAGGCAACGGGCTGGTCCACTCATCCTTCAGAACATCTCAAACCGAACCAAATATCTTTTGAAGACGGAGAAGCATATATAGCCCGAAACGACATTATAAATATTTTCACAGATGGCTCGAAAACCGAACACGGAGTTGGAGCTGCCTTCTGCGTCTTGACCAATGACATCTGGGCCTACCAGTGGTCTGCTAAATTCAGCGACAACAACAACGTATTTCAAGCTGAACTAACTGCACTTCACGAAGCAGTAATACACGCATCTCATCTGCCAAACCACAATACCTCTAAAATACACGTAGACAATAAAGCAAGTATCATGACATCCTCCAATTCAAAGAGCACAAGCGAAACAGCAAGAAAAATTTTCAAAATCCTCCTTTCAAATCCAAGAATAAAAGTCTCTTGGGTTAAAGCGCATGCTGGCAATACAGGCAATGAGAGAGCAGACCAACTGGCAAAAGACGCAACACAACATGGGCAACCCTATTCACATACTAAGCTTCCTAAACCGCACATAAAAGGCCTCCTCCGGAAGAGGATGCTTGAGGAGTGGCAAACCTCATGGAAGAATGGCGATACAGGCAGGAAAATCTATAACATCATGCCCTCAGTTAGTCTCCGTCCCACTAACTGGATTGGAAAGGATGTTATCTTCTTCTCTAAACATGGACCTTTCCCTGCCTACCTCAAAAGATTTCACCTGTCTGACAGCGATTATTGCAATTGTGGTGGAATTAGCACGGCACTTCACTATGCCACGGAGTGTATCCATACAGTGTCTTGGCATATGAGGAAGGCAGCGCCAAACTTCGAACAAGAATGGCTGAAAAGGGTTGCCAATAACCTTGTCTGCAGGCAGAAAATTCGTGGGATTATCAAATTCATTAGCGAAAACAGAGATCTTTTCCGGCCTCCCTAGCCTTCAACATCCCAGCGAGCTGAACTAAGTAGCTCAATCACCGGACATTCCACCTTCAAATAAAGGAAAGGTATTTCAACATCTAAAGAAAAGAAGACTCTTACAAATAATAGTGTAAAAATGAAAATGCCTGTGCTGTACATAGTGTATATATTTCCTTCTTTTTGCTTATTTTGTTTTTCTTTTTCTTAAATAAAATTCCGTGTCTTGTCCATCAAACCGTTCAGTGACCGGTCTAGTCACGGGTACGGGGGTAAGGGACGGCGTTCTGTTCTGTAATGTTTGGCTACGGTTGGCGATGGTTGAGAGGACGCTTAGCGCAACTTCTGCCTATCGCAGGGTTGCTTTTTGTAAACAAGTCAGTTTCGGTGTAGACCTCAAGAAGCAAGGAGAGATATTTATGCCTAGTTATGTTCGTTATTTTTGGAAAAGCTCTGGTTTCTGAGTGCAACGTACCGCACTGTATCTTTTATATGTGTTGTCTGTCTTATATTTGTCTACGTCCAAATAGAATTATTTTTCTAAAATCTGGTGTCTTCATTTCAAAAGACAGAAACATCACAGTGACCCCACCAAAAATAGTTTTCATATTGTTTCGAGAACGGGACGCTAATCATACCGAACGTGGTATTTAAGCAGGCGTTTTTGATT
>BGPR01000209.1:562227-586732 GCA_013235015.1 Araneus ventricosus | reverse complement strand
AATGGCTCGAAAATGAGTTTTTCGAAAGAGTACTTGAAGTTGGAATTAGTAAGTTGAGTTTAGTACCAGCGAGAAGAAGTTTGAAGAAGTTTTTCCTACTTATAATTTCACGTGTAACAAGCTCACATACTCGGCGGATGTTCTGTGGAATCGGGTTTCGAGACTGGAACCCTCTGCCCCGAAATCTAGGGATGGGAAAATCTAAATAAAAACCTTTAGAAATTTTGCGTTATTTAAAGAGATAGAAGGTTTGATTCTAATTAGACTGGGAATAAAAGTGGAAATACTCAAAATTCTATGAAACTTTGTTTTCACGCACTTTGTTTTCGCATTAAACAGTAAAATAGATAGAATATTTATACTAAAATTAAAATCAAATACTTCATTCGGTGCAGTTGCAGTTTACGAATAGAAAATTAAAATTTTCGTAAAAATAAGCGTGTATATTTCGTAAAATGTACTATGAAAATGCATTAAATATTTTAAATGCAATCAAAATATCAAATGATTTAATACAGGAAAAAAATTTCGAAATTTTCCTAAAAATTAACTTGGATGAAATGCTGAATTGATTCTTTAATGGACCTTATGCACCCTTTGGGTTCGAGAGTATAGAAAAACAGCTGTGGAGGAATAAACAAAACGATCGGCCTATAAGCGACTCAGAAATAAAAGCAGTTCTGAGTCAGCTGTTTAAGACTGACCAGGTCACGTGTTGGAGGATATGACGTCACATGCATAAGGTCCATTGCAGAAACCACGTGAATCCGTAATATCAAAATGCTGACAGCTTTAAAAAACTAATAAATTTTTTTAAAACAATGATTAAAATTTTCTTTTACGTTGTAAAATTTATAAGGGGAGTGTGGAGTAAAACTGGGTAGAGGGGTAAAACCGAGATCCCTTGATTCTGGCAATATTAGTTCTTCTTTTTAGCGGACAGATACTGGATTACACTCTACTAGTCAAGAAAAAGGAACAGTCACAGTGGCGTGTTGCAGCTGTTGAATTCACTGCTTCTGTGAAAGTTTATTGTTTTAAGACGTCAACTCTCTAATGTTCTCCCGATTTTCAACCATCCTTACTTAAAAATCATTGCACTTTTAAAAAACATTTTTAGTCCAGCTTATTATACGTTTACTAAGGATTTATACCCTATCAAACTATAAGGATTTACTCCAATAATTGCGCTGTTTTATCTCGTTTTCTATAACCACTGCACTCGGGGTAAAACCGGGTACCCCGAGTGGCATAAGACCGGGACAGTCAGTATTGATGATTATTCCGCTGAAGACGATAAAAACACACTAGACGTTGATTGTTTATATTTTAATGATGAATTTTCTAATGTAAATAAAGAAGAATGGTTAATCTAATGTAGAAACTGAAACCCACTTTCCCACTGAAAGTCGAGTTTTCCAACTTTCCCATAGCTCCAACATGTGTACCCGGTTTTACAACACTATTGGAGTAAAACTGGGACTTTTTATATATAAAAATCAATGATAAAAAGTAATGAAACTTACTTTTCTGAAAAGATATATTGTACTCCGATAAACAACGAATATTTTAATAAAATTTGACAAGCTCTCTGGCGAATATTTTGGCCTCAGCAGGCTTCGAACCTTAGCTACCGGGTTTTACCTCACTTTCCTCTACCTATGATATGAATTTATTTTATTCTTATCGTTTCTGCACTCGTTATGTAAATACCTTGTGGTGTAAAGTATCAGAATATCAACTTTTCTAGTTCCTTGTACCTTATTGGCTGCAGGAACATTAGGATTGATCCAAGAATTCCAATTCTGACGGATGCAAAGAGAACATTTGTATTCAAGAACGATGCCAGTAATTACCGTCTCGTTGTATTGTCCAATTTAGTGTTGGTATGTTGAAAGTAAATGAATCTATATTTTTATAATTCCATCATTCATTACCACATTCATCACACTAGAACCTCTTTAGAATGTGAACATAACATAAATGGATTTTTTTTAAAAAAATGACTCATGTGGTCATCAACGATTCAATTATATTCGAAATCGAAATTTCTATTATTTTTAGTATTCAAATGAATAGTGTAAAGAACATTCATATTCAAGAACGATGCCAGTAATTACCGTCTCGTTGTATTGTCTAATTTAGTGTTGGTATGTTGAAAGTAAATAAATCTATATTTTTATAATTCCATCATTCATTACCACATTCACTACACTAGAACCTCTTTGGAATGTGAACATTAAATTTTTAAAAAAAATGACTCATGTGGTCATGAACGATTCAATTATATTCGAAATCGCAATTTCTATTATTTTTAGTATTCAAATGAATAGTGTAAAGAGCAATTCGTATTCAAGAATGATGCCAGTAATTATCGTCTCGTTGTATTGTCTAATTTAGTGTTGGTATGTTGAAAGTAAATAAATCTATATTTTTATAATTCCATCATTCATTACCACATTCACTACACTAGAACCTCTTCAGAATGCGAACATTATAATTTTTTAAAAAAATGACTCATGTGTCATCAACGATTCTGTTATATTCGAAATCGAAATTTCTTTTAATTTTAGTATTGAAATGAACAGTGTAATGTAATTTCAATAATTGATTGTGCTAAAATATAATCGTTTCTGCCTTTTATATTTTGATTTTGGAGAGAAAACATTGGCATCAAATACATCGTTTGTTCTTCTTTCAATGAAAGTCCTAAATGTTTCTTTAAGCTACGAACGTATATTAAATCCACGAGACTGCTGACTTTAACAAGGCAAGAGAAAATAAATGATACTAATACACAGAAAATGCCTATCGAATAAGCATTGCAAACTATCGAACACTTTCCAAATTAGATCTGCAAAATCAGAGGGAAAATTATCCTAATTCCAACCGCGAAGGGATACTTAACTTTCTCCGACTTCTGTGACGTTTGGACTTAACTTCCAGAAAACATCTACACGACTTTCCGATACGTTTCTCTATCAAGTAAGTCATGACAGTTTAACCTTCTGATTCAGTCAGTGCCGTGATTTCAATGCTTGAATGCTAAAAAAGTCGCAAATACTATTCATACTTTTTTGAAAAATTAAGTTATTTTACTTATTCTTTTCATAAATATACATGATTATGTTAAAACACATTGTAAATAGGTTAAGCCGAAGTTCTTTTTGAAAATAGATTTTTTCTTTTATCTTTTAACTTTCCTGATCTTAAAAAAAAATACATTTTTTCCCGTCTTAAATTGAAATTCGTTACAATGCTTTAAATAAGTATAAAAATTAAGCTGTGCTTAATGATATAATTCCTTGGTCACATTCTTTTTCTCCATTCCTACTATAAAAAAATTCATGATTTCTAGTTATTAAATGAACGACGTAACTTCTATATTAAAAATTAAATCATTAATATTGAAAGAAACTTCGTATGAAAATTGGATTAGATTGTTTCGATCGTTATATTATTTCGCCGTAAAAAAAATTGAAAAGTTAGTTTTTCGTCTGATAGAACGTAAATATTTTACTCGTAGAGAAATCAAATTTAAAAAACTATTAAATAATATTTTGTTACAAAAGTTTCGTAATATAGAGTTTAAATGTTTTATGCATGAAAGGTCGTCTGCGGATGAGATATAAGAAACAAATAATTTTTAGGTCTCATTTCCAAACGACTAGTTCATGAATGAATATTAATTTGATAGCAAAAAAAGGGAATTTATAATTTCCTAAGTACAGTTTATTAAAGATTAAAATTTAATCCTTAAATAAACTGTTATTAATTAAATTAACTTATTACTTAATAAATCATGCTGTTACTTCGTGTGCATTCTATAAAAAATAGCCGCTTTTTTAGATATCTATAATAATATTAAAAAATCAATTTTGATTACAGCCTCGATGTCGTGCCCGCAGATAAGTGTATTTGATATTTTCACTGGATGGAATGGTAAAGCGCATGATTATAATGGCAATTACTAAATAATTATGCAATATTTTCCTTGAACTTGAATGACAACGCGAAGGTAAATAAATAAAAAAATTAGAACTATCAAAAGTATTTTCATTTAGTTTAGCACGAAAAACCATGCTAATTTTTTTTACAAAATATGCTTTTTATTTGTGTAGTTTCATATTACAGCGAAGAATTTGGTCGAAATTTCGATACACATCTACGCTTTTAGGCGTTAAGCATCAGAATGGATCAACCCACAATTTTCGATTCAAGGAGTTAGACATCATATTTTAATTTATTGAAAATGAACCATTTGACAAGTCTTGTTATCTAGTCCAAGCTAACTAACACTTCTGATCCATTCTGGACTCGAAAGAAAACATGATTTCTCTTTCAGTATAATGACTAGCTGAATTTAAGGGCAATTATAATTTAGCCCACACTGATTCTCAATGCCTTAATTTCGCTGAACAGAATATATACCAAATTTCATCCATCTAGCTAGTTGTATTTTTCACTTATAGTATTCTCAGATTTGTAACATTTGGTTCTCGGTTTATTTCGCATACGAGATAGTAACTAAATATAATTCCAGAAAAGCTTTTCAAAACACACTTTTAATAATGTACTAAAATGAAAATTTTAAAAAATTATTTTCAACTTTTAATCTTTATCTATTGTTCCTCTAATTACTACCAGTCTGCGACAACTATAAGGAATTAAATTTAATTTAACTAATGATTAACTGAAAATTAAGTTCTGAAAATATTACATTAAACTATTGTCATCGAGAATACACAATTTCAACCGTCTAAAATATAAGGATGTGAGCGAAAAATTGGTTACTAAAATCCATCTTTACAAATATGAAATAAGTTTAAATAGAAGTGTTTATAAAGCGATTATAAACTTCAAGGGAAGCCTCAACTTTTTTACAATCCTTTTTCTATCTCTATCAGTTAGGGATGTTACGAAAAGTGATTTGGCCGAATACCGAATATTCGGTCAAATTTCAGGCTGAATAGCAACTTGTTACTATAATACTTGACTTACTATTATACTTGAATAGAAACGTTACACTTTTGATTGTAAATAAAATTTTTCTCAAATTTTAAATGAAAAATTTAAAAATTAGAGTAAAACTGATTATAATTCCAATAATATGAAATGGGAAACACACCTCTTTTTGGGATAGCTTCACAGAAATAAAAGAGTCATCATTGCAGAACATGGCAATGACAAACACGATAGAAAATTAAGTGGACAAATTAAAACTATTAGATGTACATTTCTGCTTTGATAACGAACTTCTATTAGCTGAAATGGAGTATCCACTTAATTTGTGGGGAAAATGTCCAAGATTTGCAAAGTAAGCAAGAAAATAGCCTTCAGCTCCTGCAAGCGCAATATATAGTGAACATTTGAATGGGTGATTGGAAAAAAGAGTAAGTGTGACCTCTTCGAACGGCCACCCCTGCATAGCGGCCACCCCTCTTAACGGCCAATTTTTCGTGGCACGGATTTTTCGGCCCATAGACCTAATGTTAAAATAACCCCTAGCAGCGGCCACCCAACCCCTCTGAACGGCCGCCGGGTGGGCTCGCCCATCCCATTTGACAAACGTATAGGTTAGAGATTTACTTTTTAAACTGAAAAACGAACTTGAAAAAATGGTTTTTTCCGAGAAGGGTAAAAACTTAAAACAGTCACAAATTGTATCCTTTTTTCAAAAAATGTAAAAAATTACTAAATAAAGTACTATTTTCTCTTTAGATAAGTCTCAAACTTCATTTTAAATAAGAAAAATGTGTCAAACTTGTTTATATTATATATTATAGCAATGATTTTGTAATTGTAACGAAAACCCTTCAGAGCGGCCACCCCCTCTGAGCGGCCAATTTTTCTCGAAACGGAGGGGTGGCCGCTCAGAGAGGTTTCACTGTATTCCCCTGGAATGTTATCTTTTCTCCAGTCAGCCAATCATTTATTTTCTGAATCTGGTATTACATAAGAAACGAAAATGCTGATAATTTATTGTTCTTGCATCCTAATTTCAGGCTTTACAATGATAAATGATATGTATAATTATTAAATACACCAAATTTACTTAAAATTAAGTAAATATCAGGAGATGTTTTGGATAATAAATGTACTGAAATGTAATTCTTCACAATTTTAAATACATATAAAAGTACATTTTAAAAAAAATCATTATCTCAAATTATTCGGCTGAATATCTGTTTAGTATTCGGCAAACCGAATATTCGACGAAAGGGCCGAATACCAAATATTCATTACATCCCTAATATCGATGATTTTTTTAAATAGACTTTGGTAAGACTTAAGAACAATGTGCGGTTTCTCGCCAAATTGGGAAATTGCGCCAATCATCCAAAAAGTCGCCAAATATCCGCCATCTTGAATGGTGTCAAGATGGCGGCGATTCTACTCACAGCCGTAACAAAAAAATGTAAATAGTAAATAAAATTGGAAATATCACAGGAAATTGCAAATACTGCATAAAATTGTATGAAATTTAACATGAATTTTCTGACATTCTGGCACAAATTAGAAATTCTGGCAAAGTTTTAGGGTTGCCTACAAAATGAAGAAGGTTACCACATTTGGCGATAAATTAATTTGGCGCGGGAAAAGAATTCAACTTGGCGGACCGCACACTGTTCTTAAGTCGAGCCTAGACGGTAACTTTTATAATTAACTTGCTTTTTCTCATATATTTCACTTAAAAATGGCATCATTATTTAAAAGAATGGAATAAACCACAGACTGGCGTACGTACATTCAACTTTAGAATGACCAAAATTAAAGTTGAGTTTCTGGAATAGGGTAAGCATTTTGCAAGTATTTTTAATAGTTCTTCATTCAAAAACCACCTAACACAAGCAACTAAATTTTCCCTACTTAAATAACAATAATTTTCATATGACTCTGGCGAACTGAAGCTTTGTACAAAAAAATCCTATTTCAAGATGATTCTTGAAAAGTAATTATTTTGCGTAATTAGAAGTCAGTATAAGTTTATTTTTAAATATTTAATCTTTTCATATTGTCTAAATGTTTGTTTTGGAGAAGAAAAAAAAAACAATTTTTTTATGACTAACGATATAAAGATTTGTACCAAAATAATCTATTTCATGATGATTCTTGAAAAGTAACAATTACTTATTATTAGAAGTTAATAAGAGGTTATTTTTAAATATTCAGTCTTTCATCTTGTTTAAACATTTGCTTTGGGAAAAATAATTCTATTTCATGATGAGCCTTGAAAATTAATTCTTTAGCGTAATTTGAAGTTAGCATAAAAGTTTATTTTTAAATATTCATTCTTTTAAATATCTGAACTTTTGCTTTGAGATGAAAAAACCAATAACTTTCTTATGACTCTGACAATATAAAGCTCCGAATCAAAATAATTCTATTTCATGATTATTCTTGAAAAATAATTATTTTGTGTAAATAGAAGTTAGTATAAAAGTTTATTTTTAAATATTCTTTTTGTTCTATTCCCTAAACGTTTGATATGGAAAACATTGCAAATTCCTTTTTTTCATTTTTTAAATGCACACATATGAATTTTATTGATAATCTCTATATATAAAAGTGAAAATTCACGAGCTGTTCGTATGCTACAGAAAAGAAAACTATTAAATAGATCTACAAATTTTGCTTACAACTTTTCCGTAACGTAAGGAAGGTTTTATGACAATTAATTAAATACTTTATTCAGAAAAAAAGCATTGAGATAAGAACTTTTCCATACTACTATTAATTTTTAACCAATTCGGTCAATACCGTTTATAACAAACTTGTCCTAATATCCAAACGTGAAAAAATTTTAATCTTGTTCAACGCCAGGTATATTGGGTAATTTTATATAAAACAGTTCCAGTTTTGTATATTATAATATGCGATTTCTGTTATTAGCACAGAAGAGTTACTAATTAATAGAAAATGACCAAGATTAGATTAGACTATAAATATTTTAACTTGAAAAAATTAACAAATGTTTAAATATTCCGTACTTACGTTCAAAAACTTATCAATAAACATTCTTTATAAAACTTTATGAAAGAAATAATATAATAAACAAACTTTAAATTTTTCCGTACTTATGTTCAAAAACATTTTTAATCAATATTCTTTAAATATTTATGAGAGAAATAATTTAACAAGCAAATGCTTAATTTTCCATACTTAGTTTGAAAACTTGTTAATGAACGTCCTTAAAAACTTTATGAGATAAATAATTCTAATAAGAATAGTTTTTTAAATATTGTTTTCTTTAAATTTTCAGCATGGGAAATGTAAATTACAAAGATGCCCACTTAAAAGATAATTCAGAATGTAAAGAAAATTGATAGAGGAATATATAATAAAAAATGTTTATTTACAGAACAAAACACTTGATGCTACTATTACACATGATTCTTATTTTTGAAACAAATAAGGCACTTTTTAAATTTGAAAAATCTTTAAGATCGTTTACTAAACCACATGTTGATTTAAAGAGCAAAAGTACAAATTTAAATATACATTAATTTTCCAATAAGTGATATTTAAAACAAGTTTAAGCAACAATGTAAATATGCACATCAAATATCCATGTAGCATTATGTCAATACTTATGGCTATTTAACTTTAATGACTAAGATTGTATATTTGATATTATGAGTTAATCATCCAAAAACTAATTAAAATATTATTATTCCATAACATGTTGAGGAGAAGACTGATTCTGAAGTAGGCATAATCTTATATTATGAATGGAAATGCCTTATTCCAAAGCAAACACACACAAATTCAAAGTTTTAAAAAATTAATAGTAAAGACACATCAAAGCATTACAAAATTATTTACAAGGATTAAAGATGACTACACCATATGCATGATTGAATCATAGCACAAATAGTAAAAAACGCAGGGACTAAAGTCTATTTAACACGCATCACATACCCTGTTATTGAAACCACAAACATTTACAAAAATATGTTCCAAATATTTAAAAGCCAGGAATTAGCTTTCAGTTTCGTGTAACACGAGAATTCCATTTTATCTACAAACATCAGGAAAAAAATTGCGGGAAAAAAGACTATTCCAACTTATTTGCTGGCAACCGGTATTTTCTTCCTCACCGATTCGCATTTCACTTCAAAGTTATTGCTCTTGATAATGTCCTCCGAAGTCATTGTTCTAATTTCATTGCCAGATTCCACGCCAGACGATAAAAGTTTCGGTCGTGGAATTCTCAAAGGTTGAACATCTAACCAGGACTCCATTACTGCTGCCAGATGAGCTGTAAGTACTTCTAATCCACTTCCAAATGAGTCGAAAAAGAAAGTTTCTAAAATCTCTAAAAGCCTTTGAAAGCTTTCAGATTGCTTAATTTGATTTTGAAGAAAAGCCCGAAGCAATCTCGTAAACCTTCCGGTAAATAAGTAAGCTTAGAACAAAATTGCGAGTACTCTTAGAGAAGGTATTTTTTCCCCCTTGCTAAGAATTTTAAATCATTTGAGGATTTATTTCGGTTTTGAAAACTGTGGAAGGATACAGCTCTTTGAAAATAACTGGAAATTCTAAATTTTTAGTGAAGATGGAATTTTTCCTGCGGCGTTTTATTACTGGATACAAGTAGGTGGTTTATTATGAAATATCACGAGTTGAAGATGCTGACTTTTATTTCGAATAACGTCTGACTCAGATTTAAAGCAATGTAGCTGAAATAAGATATTAGAAAACCTTTTTTGTCGTCGAAATGATGAACTTACAAAAAAAATCACCACGAAAAATCACAGGCAATTGATGCTGATTAGGAATAATACAGCAGACACCTCAAAAGATCACTTGAAGAGCTCTCAGATGTTCAGCTAAAGAACACTTCCAAAGCACTATATCGTGTTTCTTGTAATGGATAAAATTCCAAAGCAAAACTAACTTAACTGAAAATGGTGCACGCCAATGTAGTTAATTATCAAATCAATGTAAAATCACTTATATAAGCACCACTGATAATTTCCGCGGAAGACTTCCGATTCCAAATCAGACTTTATTGTCGTGTGGCTTACCTTGTACAATCACCAAAAAATATTCACCTCAAGACGAAAGCCAGTGATCACAAAATCACCAACAAGAAGAATTCGCGGCAAATTTGTTCACCAATTGAAGAAAGGATCAATGAGTCAGCGCAGCACAGTCAGGGAAGATTACACAGACGTCTCCAATACTAGAAGATGGTGTCAGTTGGTAGTAGCCCAGGGCAAAACTATCTCGGAAAATCCACCTCAACTATCTCCAATAGCAAAAGACAATAAGAAATATTTCGGAAGTGTCTCCAATACAAAGAATAGGCATCAGCTGGTTCAAAAAAGCCCAGGGCAGAACCGTATTTCGAAAAATCTATCTCGGCTGTCTCCAATAGCAGAAGACGGTATCACATCGGCTGGTTCAAACATGCGGGATCTCCATTCACTTTACTAACCAAAACAAAGCGTACCCCAGGAGTTGCTTATCAGGAACACATGCCCGCACGAGAGCTGGACGAATAATGACAGCGAGCCGGGTTCTGACACAAATTATTGCCTCTCAAAGAACATTTGAACTTGTTCGTTTCTGGTTACTTCCCGTTTCACCCCCTCTCCCTCCCTCCACCTCCTAAATCAACCACGGTCGACCTACTTGCACGTTCTCTCGCCAAGCGATTACACAAAGGGTGCAACAGAGCATTCACTGCTGCCTTTTTGGCGAAGATTTGGTAAATTTTGTCTGACTCATGGGTGGTAAATGGAAGAGCTGTTTTTTACCCATTGCGTAGGTTGGAGGAAAATGGCCCACTCTGAGTTAGCCTATTTTTTTCCACAGTAAATTGTGTTCGATAGTGTAATATTTTTAGAGGTTTCTGGACAGTTTTCCTCGGTTTTAGGTGATATGTTTATTACGTTGTGATGATATTAAATATTTCGTCCGCGCGTTGCTTTATTCTAGAAGTGGGTGAATGACTTCATCACATATGTTGTTTATTTGTAGGATATTATTTTTAAGTTTCATTGTCAGAAGAATACGTTTTTCTTATTTATCGTTTGTTTATTGGTAAATTTAAGAGGAAATTGTAGATTTATAGCATATATTTAGAGGTTTATGTGCAGATACTTATATAATAATTATATAGTTTTCATTGGTGTAGTTGCAAATTGATTAGTGCCGGAAGGCGTTAACCTGGGTTACAAAAAACACTCTGTTTTAAGTAGGTGTTTGCAATTTTTTCTTATTTATATATAAAAAAGCAGTGGCAGAAGGGAGTTCTAGCTCCTCTACACCCTCGATAATTTCTATTTATCGCATCATGGCAATGAGAAATATCTTTCTTTTATCTTTTATATATCCATATCTTTTATCTATATCTATATTTTATTATTCTTATCTTTTTTCTATATCTTTTTTCAAAATCTTTTCTTTTATTTATCTTTCAGACCTTTTCAATAATTCTCCAAAATCATGTCATAGTTGTCACTTTAGTTTCGTTAGTTTCCAGAGAGGTTCAACTAACGTGACAAGATTTTCTTCACTTCAAAAAGGGACGCTGTCTAGGAGAAGGAATGAGGGGGTTGGTCAAAATACAAAAAATAAATTTTAAAAAATCGGAAATAATACATTCAGAGTTAACCTATTTTTTTCGCAGTAAATTGTTTTCGATAGTGTAATATTTTTAGAAGTTGTGGACAGTTTTCCTCGGTGTCGGATGATCTGCTTATTGTGTTGCGATGATATTAAATATTTCACTCATGTGTTGCTTTATTCTAGAAATGTGTGAATGACTTCATCACATATGCTGTTTATTTGTAACTAATTATCGTTAAGTTTCATTGTCATAAGAATAGTTACGTTTACCTTGTTTATCTTTTGTATATTCTTATCTTTGTATCGATAAATTTTAGGGAAAATTTCAATTTTATAGAATGCTGTTATTGACAGGTATACAAATATTCAGAGACGGATTATCAAATAGGCAAAGTAGGCATCTGCTTAGGGGCACCGCAAGTTTTTCGGGCTCCTGGGACCTCAAGATTTGTTTTAGGTATTTTCTGAGAAATATAATTTGGTGTATTCATTTGATTTACAAGGGCAATATATTCGAACTTATTCAAATTAAAATCAAGTATCGCTAAAATTTCAGAACATTGTTCTTAGGACTATTTTTTATGCTTTCAAATTCGCTTGCAGGTATGTGTGGTCCAGTTTGTTTCCTCTCTTGAAAGTGACCCGCAATGAAATTTTTGTTATTTCAGCGGGTCATAATATTTGTCAATTAAAAACATCTTATGAGGGATTAAATTAATATCAATAAAAAAGTATCACGTTTTGGAAGTTGAGGAGGTAAAAAATGGGGGCGAAACTGGAATTGTCTAAGGGTCCCTAGACAGCCATATCTGGCTCTGCTGCTACTTATAAAATAATTTTATAGTTTCCATTTCTGACTTAGTTTAGTTAAATTTAGTTATAAAAACGTCCCGTTTTGAAGTAACATGAGGTCTATTTTGGGACGAACCTCTCAATTTTGAATCGCTGTCAGAAAACGAAGACGACACCTCAGATGGCAACCTCCTTCCCAAACTTCCGTACCACACAGGACTAGGATTCGTGGATCAGGGTCCACGAAAGGATCGAATCCGAGACATCACTACCAACCAAGTCTGCTTCAATCAGGGTTGCCAGGACAAAATAGCAAAATAAGGCCAAACCGTCTTAAAAATAAGGCCAAATTTGACAAATTGCTGAAAACCGCATTTGCTATTAGAGAAATGGCAGTCCTTCATGAAAACGAATCCCACTTGATAGGCATATGTCCAATGTTCTATCATTAAAGTAAAATTTAATTGAAAGAAATTTCAAACATCCTTGTTCTATTCAAGAGCTATTTCGTTTGACAGCTCATTATATATCATTTGAGATGTGTAATATCAAAAATGTATTAAAAACATTAGAATATATAATTAAAAATTGTTCTAAATGTCAGTAACGAAAATAAAGCCAAAAAAGGCCAAAAATGAATTTAAGGTCAAATAAAATTTCCTAAGGCCAAGAGCTTTGGAAAAAGGCCAAATGTCCATAATTTGGCCTTAGAAAGGCCAATATGGCAACCCTGGTTTCAAGCAAAAGCAATATCAGTCATGTGACGTGAAGTCAGCCGGTAGAGATAAAGTGGATGGAGCGCCTCCTGGCGGTCCGCGGGGAGGGATAATAAGTTTTGATAAATAGTTAACAATTATGATAATAAGTTTTGATATATAGTTAACAATTATGAAAATAAGTTTTAACTTAAAGACAAAAAGGAGAACAAAAATAAAAAGAAATCCTTCCTTTTAATACACTAACGAAAGTGTGCTTAATGTTTCTATCAAATTTTTATTAATTGTGCATCGTCACAGCGTTTAATGAGAGTAGAAGATAGATTTATTGGTAGACAAATTATTGAATGCATAATTAAAAATTATTTTTTTAAAAAATGTCAATTTCATAGTAATAAGAATAATATATATATATTTGAATTCTAAGATTGCTTAAATATAGGATTTTTTCCTAAAATAGTTTCCGAAGTGATACTCAGAAAGCACGAAAATATAAATCTGAAAAGCAGTCACCCAACCATCGTTGGAAGATACTTTTTTGGAGTTTGGAAGCTCTTTTCTACTATGTTTGTTTATGCCAGCCGAAACATTTGGTTAAACAACATACAAGTAAATTTGATTTTACCAAACTTTACAAGGAACATCCTAATATGGAAGCATGCGTGAAAGTTGACAGGAGAACATTCCCGATTATATACTTATCTTGCATTTTTACGTTTTGTTATTTTTAACCTAATTTGCAAACGTTTTTCTAAGAAAGGAACAATATATATCAACCCGACAACATTCAGATATACTTCTTTCCCTAAACGTAAAACTTCCATCCTCAAGAAAAAGCTGTAAATATTTCAGACTCGCCAGCAAAATGTCTTGATTTAAATTCAACCTTGTATGCTAGCGATAGTTCCGGTAAAGAATATTTCATTTCAACATTTCTTTTCTTCTTTTTTTTCATTTTGTTTCCTTCCTTCATTTTTATTTTTTAATAATTTTAGATTATGGTACATAAAGAATAAAAAGACAAAGAACTGTAATCGTAAGAAAAAAAAATTTAATATGAAATTTTGATAAACCTTTACGTTTTGAAACCTTCGTGTGCCCTAAAAATATTAGGAACTAGCAGTACGAAAATGAAAAAAAAAGAAAAAGAAAAACTCGCCCACAATGACATGAAAAAGTTTTGAAAACAAAAGATAAACGTTATTAACTTTTAGGAAAACAGTACCGAGAACGTTAATCCAAAACTATATTAAAAAATCACTTCCGAGAGAAACTCGATAATATATGACGTCACCTGCCACGAGGAAGTCATGCACCAGCCAATGAAATTGCAACAATGCATTCTGGGAATCGTCTGGAGAATATTTTGCTGAGAAATCTCGCTACCAAAAAAAAAAAAAAACTGATCAGGGAAAAATTATTTTAAAAAAACAGAAAAAGATATTTTAATCTTTCTTGTTTTAAATCCGACATAAACGTTTCAGTTATGAGCTGAAAATAAATGAAAATGATAGAGTTATAAGAACGTCAGATACGAGATTTTTCCGAACTCCTAATCAAAAATTACCATAAAAGTGACTATTTTTCAAAAATTTCTCAAAATTCAGTAAATTACTTTAGACGTTCAAAACAAACATCTTTAGAACGGAAATCGTTTGCTCTTTTGGATGGTGTGTCTATTTTTTTCGTACAATTCTGCAAAACCATGCTAATAAGAAATGAGTGCGAAAAATCGCCCAAAACAACACAAAATATTAAATAAAAAATTTTCTAGATTGAATTTTAAAATTTGGGCATCGAGGTGCATTGAATCACTATCAAGACTGCCTGTGTGCCAAATTTCATGGCTGTAAGTGCGATAGATTCGTCTGGACATCGCACATAAACACACACGCACGCAGACATTTCCTTTTGTAAGTATAGATTAGGTTTGTCTCTCAGTGAACACGATAACTCAAAAACGGAACCAGCTGAACGAATGAAATTTGATATGAAGTCTTTACACCAAAATTGAAGATGTATATGCAATTTTAGACAAAATCCGTCAATAGGAAGTTCTACGTCGAGTGTATGTGAGCAGGATGACTCAAAAATGAATAGAGGTAGATGGATGTAAGTTGGCAAATTCAGTGGCGGCTCATCAGCTCAGAAACAAGCAATGCTGCAAAAAGTTGCATCAACCTAAAGTTGCAGGAAATTTTGTACTGATTATTTTTGAACTTAATGATGATATACTAAAAATTTATAGTTTTTGAGTTATAAGCAAAAAACTGGCAAAAATAATTTTCATCATGTTTTTTCATTAAAAAATTTTTTTCATAAAAAAAATTTTTTTATGAGAAAACAAAAATTGGAGTTTTAATACGAAAAAACATTTTCATGTTAAAATTCCATCAAAAATTTTTGGTGGCAAACCTCATATTCGGAATCAGAACACCACAAATCAAAAACGAGCAGTAATTACAGCTCCTCCAGAATATGATTTAAAAAAAAACTACTGAGAAGAAGCGAAAAAATGCTAAATGAGAAAGTTCTGTCGAACGAGAGCTCGGAAAACCGCATCTCAAGGACATGTAATTTCAAGCAGAGAAAGGGTTGCTTTTTTCTCCCGACTGAGAGCTTCGCATTGCTGAGTGTGCGAAATTCCATCCTTAGGTGAGGCAAAACTCTATGCAGCTCCGGTGTGTCTCTCTCTTCATTCTTGATTGATTTGCTATCTTCCTTTTACTTTTTTACCATTTTCGTTGATCATTGAACTCTCAAAGTGGAAAAGTAAGCCAATTAGAATTTAAAAAAAAAATAAAAATACAAGCTTTTAAAATAATTTCAGGCGGGACTGAAAATCTTCAGCTCTAATGCACGAGCCGCCACTGGGCATATGGATTTATCATCAGAATTGTAGATCTGTATTCAACTGAGGATTAAATGCTGTACAATGTATTCAATCAGAAAGACAATAAAAATTCATCACTTTTGAAAGTTTTGAACTCGTTTGTTGTCAATTGTAATTTATTGTACAATTGTTGTATTAAAGTGCTGTATAATGATTGTTCAATAGAATTGATTTGCAACTACTTTGATGAAATTATTAATTTTAAAGTTATTTGAAAATTATAATTATTATCACTTTATCAAAATTATATATTATGTTTTCATTAACTGTGCTTTATTTATTAACATTGTTAAATAATGAAAAACATTTGCAGTCATTTTTAAACAAAAATTCTCTTACTATACTCATTTTTGGACCAAGTTTTTTTTTTTTTGGATAAACGGAATTTTATTGTTTTCCCACTATCTCAGCGTTAGCCAAGTTCCAAATTTGGACAATGGAGTTGTAGTTACAGCTTCCCACTTGATTTTATGAACCTTGCCTGCCTTCATCAAATATTCAATAAATTTATATTTAGCTTCAAATTTTACATGATTAAGGAAATGTAAGAAGCTTAATTATTGAAAAGAGAGGTATTTCCTCTTAAGGAGATATTTGATATGGTTAAAAAGATCTCAGGAATTACAGTTAACGACACTAGTTAAAAATAGTGAAAAGGGAATCGGAGTTCATTAAGTATTTGGAAATATGTTGCGTGCACCGATGCCAAAAAAAGAAAATATTGGGATGAAATAAATATTTAATTTAATTCGCATGCGTACTTCACAAACTATCTAGAATGTAATAGATCACGAGATAAAATTTATTTTAATAAACAAATATTTATGAACATTCAAAGTTGTCGTCATTGATTTTTCGCCAAATTTCTCCTATGTTTCGAACTGAAATTGACTGTAAAACATGACTAAATAAAGCTATTATAAATCTGCTGTCTATTACACCCTCAAAGGGTTTTGACACACGTTTACCAAATCTCAATGAATTTTAATGAATTGTTTTGCAGATATCACGTTTTCCGTGAACCAATTTTAGTAAAAATTTCATTTTTCAGAAAACGCATTTAAAAAATTTAATAACGCATTAGTTCAAATAAATATCAAGGAATTAAATATTCAAGGAATAAGAATAAAATCACAGACTATCTTAGAATCCTAAAAGTTGTGGCTTTATTTTTAGACCGTAAAAAAGTTTTTGAAGTTTTCTCCGAAAATCACTTTTTCAACCTAGTCGGGTATCTTAAAAAAGTGAAATTAATTTTTAATAATATTTATTAATTTTTATTTTAAGCACCAATAATTAATTGACGTACTTCATAATATATTTTCAGTTATGTTTAAATACATGTGGCAATTCGGTGTTTATTATTGTTGCAAACATGGAAAGTCGCTTCCCAGCAATGCGAGTCTTATGGTTGGGAAGAGAGTTTTACAAGGTTAAGCATGGAGTGACCTCAGCGACAGTTATGGCACCCTGACCTTGACGACAAACTTGGCGACCATTTTGGCGATTTGGCGACCTTGGCGACAAATAGATGATTCCCGAAAATGCAACCCTTTTCTCGATATTTCTCCTAGGAAAGGGAATACACGAGAAAACACCATGTGACGTCACGGCCCGTCGGAGAGAATATTTAAGGACGGCGCCTAGTTCAGGAGAGCGTCTTGGTCTTGATCGACGGGATCGCCTTGGAGCGCGAATGCCTTTGGAGTTCTACCCGCAGTGCGAGCTGGTGAGCTGAGTGCTATTGAAAGTGCAGTTATTGTCTACTAGTTATTAGTTATTTGCTGACTGTTGTGTTGTTAGGTAACAAAGTGCTGAACTGTTATTACCTGCGAATTGTTGTCTGTTTACATTGGTAATCTGTGCAAGAACTATTGTTTCCTGTACCTGTGCTACGCGTTTTCCTGTATATTTGTAAATAAATCTTCATTCTCCATTATCCTGCGTGTTGGACTGTTTACACAATACACCACAGAGAGACCTTTTGCTACATTATGAAGGTCTAAAAGGCCAAAGTACAAATGACAATTTTCTTTGATGGACAACTGTCCTATTGTTGTAGCTCTCGTAGGCGATTGCCTAGGGTCTGCTAATGGTAAAACCGACCCTGCTATAAACTGATGGAAAATTTTAACATTTAAGTCCAAAATTGGTGTGACGTCTTTCCTAGGAATTGGGAATAGTAGTTTCAAAGGCAGGGAGATAGTGGAGGAACCCGCTGCGAATCGAATCTATTCCTAAGAAGAACTAAAGTAGTACCTCGACTACTGAACTGATTGAAAGCGTATTCACTTCGCATAAGCGATAACTTAGTTAATAGAGACTAAATTTTAAATCATGACCGAATTGGTCAAGGTTTGACAAATTTGTCCTTAAGTACTACGAATTATCGTTTTAACAAACTCTTTTATTAGTTAGCAAACTTCTTGCATGCACTTTTTGAAACAGCTTTGATAAAAAGTATTCGCGAATGTTACTGATTTTTGGCATTTCCGTTGCATTTTCCCAATGATTATTTAAGAATATTCACAACGCCCTGTTCTGGTAAATTCCTTGACTTCAATAAAAAATGAAAAACACTGTGCGATTTTCTGGCACCGGTTCGGTTAGCAGAAACCTTGGTTGATGGAGGCACAGATAATCGAGGTTCTATTGTGCTTTTTAATTTTTTTTAACAAAAAGATATCAGTAATAGAATGCTGAATTACGAAAAAATTATCATATCTAGAGACTGAAAAAAACTTTATTCCTGGAAAAATACCAAGTAATTTTTGTAATAAAACGAAAATAATTTTATATACAGTGTGTTGTAACCTAGACATGGAAGTTTCTAAATAATTCTGCGACCAATCAGTAAGAGAGCTTTTTCTTTTTAAGGCAGTTATCAAATTCTTAGGATTCCACATTTCAAACCCAAATAACTTCCTGTTCCCTAAAACAGCTTTATAAAATAAATTTTTGCGTTAGTGTATAAAGAAACGCTACTGCGATAGCCTTTATAAATGCTAAATACGTTTTTTAATCCAATAAATACGCACCATTTTAAAAACGTAAAAGAATAAAAAGAAGCTGACAAATGGCAAAATTATGCATCGTAGGGTTCGTGGAAGTCGTAACTTGTGCCTTACGGAAACAACATATCGCAATACCTTCTCCATGATTCGCCTAAATTTACATATCTAAAACAAACACCAAAAGGCTGGCAGATGAATTGAGGTAGACGCCATATTTCAAGACATTAAAACCCAAACAACTCTTATGAAAACAATAGGAACAAATGCAAACAAACCAGCACAGTTTGGTAGAATTTAATGTTTCACGGCTGGTTAGATAGTTTTCTTTTCCCCCATCTGCTTCCAATCCTCGCGCTGTAACGGATACATCAGCTCGTCACAGAAGACTTCTCAACCTTTCGAAGTAGGGTTGCTAGACCAGACTGGGGAAATAATGCCAAACTTGGTTGAAAATAAGGCCGAATTGTTTTCGCCAAACTTTCATTAGAAACGGAGAAGTTAGAGATTTAAATTGAGGAAAAAAACGCCGATAAAAAAAATTAAGTAATTTGGCTCAAAAAGGAAAACGATTAAGAATGGAAATAAAATTTTAAATGAATATTAAAAAAGGATAATTGGTCAAAGCATGTTCAAGTTAAGTTTTGTTAATGTCCTGTTTTGAAACAACATGAGGGCTATTTTGATACCGTCCTCGTAATTTCAATTAGATGAAAAGGACGACACCAGAGCTGGCACCTACCTCTCCATACTTTCGCACCACAAAAGTGGGTGGAAGTTTGATCACTATGGTTTAATGTGCGAAAGGCCTACATACACGGCGGATCTTCAGTTGAGTCGGGTTTCGAATCTGGGATACTCCTGCCCCGAAACAGAGACCTTACCACTAGACCCCCGTGACCCTTCGTAAAAGCTGGTATTGACTACAGAAAAAAATGTAAATCCATTTCATATGTCCGCCTCCGTTTTTTTTTCACTGTTGTCATTAACCTTCTCGAACAAACTTAAATCTCGTCTGAATCCTTTCTTGTTGAATTAAGACTTTTAGTTCTAGCTTTTTATTACCTTATAACAATATGGTTGGAATGAAAATGTGAGAAGTTTGGAAAAAGAAAATTTATTTTAAACAACTAAGTGAGTAATTGATAATAGTATAAAGAAAAAATTTAAATAATGCAATTTTATTTATTTATTCATTCTTATTTATTTTATTTTGAACAGAAAAGAGCATAAATAAATAAATAGAAGAAAAATAATAAATAAATAGAATAAAAATAAAAAAATAAATAAAAAACGGTAAAATTTTAAAATATTCGATATATAAAGCGATTCCAAAAATTGAAGAAGTTCTAAAAAAATTTCAACGAAAAAATAAGTAAATTCCCCAAATATGGCCATAAACGCGCCAACATTTCAATCCTGTTCGGAAGGATCAATGTTGAAGGAAAAAATAAACATAAAAAAGGTAAGGAAAGTTCTTTTAAAAACTTTTACCTTAAAGATTCCCCACTGGGAAGCAAATATCTACGATTTTTTTTCCATCGTGCTTTCATTTAGTATAATAGAATTAGAAAAAAAAAGGAACGGTCTAAAAGGTTGAATGCCGCGTGATGAATAATGAGTGAATGACTTTGTTATAAGCTTCCGCGTGAAAGAGGTGAATGGAACCTTTTCGTAGCGTTGCCACTGAGTAAAGGTGAAATTTAAGCAAATAGAATTCGGATTCAAATGTCGTTTGCTTTTAAAATGTTCACGGAAGTATAATGCGGTATTCGATTTTTTTTTACATGTCTGACACGTGTTGTAGTAACGAAAAAATTTTAAAGAAAAGGAGTTTTTACCTTAAATGACTTTCATTTGTGAAAGCTTGGATCTGTAGCATGAATCCTTGCTTTGTGTTGTTGCCACGGTGTAAAGGAGAAATTTAAGCAAATAGAATTTGAATTCAAATGCCGTTCGCTTTTAAAATGTTCGCGGAAGTATAATGTGATGTTCGATATTTTTTTATAGGTTGGGCTCGTGATGCGGCAACAAAAAATATTTTTTAAAGAAAAAGGATTTTTGACCTGAAACGACTTTTATATGTGAAAGCATGGATTTATTTTCGAAATACGATTCCAAAGTCTTATATGTTATGCAGGAAGGTCATTGTTTTAAATTTCCATATACGAGGATCCATACAAAAGGTAAAAGAAAATTCATGTGGAAGATTTGTTTCTCAAAAAGGCCGTTTAAACTGAAATCCTTCAGTTAGAATCCCTATTTAACTTTGAAAATAGATATTTCATAACTTTAAAATGAATACAAAATAGCCTTATGCATTTTAAAAAAATAGAGATATTCTTTGATCCCTCTAATCCGGACTAGACGGAGCCGGATTCTGTCCGAATCAATGAAAGTCCGGATTAAAAGGAATTTGCCTTAAATGCACCTAGTACAAGTTTTAGATGGGTAAAGCTGTAAAAAGCATTAATGTCTACGTACTTACCTCTCACTAAAATTAGTATATCCTGCTTTTTTAAAAAAAATTCCGTCCGGATTAATTGGATGACCGGACAAGCAAGACTCTGCTGTAGTGTATAATTCACAAAAATATGACCAACAGAATTTTTTATATTTACTCATCTGTTACCGTTAATTTAATCAAAGACAGGATTCTGTCTGTGTTTAGAAACTGATTATTTCCGTAAAATTACACTTTTAATCCGATCGATTTAATTTTATTTATCTCAACACTTTCACATAGCATATGAAAAAATGAAAATAACCCAGCAGGACTCCAATATTTTGACAATAAATAATAATGCTCAAAAGCAACTTCCACTATTAAAATTAGAATCAAGTTTTTGGAAACAAGCATCTCGTGGTGATTTGAAAGGGTACATGAATATACTATCACATTGATTTTACGGTCATCCATACTTTGGCTGAATACCTTGCTTTTGGTCACCATCGATTGTGCTTTCTTGGAACAACACTTGTGACTTGGTGAGAGAACATTTTGAGCTTTTTGAATGCCATTGGTTTTTATCATTATATTTACATATCATGGAATTCCCGTTATATTTCACTTGGTCCCGTCTTACAGACTAGATTAAGCGAAGCAGTGATTTTAGTACAGAAACTTACACACTTTAAGCCTTTTTCATGGCCTTTAGACTGTTATCAATTGTTTGTATCTCTAACCATACGCTTGGCGCAGCATGACCCGAATATGGTCTTTGCTCCATAAAAACCAAATAATAACATGTCGTCATTTAACATGCCGTATTTCAAAATTTCAGTTTAGATGAGAGAAATCCAGTATTCCTTAAACCGCCTCGCCAAAGGATGCCAAGCGGCCAATGCCAAAAGGCAAGACGGCTGCTGAAGTATATGATATGGTAAATACAGCAGATATAACCTATGAAGTGTCGAAAATAATCTATAGTTTAAACTCCGTCAGGAGGCCTCCGACGCTCCAGGAATGTGGAAGTGGCTAAATGCCAAAAATTGCTCGTCCTGAAGGGAATAGGGAAGGGTTTTCTTTTCTTAGAATTCGGAGCGGTTTTCGAGAGAGGAAGTGAATTTCCCTTATCTTTGAAAGAGAAAGCATAATAAACATAAAAAATGGATAGAGAAAAATAGAAAGAGAAAGCATAATAAACGTAAGAAGGATAGAGAAGAATGGATATGGATAGAGATCCCATACATGGATCCCACTGCAAGGAAACGATGGTTAGCGAGAGAGAGATTTGCACGATGGAGGACGAGACAAGAGACATTCAACAGAATTGAAACCGCAAATATTTAATTAATTAGAATAAATTTATTTTTCCACTTTTCTGAGATAATTACTTTCATTTTTGTTAAAAAGGTTCTTTCTTTTTTGTGCTTCATTTTGGGATAGAATATTTATATATTTTGCAAAATGAAAGTTAGTGTCAATTGATTCATCATTTCTGTTTTTCATGCTTTTTTTATTTCTTCAACACTGACAATCAGATCTGAGATATTGTTGGCAAGCTAATAATTTGTTGCCGTCTTAGACGGCACAAATCTTGTAGTACTTATAATAAAAATCCGTAAATTATTTGGTATCCGTTTAAATTTTAAACAATTTATATATTAACTTTGACAGTTCCAATGCAGTGTTTACATTGGCAACTGTCTCGCTTTTTGCATTGGCGACTTCGCATCCGATGGTGATATAAAGGGGAGTGAATTTCTTTAATCCAAACTTAATTTTTGAAATACGATTTTTTGCACTTTCAGAAACGACGCAATGGGCACTTCTATAGAATTAAATAGAGAAAATTTTTCATCGATTTATTGATGCGTGTTTTTAAGTTAAAAAATCGATTGACTATCTATAAACTAAAAACACTTACGAAATGAAGCATTATATATTGATTTTATAGGAAACCTGGTATGAATAGGAATATTGATTTCTTGTTCAACGGGTTTCTTGATCGAACAACTCCTTTGTAGGAGAGTTTCCACCAATTTCGCAAAGCAATTACTCGCACTAAATTTCTTGAGATGGAAAATTCATTATTTTATTTGTAACTCCGCAACGGTTGGAGTGACTTCAAGATTAAATTTGCATCTTTATTTCCAGATAAATTCTTAAAAAGAAATTATTTAAAAATGCATTCTTAAAAAATTAAATTATTTTTGAGTGAACACCGTGCCTACTGAAAATATAGCTGAAATGGAAGGTATTTTTGCTGTAAAATCAAAGATAATTACTCCTATTAAAAAGAGTGAGGACTTAAGGATTAATTCATGGATAAAGAGTGGGATGTTGCGATTCATATTACTAATTTTTGGATTCACCTTTTCAGAAGAGAAAAGAACGGTTTCTAGAGTTCTGTCGAAATTTCTTTTTATGATCTTACATTTGGTACCCATTTACATTGCATTTGTTTCCATAATACTAGTTAAGAATTCTGGCAGAGATTTCATCGGATTTGCTTTTGTTGCTGTTCTCCCTCTGATTTTATACTACGTCGTGAAATGTAAAATGTGCACGATGCATCACCTGTTGGTGCAGTATGACAGATTCAAATTCCTGCATTTGAACAGAAAAGGTAAAAACATAAATATCACCATCAACGCTACCTTACTTTTGCCAATTTTCGTATCGATTGCGTCGACTTTAACTATGTCTCATAACAATATGTTGAAGATGTATTACAGTTTTTTCATAAATTTTGAAAGCGATACCGTCGGATTTTTCATCAGATTCTGTACGAATCAACTGTTATTCGCTTACAACTATACATTTCCAAGTGCAATTGCAGCAATGATCGTTATCTTGTACTATGAATTTAGTGTCTCTCTTCAAAGCTTTCACGAAAATTTACTGAAAACCAAGTGGATTCCACAGAATCGAGGCAAAATGATATCAGAGATGAAACTCCACGCTTTGCTTTATGAAGTTGCCCGCGATCTACACAGTGCGACTTCAGTCATCTGCTTCGTCCTGCTTTTGTCTAGAATGACGATAATGTACAGCTCGCCTGCCTTGG
>BGPR01000209.1:508606-547296 GCA_013235015.1 Araneus ventricosus | reverse complement strand
CAGGACTGTTGAGACAGTCAGGCGACTGCAAACAAATTTCAGGACTGTTGAGACAGTCAGGCGACTGCAAACAAATTTCAGGACTGTTGAGACAGTCAGCCAACTTCAAACAAATTTCAGGACTGTTGAGACAGTCAGCCAACTGGAAACAAAATACAGGACTGTTGAGACAGTCAGTCAACTGCAAACACCGCAGTCAACCGAACACCTACACTCATTCATGTCCATTGTGCATTCCGAGGGATTGGGACAGTTCCAGCAGGACAATGCGACACACCACGCGTCGAGAGTTGCTACCAAGTGGCTCCAGGAACACTCTTCTGACTTTATACACTTCCATTGGCCACCTAAATCCCCAGAGATAAACATTATTGAAGATATCCGGTATGCTTTGCTACATGCTGTTGAGAAGAGATCTCCACCACCTCGCACTCCTATGGATTTGTTGACTGCCTTGAAGGATTCATGGTGTGAATTTCCTCCAGGATACCTTCAGACACCAGTCGAGTCCATGCCACGTCGTTTTGCGCCACTTCTGAGTGCTCGTGGGGCCCGACACAATATTAAGAAGGTGTACCAGTTTTTTGGCTCTTCAGTGTATTTTGTTCCAGAGATTTGCTGACCCAAACCCGCCATCAATGAAATTAAGAGCTCGTTTAAAAGGGAAATCATTTTTTGTGTTTGTAATCCTCATGTTTAGTACTACACAAATATTTTAGTACTAAAGTATTGTAATTTCAGACACTTTTGATCCATTAAAAGCCAGAAAAGTTAATTTATAACATTTCGCATACACTAAAGCCTTCAAAATTTTTCAGAAATATTGGATCGTTTTTTTATGAACACTATTAATGTCTACTAAAATAATAAGGAATAGCAATTTTGCATGTCATAAATAAATTAATAACGTAATAATTTTATTTCATGTTTGAATCAGCATTTCCCCCCCTGAAATAGCGTATCCCCTAATTTCATGCAATGGATTTCAACTTTGTCAAAAAGTGCTAGATAAAACATTAATAAACTTTATTAGCTGTTAATTTTGATTAATATATTTAAAGATATGTATGAAATTATATGATGAATTATATTATTAATATTATTAAATATATTAGTCACTAATGCTCTTGTATGATTTTATCCGTGTTAGCAAAATGTTTACTTCAATATTCAGAGTTTTTATATACTGTCAATAGGAAAAAAGTGATGCATATAATTTTTTGATTTTTATTCGTATGTGTGTGGGTTATTTTTTTCCGATTAATTAAGAGATTTGTACGCATTTTATATTACTTTTCAAATACGAGATAAATGAAATCCAAATGTTCAGTGAAAAGTTAGGGAAATTTTGTTAAAAAATTTGCAAATCCTTTCAACTCAAAAATGTTTTATATGTCATTTCAATTCCTACTATTAGTTCACACTCTCCCTATATATATGTATCATGTTCAAATTTTCAATCGTTAATAAATACTTTTTATTCATCCACTCAAGTTCAAATACATTTTGTTAAACTTGTAGTGGATGACACTTGATGTTAATACAGTTTTTTCAAATATTAATTAATTAATTAAATTTAATTAATTAATTTTAGTTTTATATGGAAGAAAAAAATTTCTCTTATATAAGATATTTAGCAGGCTATAAATTTAGGAATAAATACCGTCAGTGACGAAGCGTGTAGATCGCTGACCTAAGTAGGAATTGACTTAATTTTTTTTATATTACTTGTTTTTTAACGTTTATTTCCACTTTAAATCTTCGCACTCCCCGGCTTAAAGATTCCGAAAAGAAAATGAGGATCACATTTCAAAAGAAAAAAGAAGGGGGGGCGCTGTTTCGGTATTTGCCCTGGGCGCCATTTTATCTAGGTACTCCACTGCCTATGTGGTGCGAAGTTTCGAGAGGAGAAGTCAGCTCAGGGGTCGTCCTCGTCTGACAGCTTGGTTCAACATGTTGGAGAACGTTGCATCTAAAGAATGATTTTTAAAAAATCGGCAGTCAGAGGGTTAACTGTACTATGATTGTCAAATGCCCGATGAATAGAGGTTCCCAAAATTAAATTTCTGTGCATTACGAGAGAGCCAATCCTTAGCACTATTTCGCTCTCTTCAAGATAATAATCTCACAATTTGCAAAACAGGCTAACAAAAAATGCATTAGAAATTGAAAAAAAAAAAAAAAACTGAATTAAATTAGTTAAATTTCCTTTTCAACATTTTTTTGAATGTAAGCAGAAAATTGCGTGATTCATAAAATTTTGCTTTCACGTTTCTTGTGTTAAAACCAACTTGTGTTAAAGCCAATTTGTCAGATTTCGTCATTCCAATTTCTTAACTTGCATGTTTCAAAATATTTAGTCTGTCACAGCAGAGCCAAACGAGGATTTTGCACAATAAAGCTTCGTCAAAAAGCAAACCAGTTAGTAATTTTAAAACGCATTAAGATGACGAGAAGGGCGTCTAAACCAGCTCGCCGCTCAACAAACTTCCACACCATATTAAAATATCACATTCACATGATAAATGTGTGGGCCACCAGCCGAGTATCTGTAGATGGCGCTGCCAGCGTCAGTAACAGCAGAGTACCAAGCTGCGTAGAACAAAGCATTTGTTCTAACAACTGATTTGTATTCCATTCCTTTTAGTCGAAAAATTAGGCAAAGCATTCACGGATGATCCGAAAATTGTTTTGAGTCAAGGTTCAAAATCGCAGAATTCTTCCCACCCTTCTTCTCCTCCTTTTTCCACATGGGGGATTTCGAGTTTCATTTCTAGCCTCGACGATAGATCCCAATGTAGGCACATGCTTTGTTTCACCGCTACCCTCGCATCGAGATCCCAAATAGGAATCGGGGGGATGAAGTTTTGGATTTTGATTTCGTTGGAATTCCACCGCCTCCAATCATTTGATTCAAATTTCAACATTTTTCGACCTTGACGATTGATTTTTCCTTCCCGCGTTCCAAAAATTCCAAAATGAACCAACGGTGAATGGCCCGCTTAGGACGGAGCGACGAGACCGGGCAACGACGTGCCTTTTTTCGCAACTCCTAACGACGAAGATGGGACCATCCAAAGCCTATGAAATGATGAACTGATATCTGTGTTATAATTAAATTTCAAATAGCTCCTTTCTGTAAATATTGATTCTGAATTAATGTAACTTCATCCTGATAATATAGCCCTTTAGATAGATGCATTGTTTATTTATGAAACCCAACAACATCCTAATGATGTGATCCTCCCTGTAGATTTTATATAATAGCTAAGTTTACGTTGTTTTTTTCTCATCAGTGAAGATCATGTGCCTTTTCATGTTGCTATAAAAGTGTTCCAAATTCAGATTGGCGCGTTGTACTGTTCAGCAACGGATTCCGAGACTACAACTTTTGGACGATTTTACACCGGAAAGGGGTGTCAGGCAATGAGTCATAAAAGCGCATTTCCGGAATTCTTTGTTAGATCACGCTCAGTGAAATGTAAACATCGTTCAATTCTTCACTTCCCCCCTATTTTGATGAAATTACTCCGCCCGGCGCATGCGCAAAATAGCGGAGGGTTTCCGAATCCGTCGCTAAACAATACTTGATGAGTACCGAGTCAATACTTGACTATATATTATTCCGAAAATGCTCTGGCGGGTGTACGGTGAAAAGAGTCGAACAAGCTGGGTAATGGAAAATGACGCTTTATTTCACAGATATTCCAGAAAACTCGAATCACAGGTAACAGGAAAAATATCCTTATAATTAATTTTAATATTAATCAATTAAATTAATGGCGTGGCAGTGCCCACGTTAGTGTTTGTGTCTAGCAGCATAAATTATGCATAATTAAAGAAATCTGCCTCCTAAATTGATATTTTTGTAAAGAAAAAATGGATTAATTTAGTTATTTTTTTACTTTTTCCCCGTATATTTTTCTCTATAGCAATCGCTTGATGTTAAAAGGGAACTACTACATTCTCGGCGGAATTAACATTTTTATTTTTGTTTTTATTTTGATAAAGGTGAATACATCTTTAGTGTAAAAACAGGGCTTCTACCATTCACAGCCACGTTTTTGAACAGCCTAAAAGGGGCCATGTAATGTTAGAAGAAGGCTTCTTCGCTGAAGAGCCTTTTTAACATGAATATAGCAGTTCTCTGCTAGATGTCAGAAGCTCCCCTTTTAACATCAATCAATTCATAGATAGAAGCAAGCCACAAGGAGCATCACTCCGCCCTACCTTAGCATCCAGGTATCACATGAAAGACCGGCCGCCGCGACAGCAAAGTCAGGCACTGTGGTTCCTGCATAATAGCCCCCATTACGAGCGGCTCATGCAACAACCCCCCGTTTTGCCGGCCTTAAGAGCCACACCACCATTATTGTACCCTCAGCGGAAGCGAGTTCCTGCTTACTGATACGGCAGCAACTCATAACCGTGTACTCGCGGTATGCCGGGATCATAGGTAGAAGTAAGTAAATTTTCCTTTAAACTGTTTACGTTCTTACAGAAGGCATGGGATTTCACAGAATGTGCTTTTGTAAATTGAAACGACTTCCGCGAACGATCTTTTGAAGTTTAGTTAATTAAAATGTTTAGAAATCGAAAATCATTTTTCGAAAGTTTCCGCTGAAATTTATCCTCTTAAGTTAATGAGTTTTAGTTAACGAATTTATAATCCTATTATTTTCCCTGTATATTCCGAATAGGATTTCGATATCACATGTTATTTATTCAGAAAATTGAGCTTAGTAAAGGAACTTAGTAATTAATTAATGACTCTTTTAATTTCAAAATTAATTAATGGCTCTTTCAGTCATCGATGAATTTCATACTTTATTATTTGAAAATATTTATCCTTCCGATATAACGAAAACAACTTTGCGCACTTGCATTGTCAACAACAACTTCAATTTCTTAAAATTAAATGGTATATTTTCTCATGAGATTTCTGTAGCAACTTTCGAAAAGGAATAAAAAACATTTTTTAAATTTCTTAAATTAATCATCTTCTGTAAAAATGTTGTGATGTGTGTGAGCAGCTTTCAGGTGAAAACACAAACAAAATAATTTAATTTTCTTAAAATTATAGCGAAAAGTAATGAAATTTTCCGATCAAGACATCGGAAAAAATGAATTAGTTTGAAAATTTAAAAAATGCAGAAAAATATGCAATTCATTAATTATAATTTTTTAATGAAATGATTTTAAGATATAGATCATTTGTACATATTATATATCATACATGCATTATTTTCTTACAGATTCCTGGTTTATTAAGGAAATACTTTGGAGTTTTGTTTAGTATAGCATTTTTTTGAGCAGCAAAACAAGATAGAAAACATTAAATTTTCTTGGCCATTTCTTATTGTCCCATTTTAAGAATCCATTGATTTTCCTGCTGGCAACATGAAAAAGAATTGTATCAAACGATTAATTTTTCAAAATATAAAGCACTTTTACATGAACACAATGGCGAGACTCAACTTCCCAAGACAGAAAAATAAATTAATAGAAACAGTCTTCTCTCTAACTTCTATTTGTTCCAATTTATAATTAAAAGCACTTCTACTTGAGGCAGAAAAAAAATTAATTTTGAAGTAATTCAATTTAGCTTTCTGCATGACAAAACACGAAATTAAATTTTCACCTTAAATTCTTAATTTTCTTCTGGAATTCTATTAAAATATAATATTAATGCATATCAAAACCAATTCTGCAAACGATCTTTTGAAGTTGAGTTAATTAAAATATTTAGAAAACGAAACTCGGTTGCTAAATGTTCGCCTGAAAGTTGTTCTCTTACGTTAATGAGTTTCCAACCACAGTATTTGTAAAACTTTTACTTTTCCTTTATAGCACGAACAGGATCTTTGATGTCAGATGTTGTTTATTCAGGAAACTGAGCTGTGATACGGAACTAAGTAAACAAAGTGTTAATTAATGTCGCTTTTAACCATCGGTGCATACCATATTTTGCTGAACTCTCAAGTGTTTGTCTCTTAATATTAAAATGTAGGAAATTATTCCCACGTTTGAGCGAAATATGCATATTTTCAAGAAAAATAAATTCCGATTGACTTTTTTTACTGCTTTCTTTTATTATTCAGGTTGTACGATTCTTCGCTACTGATTTTTTTTCATTTAAAACTATTATTGTAACAAATAGATACCATGCTTCCCGTTTTAAATATATTTTTAATTAAAAACGGATCTTTTAATAAGTCACTTTTTTCTACTTTTCTGAATAGTATCAGATGTTAATAATTTTTGTTCCTTATTTCAAATGGAATATTTTTTTCATAATCTTTACGTTTCGTAATTAAAAACTGAAGCACTCGAAAGTATTTGATTTAAAAATAACTTAAAACTAATATAAGATGCGTAGACCAGAAGAAATAAATTTTCTCTCAAAGTACAATGTTTGAATTAATCAAAGTAAAAAAAAACAACAAAGACGTCACAGAGGCAAATTATTCCATATTAAAATTCAACAATCAAATACAGAAGACATTTCACTTTCAGAATTGCCAGTGTTCGCCGGAATATGCACTGTGAGACATATATTTCCTTTCTCACTAAACTCTGTTAAATTTAAATTAAAAGTTAATAGAAAATTACAATAAAATAACTGAATTTGTTCCGAGCTATTTTGCAGGTTGGATGAAATATAACAAAATTGGTGTACGTGTTGTGGCAGTATGAGGATTAGAACCTGGTACCTTTGGGTTCGGAGTCTCGAATCTTAACCACTAGACAAAAGGAATTCCCAATGTCCGGAGGTGGATACGGACTTATAAACATCAGTGTAAGATGCTGCAGCACGCTGCACTACAGTGTATACTGCAACATGCGATTTCATTTACAAGGGAGGAAAATATGAAACTTCTTATTGTATGCATATGACTATATATTAGAAGGATAACAGAAAAAAAAGTCAGATTATATACAGAACGATCAATACTTAAATGACCAGTCAATCTGGTTTCTGATTTTGACGGAAAACGTCTTTCCGCTCGTTACAGTGATAGTCGGTCGAACTTTCTTGCGTCACAAAATACCGCAGATTTGAATTGCTAATAACTACGAGACTAATAATGCGAAAAAAATGGTTGATACCACAACGGACAGATCATATCTGTAAGAGTTTGTCGCATAGTATTTGTTTTGCCTGTGACGCCATCGTACCAGTGTAGGCGCACGCGCATGGTTGTTATGAATTTGTTTTATGTAAGGATATATATAAGCGTAGCGTGGAAACGCGTTTACCTAGTGGGTTGATTCTTGTGTCATTTTAAAGAGTTTGAGGAGTATTAATAGGACCCAAAGTCAGACAATAAAAATATTTATCAGAATATAAGTAAAAATCGGTATTAAATTGAAAATTTCGAACTCCGCATGTTTTATCCTTATAACATGCAGAGTTTTTTTCCGAATTGTACGAAACTTACAGAATACTTGACAATACGCAAAAGAAACACTGTATTAAAATTAAACTAATAATTATTAATTAATACTGAATTATTAATACTGAATTTAAAAATTTGAATATTACGGGAAATATGAGAATTTGTAGTAAATAATGTTTTATTGCGCATACGCGAAATGAAAGTCTATATACTGTCAACAGATGGCGCCATCAAAATCTACTCTAAATAAAACATAAGAAAGGCGCAGTTCGGGTCCGCGCCGTAGAATTTTCTTGAAAACGTCGGGATAAAATAACGAAACAAGTGTTTCGTATTAATATGTAATTTAATTATCAATCTCTTTAATACAATATTTACACGCGGAGTAGTATAATGGTTACAGAATAGATAAATCACAATCTACCACAGACCCTTGCTATATGCGATAAACTTGTGATTTATCTATTCTGTAACCATTATACTACTCTGTGTAAATATTGTGTTGAATGGATTGATAATTAAATTACATATTAATACGAAACACTTGTTTTATGATTTTATCCCGACGTTTTCAAGAAAATTCTACGGCGCGGATCCGAATTGCGCCTTTCTTGTGTTTTTTTATCCCATCTTAAAGAAATTCACCGATTTTTCTTTGATTTTGAATAAAAGCTTCCTTACTTGTCCAATTTGTGCTTATGAATTATAAATATGTTTAACATATTAAAAAACTATATATAATTTTAAAACACAGGTTCTGAAATTTTTTCCCCAACGTTTAATGCACTTTAAATATCATTTCTCCATTTTAATGAATATTAGCAGTATGTAATTAGTCGGTATCGCTCAGTGCTTGAAATATTGTCATATATTATTGCACATATGCAGAGTAAATAAAAAACAATCTTCGGGCTTCAACTCACTACATTTTAAAAAGTAATAAAACTGTGAAAATAAATATTACCACATAAAAGTGAAAACATTTAGATTTTCTTTCGAATAGTTACTAAAGTTCTATTCTTCATTTTTCTGTGACTCAATACACTTTGTATTAGGTAGCCCAATTTTCCTCAGAGACGCTGGAGCCCATTCAACGAAGCTGATAATGGTGGCACACACACAGTGCTTTAATGTGATTTCTAAAGCTGGGAACACACGAGAAAGAAAAGCTAATCCATTTGTTCTAACAACTGTCTTGTATTCCACTCATTTTAGCCAAAACATTCACGGATGTTCCAAAGTTTGTTTTGAGACAAGGTTCAAAGTCGCAGCCTTCTTCCTACCAGCCCTCCTCCTCCCCCACTCGGGAGATTTCGAGTTCCATTTCTAGCCTCGATGCGGGTCCCAATGTAGGTATATACTTTGTTTTACCGCTACCCTTGCATCGAAGTTCCAAATTGGAATAGGGGGATGGAGTTTTGGATTTTGAGTTCGTCGGCATTCCACCGCTTCCAATTCATTTGCTCCAAATTTCGTAAGTTTTCGACCTTGACGATTGGTTTTTCCTTCCCGTGTTCAAAAATTCCAAAATGGAGTAACGGTGAATGGACCGCTTAATCCTTTGCGGACAGGTAAGTTTTTAGATCACTGAGATCAGGATGGCGCACTTTATGCGCCTTCTCGTTTCTTCCAACTCTACACTGATTTAATTATACTCAACTTTATTTGTTATTGTATAACAAGATTAGAGGTTCAATGGATACATGATAGAAACATTTGTGTTCCAATTTGAGTCTCTATATTCTTCGTGGACTGAATTGTTCTCCATGTCAACCTTAGAATCAGTTTTTAGGTCGCTGTACTCAGTCACTTCTCCATCAAGAAATAATGCATCAGATTCGTCATTAGCTGCTATTTTCTTGCTTAATTCTTCAAAAACAGCCGAATATTGCTCTGTAGGGATAATTTCCCGCCGTTTCGTGATATCCGGGTTTTACGAAGAACGTTTCATGCACTTTCAAGCCCAATCAGACAGAACTGACTGATTCACTATCAGTGGAAAATATCGGAGCAAGTAGAAGGAATGTTAATACGAGGTTAGACGGGTGGCTAGCTGTCCAACTTCGATACTTCTTATTCAGCTTATGATGAATACCCATTGGCGCACTCTATGCGCCGTACATGTCCGCAAAGGGTTAAGGAAGAAATCGCAAGTCAGAAGATCTGGGGAGCTTGGGGTCACGTAGAACGAACTACGTCTTCAGACGTCACATCGGCCAATCTAACGTCTCTTGATAAAATAAATATCGGTTACAGCTTAACCCAAGAATGATTCTGAGGTGCAAACGGTGGCTGCGTGGAAAAAGTTTAAGTTTAGAAATAAGAAATTAACATCTGCTTCTTCTTCGCGTGATTAGTGTTAAAGAATGTTGTTAATATTTTAAAAATTATATTATTTCAAACCCCGGTAATTATTTTGTAACTACCTGCATGTAAATTGCCAAATAAATAATAGATTTTAACTTTTCACTTCACACATTTTTCAGTCTTCAACATTTTAATAAATTTTTAAGCTGCTATCGTTAACATACAGTAACTATCGTTAGTGCATATATTCATCCTTTTATGCTTTCTTTCCTCAAGTCATAAGTGGCTATGGGTAAAATTAATACTTATTTGTGTTTATATTCTAAGTAAACATGTCTACAGTATCACATATAAACCAGTTTTAACTCACTGGTAATCATCTAAAATGTTTGAAAAATTCTAAAAATTTTATATTTTTGTAGGTTTTTCAAATTTTTGGGCTTTACAGAAAACTTTTTCTTAAACTTCATATAATCTTTGTCAGGACTAAAATCAATCGGAAAATCCTTATGGAACAATGTTTGTTTTTAACTAAAAGTGTTTTTTGGGACTCCATAACCCGCATGATTTAAAAGAAACTGAAAATATTTTCAGTAAAATGAATGTTTATCTTTATAAATATTTAGATTCTTTTTAGCAGTCCACGCAATTTAGTTGCCCCGGCAATAAATTTAAACTAATTGCACTTGATTTTGTTTAAAAAATTCAAGTTGAAACAAACATTCAAAATGTATTTATTCAACTCATTTATTCCTTTGCCTTTATAAAACAAGGAATTGCAGTTTGTGCTGTTCAATTGGATATAATGAGAGGCATATCACTCATATTTAGCACTCTTTTTGACCGACACTCCATCTTGCATTTAAAAATCTTTTAAACGAATGGAGTTAGCGAGGGTAGCAAAGACAAATACTTTTATAAGAAGTAAATCAGAATGGTCCTAACATCGTTAGAATTTCACATCAATTCCCTGAAAGCAGTTTAATGAACTGTATCGTAAAAAATTTAAAAAATGCGTTTGTAAGTATTTCGATTCTTTAGAAAATCTTTTTACATCCCGTTAGGCATCATTCCGGTACATTTCGGAAAGGTGAAACCGCAGCTACTTATGTAAATTCAAAATTCTCAAATATCGTATTTCCGAACCTTTTAAATAATATCGAAGACAATAAAGATAGCATTTCTCTCTCGCTTTCTAAGATTATAAAATCGTATTCACAAAGTAAAATTCTGCCTCGGAATTGCCAGTTTATTTTAAAGACACGCAAACGATATTTAAAATACTAATTTGGAATTCAGATCTCATTTATGCATCTAGAACATTTGTTTATTTATTTTGTATTAAACAATGAATGGAGTCAAAATAGAATATCCTGAGAGAGAGAGGAAATAAGTCGTTTCGTGTTGCCAAAATGAGAAAATAAAAGTAAAAGACGCTTAATCACATGCGAAAATCAACAATGAGTTGCCATTCTTATGTTCGGATAATGGTTTCCGTTTGTATTTACAGCTGCTGCTTATTTTCTATAAGATGATAATGGCAAAGATTAAGCTAAGAATAAACTTGGGACATTCGTCTGCAGACGATAAAATTTATTTACCGATCGAAATCATTGTGTTATTGAGGGAAAAGATAATTAATCTGGTCTTACGTCAAAATAGTTAACCAACTCTTTTTTTTATCTTAATTTGATACTGTGACAATAATTTAGACACGAATATATCAGCGAATCTGTATTTTAAAAAGAGAACTTATCTTGATAAGACAGCCTACTGAAAATAGGAAATGTGTTTCTCTCAACGCCATACTGTTACGTTATAATTCATTTACACAAGTGTAAAAACATTTTTTGAATAGCCGATGATCGTGTTTAGGAATTTCCTTTCTGGAATTTAATTTCGCCGCACATTTTTTTTATTGTTTTAATGTGATGTTTTGAATGCAATCAGTGGGAGATAATAAATTTTTTAAGCAAAATTGCCATTAAAATTTTATTAAATAAATATTGAAATCATTCGAGAAAAGCTTCAAATAACCGCGGTGCATTTTCGAACAAACGATAATGTTTTTTCGGGAGTAAAGTGACTCAAGCATTTGAACTTCCATCATGATTTTCAACAATCAAAAGATGTTATTGTCTGTGTTTTCCCATTATTTCGAAAGATTATTAAAATTATTATTAATTATTATTAAATTTTTAAAAATTTAACCGATTTTATTGCTTATCTTTCTTATTGCTTTAATGTCTTGTTTGGAATCTCATCATTTGAAGACAATATTATTTTTAAATAGAGGATTGCCATTCAACTTTTCTTGAATAAAGAATGAAATGATTTGAGAGAAATTATAATAAGAAAAAATAACATTGCAAATACTGTTCTTTAATCAACTTGGAAACGTTATATTATACTTAAAGAAAATATATAATATAAATTAGTAAAGTTTGATTTTAAAATGCGGAATAAAATAAAATATGGGGATAGGATTATGTGAGTGGTGCTTGCTCTATTTTACATTGTTTAATGCAAAGGTATTATTTATTCCAAACTATCATGAGTCAAGCGTTTGAACTTCCGCCAAGGTTTTCAGCAATCGTAAACTATTATTGTCCATTGTACTTAACATCCTTATTCGTCTGTTTTACAGTTTATCTATATGGTCGCCAAAGCCCTCCAACTAATTTAAATGCAGGGGCTTCAGCATTTTTTTATTATTTTTCTAATTGATTGAAAATGCTTCAAAATGAACAATAACATTAAAAAAAAATTCTAGGCAGGTTTTTGTTTCTATATTTGCAATCAAATTTCGCCTCTCAGATGACACAGGGAAAACGATCCATTTTGGCGCGAAGCGCGTCTGACGTCACATGTGCCCAAACGAAGGAGAGCTCCCGTTCGCTCGCTGGGGAGATTTTGCTTTTTTTTCTATATCTTCCGACTACCGCATCAGATAAAATAATGTCGGAAAGATACAAGAATTGTATTGTTCCTAAATGTGTTAATACAACTAATAACGGCATCCGATGAGTAATTTATCTATATTATATCTATTAAAATTGATTCCTAAGGCTAAGTCTGTTGTGGTATAGTATAGAGCTTTGTTCCGGTTACTGAATGCATTCAAGGGAAGGTACGAATAGCTTTAACTATGAGATAATTTACGAGCCGGCGTTTTGTATCTAGTTTCTTTGCCATCATTGTAGAATCAATCCTTGGCAAATTATCCGATTTTTCTTGTACAAAGCCCGTATCTATTATGAAATTAAAGTTGAACAGTAGAAAAGCCAAAAACTTCACTTCTAAAATGTTAGTTAGTACAAACGCCCGGAATCAAAACATGGTACAAAAGTAGCGAAAGAGAAGTATGCAAAGGGAATACACATGTGACGTCAAAATCTACTCGGCCATTGAAAGTGCGTTTCGGATTGCAACATCATTCCTGCTATGTCGGTGCATCTTTCGCACTCAATATTTAAATACATAAATTTCTATGTAAAATTTCACTTGCATATTTGAAAGCAGAATTATTTTTTCTTCTATAAATACGGATTGCTTTCACGCGTTTTTAAAAAAATGCTGAAATTCCCCATTCAGATAGTTTTGTGTAAAAAAAACCCATATAAAAATGTGTACATAATTATATATCGCGAATTATAAAATTTATTCGATTTAAAACAACTGTATCATGTTTCATAGAACAAACTGTCACATTATTACAGTCCTTATATATCTGATTTAATTCGAAACTCTTCATTTATTTTTAATGAAGTAAAGATGAGTTTCTTTAAAAAAGAAACATTTGTAAAATGAATTCAATGCAGAGTAACCTCAGAGAAAGTCATTTTATGTTGACAAAAGATGAAAAATAAAAAGTAAAAAAAATGAGAAATGGAAAAGTAAAAGTTCTAACCACATACAAGTTACCATAATAATACCTCTCTATGTTTGAATTTTGGTCAAAATTTAATTGAAGACTATGATTTTAGTGTTTAGACCAAACATCAAATTTTATCTATCTAGCTTGTTCTGCTTTTCATTTGTCGTGTTCACAGTCACACAGACAAAAATAGGCAGAACGTTTTTTTCGGATTCAGGGAGTTGGGGAAAGTGGGGTAAAACCGGGTAGCTAAGGTTCGAAACCCTGCTGGAGCTAAAATATTCGACAGAGTGCTTGTCAAATTTTATTAAAATATTCATTGTTTATCGGAGTACAATATATCTTTTCAAAAAATTTAAAGTTTCATTACTTTTCTTATAAATAATTTTTTATAGAAAAAAAGTCAAACTACAAAGTTTTATCCCACTAGTGGGGTAAAACCGGGTACACATGTTAGCGTTATGGGAAATTAGAAAAACTCTATTTTCGATCGAAATGCTGCGATCGTTTTTATTGTATATGACAATTTAAAAATATTAGTTACAAAATTCACATGTAAAGAAGTTGTCTTCTTCCTCTTTCGTGGGCACAGCTAAGACAGTCTTTACATTAAATTAACCATTCTTCTTTATTTAAATTAGAAAATTCATCATTAAAATACAAACAATCAACGTCTGATGTGTCCTTATCATCTTACTCGAAGGAATCATCAATACTGACTTTCCCAGTCTTATGCCACTTGGAGTACCCGGTTTTACCCCGAGTGCAGAAGTTATAAAAAACGCGAAATAGAACCGCGCATTTATTGGAGTGACTCCTTATTGTTTCATAGGGTATAAATCCATAGTAAGCGTATAATAAGCTGGAATAAAAATGGTTTTTAAAAGTGAGATGATTTTTAAGTAAGGATAGTTTAAAATCAAACGAACATTAGAGTTGACGTCTTAGAACAAATAAACCTTCACAGAAGAGGTGAATTCAACAGCTGTAACACGCAACTACGACTGTACTTTTTTCTTGACTAGTAAAGTGTTATTCCGTATCTGCCCTCTAGGAAGAAGAATTAATATTTCCAGAATCAAGGGTACCCGGTTTTACCCCACTCTCCCCTATATAATGTTCGGAGGTTCTGCAAGGATGTGGAGATTCATCGAAATCTCGAGGTCGAATTTTTAGATGATTTAGTACTTTCTATTTTTATACTTCGTAAGGGAGAAATACCTGCCAGGAACGGTCAGTTGTACAGGTAGCATTTCAAACTTTAAGAAGCTGTGTAGCCCGGCGTTGCACGGGCTATAAGAAATAATAGGATATTCCCGGGCCGAGAGAAGTGAGGTCACGTGAGACCTTGGGATCCATATATTTTCATATGCCCCGCCTCCGTTTTTCTCTACAATCCACAGATATTGTCACTTACTTTCCCTAACAAACGTTACGAAGTTAAACACTTTAATACAAAAAAAGAAAGAAAGAAAGCATGAAAATGGCTTTTTTCCATTGTTAATAAATCCAAACAAAGAAGCTCGCTCAAAAAGAAATACCAACTTCCAATAAATAAATAAAAACAATGCGACACCGGATGCGAAAACTAATTATAGGAGGAAAAAGAATCCGCCGTGAATGAATTCACCATGCTGCCAATAGATGGCAGCACGCCAATTCATTCATTTTGACGCTTTTAATTAATATCTTTTTAACTAATTACAATTTTGGAATTTAAATAGTCGCAATGGATTCTTTGGATTATTTTCCATCTTTTGATACTTACGTCTAGTTTCAGGATTCAGTGGTTCGTGAGAAGATAGAAGGACATAGATGCATATGTTTGTTTACCTTCGAATTTTAATAGGATAGATAAGTGATGCCAATCGTAATGCTTTATTGCTACACACAGCAGAAGTCATTTTTGAGCACACTCGAAATGTAGCATTCTTACGCGGAAGTATCGCATCAAATTCTATGTCAAGTACTCCCAATTTTCAGTTCTTTGTTTTTGTTTTGTTGAGAATAATGGCTTCTGCGGCTTCTTTCGCATATGTCTGTTGTTTGTCGAAAAGTTTGTCTGAGGGAATTTTAGGTATTTGAACTTGTTGGGTATTTTTCAGATAACTGAGTGTGAAAAGCCATCATGTTATTAATGGAACGGAATCTCGTTATTACCTTTATTAAGTGAAAATCTGACTTTTGTCATAATTTCATTTTTATTTTCTCAGGAAACAAATTTGATCTTAGCAAAGCACTGCTTTTAATTTCTGCTGTTTCGTTAAAAAAATTATTCCGATTATTAATAAAACGCGTTCATTACAAATAATTTACACCACAAATGCAAAGGAATTTTTTAATTATTATAAATTTAATATTATGGTTCCTTTCATCGATTTAGTTTAGATATATTATCGTCCTGTATGTAAGCAGCACGAGGGCTTTTTTGGGACGGATCTCTTAATTTTGAACAGCGGTCAGATGACGAGGACAACACCTCTGCTGGAACCCCCTCTCCAAACTTCCGCGTCATACTAACGGGAGAACATTTGGCCACCTACGTGTGATTTAATGTGCAACATGCCCACATGCACGGCGGATTTTCAATGAATGGTCCATTCCGGTCCTGAAACCGAGACATTACCACTAGCCCACCGTGGTCTTCGTTTCTTTTATCAGCATTTATATGCTAAATAATAGATATATACGAGTTTTCTGGTTTGTTAACTTACATTAAAAATCTTGACTTTATCTGCAAGGATGTTGGACTTCTGCTTTGAAGATTCCATTGACTTATACATGAATAACGTAGTCCCGGCATTTAAATGTAAACAAACAAAGCAGAAAACTCGTCCATAATAAATGGAATCATCGATCGTAGAAACATGAGTTATTTTTTCCCTTCAAAATTGCAGTTATGCTTTTTTCACTTTCTTTTTCACTCAAACTTAATGAGTGAAGGAATGTTAAGAGACAAGTGAAGACACATTATAAGTCAATAAAATCAACCAGGTAATAAAATGTAATAATTTATTTTAAAAATTAATCAGTTTTTTAAAGCCTCCAGCATTTTAATATTATGATAGAAATTAATATCATACAAAGAAAGCTAAAAAACAAAGATAAACTCAGAGGGAATCAAAAAAACAAACAAACAAGGAATCCATTCTAGTCCATTTTTTCAAGGGCTAAGGACTTTATTCGAAATGATTCAAAATAATAATTGTGAAATTTTCTGTAAGAAGCTTGCATTACGCCAAATATAGCTTCTCTTACCCCGAAATGTCCCGAAAAAAGACAAAGGAGATCTGTACATCAAAAAGCATTATTTCAAAAGAAAGAGGAAAAACAAAACACATACATAAAAGCGCTAATAAGATTGATTTAAAAATATCAGCCATCTGGCTTTTTAAAGATTGCCATCATAAATATAAACTTATCCCATGCCCAGAATAGAGAAAAAAAAAAGAGGGAAAAAAAATGTCCTCACGTAATCACAAACCCAAGATAACTTTCTTTTGAGAAAAGAAATCAGCAAATTTTTAAAAGAAATACTGGTACCATGGCGCCATCTATATTCGAAAAAACAAAACAGAAAAAGTAAAAGAGGGATTTTTAAGGGAATGGAACTATTTAGACATATTAAGAAAAAACATGATACATATAGTTTCCGAACTCATCGATTCGAATAAAACTCGACGTCATCATCAATATGCTATTCATACCTCTTATAGGCATTAATCATCCGAAAGATCTTATTATGCTACTAGAACGCTTCGCAAGCATTGGGTTAACAAACTATAATCCTATTTTAAGTATTTATTATTAGTAAAGGGAAACGCTGTTACAGTTAATGCGATCATTCAGTAATGAGCTTTACATTTCATTATTGAAACATGGATGTTATTAGAGGATGATTATGGATTACACTCCAACCGATGTTGTGAAATTTTGTGGTAGCGTTATCATTAAGGTTCTGGGTACACAACGCTTACTTCAGAACTATGTATGTAAGGACTTTTATAATTTTATTACCTGATATACTCGACGTTCATCGGAACGAAAATATTTTCATGCGATTTATTCATAAAAAAATTAAGTGTTCGATTCATTGTCACGAAATCCTCACTAAAACCTTCCATGCTCTTCAGTATTTGTGAGCGATATTTGAAGTGGGGTAAAACCATAGACTATGGGTAAAACCCATTCGCTATGACTCGAAGGCCTATTGGAGCTGAACAATTCGGTATAGAGCTTGCCAAATTTTATTAAAATATTCTTTTTTTCACTGAGTACAATATCATTCTTGTAAAGTCATAGTTTCATTTCCTTTTTTTTATCAATGATTTTTCTATAAAAATGTCAAACCACCTGGCTTTATCCCACTATAGGGGCAAAACCGAGTACACATGTTAGCTTTATGGGAAACTATAAAAACAAAATTTTCAGTGAAAAAGCAGCAGGCATTTTTATTTTATATGACAACTAGCAGTACGCGCACGGCATTGCCCGTGGAATCAGGAATTCAACAAAATGAAAAAAAAAAAAAACTCCCACAATGACATGGAAAAGTTCTGAAAGCGAAACAAAAGATACACATTATTGATTTTCCCGCTTATTTTTCTTCGCGATAATGACATTTCAACTGTAGAAAAACAATACAGAGTACGTTAGTCCGAAACAATCTTAAAAAATTGCAAAGTGAAAATGATTATTACACTGCAAGTAAAAGTTGAGAGACTTAAACACGTTAAGACACTGCCAAACGCACGGCGTTTCCCGTCGAATTAGGACTTCAACAAAATGAAGGAAAAAAACGCCCACAATGACATGAAAAAGTTTTGAAAACATAATCAAAACAAAAGATACACATTATTTGATTTTCCTGCTTATTTTTTTTTTTCGCGCTACATTACAGAGGACGTTAATCCAAAACAATATTACAAAATTGGAACTTGAAAATGATTATTATACAGCAAGCAAAATATAAAATCGAATTCGAAAATAATAATCGAAGTCATTCATTCAGTTGAAGGTTATGACTTATCCTGAGCTCTGCACCGTCAGCCAATCAAAATTGCCCGCAACGTTCCGAAGAAGTGCCGCGCGAGGAAACTCGCTAAGAAAAAAATATCTTTCAACTGACCAAGGAAAAATTAATTAAAAAAAACGGTAAAATATATTTTAATCATTCTTGTTTTAAATCCGACAGAACCGTTGCAGTTATAAGCTGAAACAAATTGAAAATAATAGTGTTATTAGAACACTGGATGCAGCAAATTTAAAAACAAAAATAAAATTTAGATAGCAAAACTTACTATTTTTTAAAAATTTCTCAAAATTCAGTAAATTATGTTAAACGCTCAAAACAAACTTCTTTAGAACGAAAATTGCTCGTTCTATCCGATGGTGCATGGATTGTTTTTCAACGATCATTAGGAAAGATACTACGGACACGTGCTAAAAATTAACCAAAACAACGAAAAACATTAAATAAAAAATATTCTAGATTGAAATTTAAAATTCCGGCTTCGAGGTGCGTTCAGTCATCTTTACGACTACCTGTGTGCCAAATTTCATGGCTGTAAGTGCGATAGTTTCGTCTAGACATCGCAGACAAACACACACGCACACAAACAGTGCCTTTTAAAACTACAGATTAAAAATATTAGTCGCAAAATTCACCTGTAAACAAGTCTTCTTTCTCAGCGCTACTGCAACTTTAAAGGGACCAGCTAAGACAGTTTCGACATTGGATCCAACCTTTGCATTTATTTAAATTAGAAAATACATCATTAAAATATCAAAAATCAACGTCTGATGTGTTTTTATCGTCTTCAGCTGAAAAATAGCCAATACTGTCTGGCCCAATCTTGTGCCATTTGGAGTACACGGTTTTACCCCGAGTACAGAGGTTATGAAAAACGAAATAAAACCACGCAATTATTGGACTAAATCTTATTGTTTGATAGGATTTAAATCCTTGGTAAATATATAATAAGCTGACTAGATATAATTTTTATAACTGTAATGATTATTAAGTAAGGATAGTTTAAAAGCAAACGAGCATTAGAGAGTTGACGTCTTGAAACAAATAAACCTTCATAGAAGCAGTGAATTCAACAGCAACCATACGGCCACAATGGCCATTCTTTCTTCTTGACTACTAAAGTATAATTCAGAATCTATCCACTAGAAAGGAGAATACTGTCTGTCCGCCACGAAAACTGTCGCCCCAAATTGTCTAGTTTACGGTGGTCGCTGTAGCAACCGGTTATGCTAGGGAAGATCCATTTCGAATAGGAGGAATCCAACGGAGTCGGAGCGTCGGTTTGCGGCGGAACACATTTGAATGATCTTCTACCAAATGGAAATGAATTCTTTCTACGATAACCTGTTTCTATAGCAACCGCCGTAAACTAGACATCGCCATTAGACCACAAGGACCATTCTTTCTTTTTGACTACTGAAGCATAATTCAGAATGTATCCACTAGAAAGGAGAAATACTGTCTGCCCGCCACGAGAACTGTCGCCGCCAAATTTTCTAGTTTACGGTGGTCGCTATAGCAACCGGTTTTGCTAGGGAAGATCCATTTCGAATAGGAGGAATCCAACAGAGTCGGAGCGACAATTTGCGGCGGAACACATTTGAATGATCTTCTACCAAATGGAAATGGATTCTTTCTACAATAACCTGTTTCTATAGCGACCGCCGTAAACTAGACAATTTGGCGGCGACAGTTATTGTGGCGGACAGCCAGAATTAAGGTACCCGGTTATAGCCCACTCTCCCTTGCTATAACAAAGGTTACACTTATCGCATGTTATTTTGTATGTTGACGGCTACGTGGTGTAAACGTCATATGTGAGAATGTGAAAATATCTTCATATTACCACTCTACGGAATGCCAAAGAGCAAGTAAATCAACGGCTTTTTTAAAAATGTGTATAATATTTTAACATATAAAAACGCTTAAAATATTATAATACACAAAATTTTATCGTCAAAAACATTAATTTTTATTTTAAATGAGAATATCAATTGCACCAAATGACTTTTTAAAACCACAGAAAGCTAACTTTTTCATAAGTTTTTGATAATTTTTAAAAAATGATACAAAATTTGTTTAAACATTTAAAGTGGCAACTAGGAAGTAAATAAGTAAAATGATTCATCTTTTCTACAATAATTTTTGTTCATTGGCAATGGCGACATTAGAGATGAAATAATCTGATATGTGAACAAAATTTTTAATAAAAAATGAATTTTATAATTAATTGTCACGAAGCTTTGCTTGGAATCTTCTTTACGCTTCAACGTATTAAGAATCAAAATTTGAAGCAAATCTATCGAGTAATTTAGATTAAGGCGTATACTCATGAACTTTCACTTTTATTACTAATATAATATCCCAGATCTGCCTCTCACTGATCCAAAAACGATGTCACGTGGTTTCGTTTGACTACGTGCCAAACGGACTCAGACGATCTGTTTACGCCTATAAATAAACACGCCCCTTTGCTCTCCGTCATTAACGAACGCGCTAATCCGATTTCTGTTATGCGTCCAAGAACTCAGACAGTTTTTTTATTGTTCATGCTGGATTGGAATACATTTCAATAAAATGACTTCATCTGTTTCATTTCTTTTTGCCTCGGTAAAGTTATTTATGGAAACGAAAGTTCGTGGCAATTGATTCATGGCGTTTTTCGTATATAAATTGAGCCGATTTAACAGTTTTATTTATGTTTTATTATTTTCTTTCAGTATTTATTTATTTTGTATTTGGTAATGCACTTTTTTCTGTTAGTGGATTTTGCCGTATTTTTACTCGAACGAAATGAAAGTAATTGTTAAAAGTAAGGTTATTATTAAATGAAGGTTCGTGTCCAAGTGATTCATCAGTTCTGTTTCTGGTGCTTTTTTTAATTTCTTAGGCACTCTGCCAATGTAAATGAGATTTTCTACTATAATTTTCGTTAGTAAATCTGTGAAAATGGCATATGAGATATGTTTTGAGGGCTAAAAGCCCGTCTTAGACGGGCACAAATCTTCTAGTTTATACAGAAGAATCTTGTTTCGAAGCTTGTGAATTCTCGATGATGATCATGAACTAAAAAAGAACAGAACTGGGCGAAAAATTGCTCAAGACATATAATCCTTCCAACCCGCCGATAAAAAGATTTTAACTTTTAATGGCTCATAATTCCTGTATTCCGTGTAAGATGCAAATTTTTTTTGCACTTTAACAGTGGTAAATTTACAGCATTTAGCGTCTATTTAATCTAGCTATACGGAAAGAAAATTATACTTAGTTGAATGTTATTTTTTGAAGCGATTTTACTCTCCCTCAGTAAAGCGTGTAATTTATGTCTAAACATTTATGATAAGATCGTGCGTTTAAGTAAAAATAAGCTTTTAATTTTGTCATCACTTTTTTCCTCAGTATTTCGATGGCAACCGTCTATATTAGCTGCTTTCTCATTTTGTGAGATTATCATGCTGCCTATATTTTTGAGATGAAAATGTCATCGTTGACTTGCGTCTCTCCATAGAGGTCTAATGGTGTGTCGAGAAAGGAAAAAAGTATGACGCTTTTCGCGCTAAAGTTAAACGCTTATAGCTCCGTAACCAAATAACATAGAGAGTTGGTTTTAGTCTCATTTACCGGATAAAGGTGGACATGGAAGATTACAAAAAGAATTGTAGAATTTGTAATTACGGTTTAGTCACAATCGAGTTGCAAAGTTGGTAAACATTACGAAGAATTTACATAGATATAGTCACTATAGACTATAGAGTTAATAGTCACATAGAACTACTTTAGTCACAGTTGAGTAAGGTAAGTAAGTCTACGCCCCTCAATCCCAGCGGACGTCCCGTAGAGACAGCCTCACGTTGATATTTTTCTTCTTATTTCTATTGCAAGACAAATTTTAAAAGAGAGGCAAAAAAAAAACTGTTTTGCTTTTTGAATAAATAAATCTCTTTTTTCAAACCAAACTTATATAAGAGAATTATTAGAGAGAGGGGATACTGGGATATAAAAGAGACATTTGGAAACAAGAGCTATTTGGTGAGAGTCTTGCTTTTTGAATTGTATGTAACAGAAAAAAAATTTTCACGAATCCATGCAACGAAACAAGAAAATATTTTAATTTTCTGCGACAGGAGCGCCTTAATTGAAATCACTTATGATAAATTAACGTCAGTAAAATCTCGGTTATTTAGAGTTTATTAGGTCCAAAATCACCTTGAAAAATAAAAAAATTGGTTAATAGAGACTAAATTTTAATTCATGAATTTTCTTTTGACATGGTTTTCCGAACGCATTGTTTTGAAATTATAAAAGTAAATCATCAAATACTACGATTATTAGCAGATGTCTAATATATCGTAGTATCGATGTTCTTTAAGTCTTTCTTGGAATTACATGAAGAGAAGAAAATGCACGTGCCACATTACAAAGGCCATTAAAAGATGCATCTCTGATATGAAAAAAAAAGTCAAAAGATCAATCACTGATAAGATTTACAAATGTTACTGATTTTCGCTGTTCCTTTTGCATTTTCCCATTGTTTTTTTAAAAGTATCCTCAGAAGAATATTATCTCCCACTCAACATAACGAAACTTTCTGACAAATTTATAGTGCCATTTTTCATGAAAATGAATTTTTTCCCCATTCGTTGCTAAGATAAATCTTTTCATGTAGAAAGGAAGAATTATTTCATAAGAAGGATTGATTTTATCGCTTTCAGGGAAATAATCAACCTTGATAATTTTCTAGCTGATTCTATAATACATTTTATTTATTTATGTACTTTCAAAACAATTGAAAGTAGAAAACTTACTTGGGTACTGTATTATGTTCTTCAGAATTGAAATGAAAATATGCTTGGAAATATGGAAGCAGCTTCGTGCTGTTAACACGTTTGTACTTTCACATCATTGTTAAAGTACTAAAAATGAATGTGTTTTCATATTTTCCCTCTACGTATCTCCTTGAGTTATAAAAATCACTTCCCAGTAAGGATCTTTTTAATGCTTTCGCATCGTAAAAATCGACTCCATTGCCAACTTTGTACTATTTCCTGAAATCTTCTTTGACTTTATTAAAAAATGAGAAAAACAGTTCGATTTTTCGGCATTGACACGTTTAACAAGATCTCGTTTGATAGAGACCCGGATAACGGAGGTTCTACATTACTCTGACCTTTACTTTCAACTACCAGATGGCGATACTCAACAACCAAACACATCGTTAGTTAAAAATTCACGAGAAGGCATCATTAGCATTTACAAATCGCTTCCTAACTCTTTAAGCGAAAAGTTCACTTACAGAAGACAACACGCCATCACCCATCTAGGTCAAAACCACCGTCAGGATGAATTCATCTAACTTTTTCCTCATCTGTCACATCCATCTGCTATGACCGGTGGTTGGAGTGGCAAGGTCAAGATGAGTTATGTGTCCGGCGAAGAGCTTCGCCTATTGATTTAGGCATCGGCGAGTGAGCCAGGCACACTGACACAGTTATCCCAAGACAGATCATTCTCAAGTGTCTCCCCCTCTGTCATTTCGCCGTTTCTCGAGTGGCGGGAAGGCCTTGACCCTATTCAGTCTACCCGATCGAAGGCAGTCTATTTTTCAATTTTTCATGCAGAGGTGGAGTGGTGGCGGATTTGTAGGACGAAATCGTCTTTGTTTTCGTTTTGATCCCGTGGTCTCTTTCTCTTTTCTTTTCTGGGAAGTGGTGAGATTTCTAGAAAGAGGTAAGTGGCCCAGGTTGAAAGTCTGGCACGTGGTTGGTTGTGGGAGCCTCGACTAGAGGGATTCGCATGGTTCTTAATTTACAAGTCCAGCACTGACTTAGAGCAAAAAAAGCCACTTCATGTTTCAACTCGGTCTGCGGTCAAAATAACGGCAATTTGCATAGTTTAGTTCAGTACATCCCGTTTTGTGACTTCACGCAGGCTACTTTTGGGACGAACTACGCATTAGGTAGATCCCTTTTAGGAATCTACCTAATCACCTATCGGGTGCGTCATAAATTCGTGCAAAATTCTTAATAAAGAAAGTAATGATCGTAAAAAATTTCGGTTTGCGCGAATATGATCAGAGGGACATTGGAGGTTTTTTCCATGTATAAAAAAATCAGTATCCCATTCAATGAAATAGGGCTTTTTTGCGTCATCAGTCCTTTCTCCGTTCCTACACTTTCGCAATGCAACAGTTGTGGATTCACCATTCTTGTAGAAAAGTTGAACCACCTTTCGCTCGATCTGGTAACGACAGCATGCTGCCGGGATCGAATGACGAATCCATTTCTAGCCAGGTGTTTTATTGCTAGCCTGATTTGTATAAAACGTCTCAGTATGACGTGTGAGCGCCCTCTTTCGGTTACTCTTGGAATCACTTTTTATACATGAAAAAATCCAATGTCCCTCTGATCATATTCGCGCAAAACGAAATTTTTTCCGTTCATTACCTCTTTTATTATGAATTTTTGAAGTTTGCACGAATTTATGACGTACACAGTACATAATGCTTACCTACATTCTTATGATAAAAATTCGGGAAAATTTCTGCAAATCTTCACTGATCATGGTCAGAAGAACCCAAAACCACCACTCCTCAATATTTGACATGCTCATGGACAGACAAACAAACACACTTCCCGTAGACGGATTTCGCAAAAAAATTGAAAGAAACCTGCGGTTTTTTAGTAAAGGCCACATACCGAATTTCGTCCTCCAACATGGTTTTTTTTATTATCTTGCTCACAGACATAATTTCAAAAATGTGTTTTTCGGTCTGTAGAAGTCTGAAATGTGGAGATTCATTAAACTTTTGGGGGTCGAATATTTTGACGATTACAATGCTCTCTCTTCGTAAACTTCTTATACGAGGAGGCAAAAAGTCAAGTCTCCAGCTTGATGCTTTCTTTCTGTGATTTGTTGTTTACAGTAGATGGCACACCATTGACTATACCATTACTATACATTGACCATTGACACCTAACTTCATATTTGGAAATATTAAATCAAATACCTTTTCAGTTTTGAAATTGGTACCAAATTTATAATAAAATGCGTTTAATGATAACCGGAATGTCTGCATGTCTGAATTAGTTAAATCAATGAAATTATTTTTTGTGCCCGGTTGGAAAAAGTACAACCATTTTTCTTTCACTTTAAGCATTTCATTTCTGATAACTTGTTATAAAATCTTCTAAAAGTGAACTGCTTGAAAAATTTGGTTATCATTACTTTAACATGACAACTTCTATGAGTTTGATGTTTTCTGTAAATTGTGGGATGCACGATGCACAGTCGTTCAAAAAACGCTGTACAGATCAGACCGTGAAACTCAGAGCTATCAAATTTGGGAAACAGCTGCTTCTTGGTTTGTAGATACTAAGAAAGGGTTTTTCAAAATTTCAATTTGATTCTTATTTAAGGCTTAATTGAAAAGTTAACATTCCCCTGGATAACTTCGAAGCAAAATAATGAATAAAAAAATCATTTTAACACCACAATAAAATGCAAAAAATTAGCTTTTCATTTACACAAATTTTACTGCGAAATTTACAAAATTCAGTGAAACAATTTAGTTAATCTCTTTTTAATTAAACATCAGATTAAATTAATCGAAAGTTTAACGTTTATCCTCACTAACATTGAAATATGATATTATTCGAAAAAATAATTCTTACACCACTTTTTTAAAATTTCAAAATTTAGCTTTCCAATAATACCAACTTCATATTCGTGTCATTTTGTCTCTAATTTTAATAAATTAAAAAAAATTAAGTATATTTTACAACAATGCTTTTTATTGTTTTAGTAACTGCATTTAAACTTAACGCACGTTGCGAAGATATTAAATACATTTTTTGTGTGCACATTATCGTTGCCATGTAATTAAGAGTATATTTTTAAAAAAATAATAGAAAGCCATACGAATGACAAACCTAAAACATTATCATTTTGCGATGTTTCGGACTAGAGGTTTTTTTAATTTTAAACGAAAGAATTTCTTGCAATTTTCCATGCTTATATATTTAAGAAAACATTATTACTACCTGTCTTTTCTTCCTAAAATATATTTTTCTGGTTTCAACATTTTTTCTTAGAAAACAATTTTTAAAATCCTTCATCAAGTTGAAATTACCTGACCGAGACGCTTTGAAACCAAAAGTATTTCACAGCTTGCAAGCGAAATTAAAATAAATCTCTTCCAATCGAACATAACCCTTTAAAAACCTAATGAAAACAACCAGGATATACCGAAATAGGTCACACTCTTTTTTCGACCAAACATCGGCTACTGTCTTCTCTTTCATCCAGTCGCTTCATTTTCCGTCGAAATCCAAACTGGGCGGATCTGGTACAAGCGCGCGATTTAAGGATTGTTAGCAGCGGAACAATAGCGAGCAAGCCGACTTCCTAAGGGCCTCTTCGAGGTCAAGTAGATCCCATGACCACGCCGGTGGCCGTAAACTTTGCATCCGCCTGTGGTGTCACGCCCATAAAGGTCAGCCGGTGTCTGCTTTTGTCAGTAGTGGTGTATGTGTGCAATGCGGGTTGTAAAAGCGTAAGGCCTTTTTTTTCGCACGGTAGGTCAGCATTGGTAATTATAAGCGGTGTTTAGAAAGTTTGTTGGTTGGTAAGCTATTTGCATGAGAAGTGGTGGTTTGTGCGTTCAATGAATTTAAATTTCGACCGTTAAATGAGTGTGAAGCTGAAGCTCTGAAAGTTTAAGAGAACTGTTTTTAAGTAACAAATATTAAGTCAAACTAAAATAGCAAAATATTTAATAGTAGGTCAACTTCAGGAGAATTGGTTTCCATCTCTCAAAAATTAAAAAAAGTTGTTGAATTTGAAGATAAAAGTATTTAAAAAAAATGGTGAAAATAATTATAAAATTTTTTTACACAATCTAAATACTTTAATACCAAGTTTGCCAAGGCTGTTGAGCCAGTCAGCCGAATGCAGGCCCTCGCCGTCAATGCGTGCAAGGTCGTGCGGCGCACGACGGCGCCGAGTCAAAAAGGAGCCGGTCGAGTGTTAACCATAAGCCATTTTGTTAAGTTAGGTCAAGTGTTAACCATAAACCATTAGGTTAAGTTAGGTCAAGTGTTAACCATAAGCCATTAGGTCAAGTGTTAACCATAAGCCATTTGGTTAAGTTAGGTCAAGTGTTAACCATAAGCCATTAGGTTAAGTTAGGTCAAGTGTTAACCATAAGCCATTAGGTTAAGTTAGGTCAAGTGTTAACCATAAGCCATTAGGTTAAGTTAGGTCAAATATTAACCATAAGCCGTTAAGTTAGGTCAAGTGTTGACCATAAGCCATTAGGTTAAGTTAGGTCAAGTGTTAAGCATAAGCCATTAGGTTAAGTTAGGTCAAGTGTTAAGCATAAGCCATTAGGTTAAGTTAGGTAAAGTGTTAACCATAAGCCATTAGGTTAAGTTAGATAAAGTGTTAACCATAAGCCATTTTCTCTTAATATTGCCACTGTATAAAGGCGCACATTAGACATTTGCACGACGGCGCCGATTTGGCTTGGCGCGGGCCTAGTGGAATGGACCAAAACAGATTGGAACACACTTATAGGCAAGAGAATCAGAAAACATGAAAAAAAATATAAGAATATTATTCTGACATTTAAGGAACACTTGAACTTAATGTGAATAAGTTCGAGTAAACGGCTGTTGTTAATTAGATAAAAGCACTAAATTAAATTGCATTAAAATAATGCAAAAAAATAAATAAATAAAATGCGAAGTGTCTGGCCCTACCAAAGTTGCACTGCCCCTAGACAATTGTCTCCTTTATCTAATCCAGCTCTGGATATAATTAAGAGCAGATAATTAATTTCATTAGATATAATTAATTTAATCATGTAATAAAATTGAATGTAGTTGCAAATTTATATAATTTTAAATTTTATTTATTTAAAAAGTGCACACAACAGAAAGTGCAATTGCAGGTTGTCTGAAACAATATGAATATTAATTGAAAAAACACATTGGAAATCGTAAAAAATGAATATAAAAACATTAAAAAACATATTATAATTACTGCCAATGAAAGCAATAACCTACCTATTTCAATGAATAACCACAAGAGTTAGCATTGAAATAGGTAGGTTATTGCTTTCATTGTCAGAAGCATAGGTTATTGCTTTCATTTCGCGTTAGAAGCACATCCACACTTATCTGAACGACCGGCTGCCACACGCCATAAATACGTGCTTTGTATCCCCTGCAAGATAGGTTATATTACACCGCGCCTCATGGCGGCATCCCAGTTTGTCTCAAATTGGTATGAAGCATTCATCGTGAGCAGGAATATTAACATATTCGGTGAGCATGCCGCGTTGCTCTGCATTGCCACTCTCGGAGATGGAGAGCGTCTCGGCACGCTCCCGTTTCCTTCTGCTAGGTGCGGTGAGTGTGTCAAGATGCTCCTATTTCTTCGTTTTCCTATATTTTAAAAATAGGATGCATGTGCAGATAAAGGTTGCTATAAAATAACCCGGTTATTGCATTGCATGGCCAATATGGCCTTGCAGCGAATGTGTTAACCAGCCCAAGACTTACTACGAATGTGCTACTAATCCAAACACCATTGAAACCGGGAATCTGCATAATTTCTGGGGTAACTGTTCAGCTTCGCAGATGTTAAAAACCATTAATTTGTTGCGCCGAAATTTAGATGATTTAAACATGCCTGAGTGTTCTCCCTCAACTTTTAAGTATAAGTGCTTCCACAGAGTGGAAAGTTTTGTGTTTAGCTTCGTTATATTTTGAAGAGAATCAAGATTGCATTCTGCATAGTTTTCCTTTGACTGGCTATATCAAAATTTGATATAAACCTACAATTTTGGCGCAAGAACCACATAGAGAAAACCACCCATCTAACTCGTTGCATTTTTCTATTTAACATGCTCACATACATACCATAGATAAACAGTTTTCTCCGTAGCAGATTTCGTCTAAGATTTGAACTATTTGGGTGGCAAGACTGCGTACTAAATTGAACTTAAGTGGCTTGTTGCGTTTTTGAATAAGAGTTTTCAAAAATAGTTTTAAAATAGCTTTCTGTAGAGTCCTGGAGCTCAGTTTTATATGAATTGGCTGTCGCTTATTGACTTTTTTTACTGCTGCATTTTGCTGAGCTTGTACTTGCATTTTACTGCTCGGAGGGCTCTTTTTTTAAGTATTTTGAATATTTTCAATGTTGGACTCCAGATCTGGTGATTAAAATCAAACAAAATTGAATTAATTTATGGTCCTCTCCAAGTGTACTATCGATTCAGGGGCGTATTTGGTTGGTTGTATGTGTACGTATGTGTTGTGTGTTTTAGTTTGCTTATTTTATTTTTGTTGCTGCCCCTTTTCTTTTCCTGTGTTGTAATGTTCTGTGCTGTGTTTGCGTATGTTGTGTCATATTGCCTTATTTGTATTACTTTTATATTTCCCCACCGGCCTGCTAAAGGCCTTACAGCCTTTCGGGTAGGCCCGACTGGTGTGGGTTTTAAATAAAAAATAAGTTTTAGCTGAACAGATACTCACAGCTAAGATAAATAAAACATATATTTTTTCTATGCACATTTAGACTATACCAATACCGAAAGCGAAGAATATATTTTGGTTTAAATTTTTTGTCTAATACATTCAGACTCAGGAAGGGTCGTGCCATTGAATGTACAGATGAAGCAAGAGAGTCTCGCTGAAAACGTCCGGTTTTTATATCTTACTAGCAGTACGCGCACGGCGATGCCCGTGGAATCAGGACTTCAACAAAATGAAAAAAAATTCTTAGAACATGACAAAAAGCTCCAAAGGTTATGACGTCACCTGACCCTTCAACCAATCAAATTGAAAGCTGCGTTCCGGAAGACTGTCGCTGAAGAAATTTCGCTCGACAAAAATGACTTTCATCTGCCCAGGAATAATTTAATTTAAAAAAAACGGGAAAAGATATTTTAACCGTTCTTGTTTTAAATCAGAGAGAACCGTTCTAGTTATAAGCTGAAAAAAATTGAAAATAATAGTGTTATTAGAAAGCCGGATGCAAAAAATTTAAAAACAAAACTAATATTTAGGTGGTGAAACTGACTATTTTTAAAAAATTCTCAAAATTCAGTAAATTGCGTTAGAAATTCAAAACTAACTTCATTAGAACGGAAATCGCGTGCTCTTTCCAATGGTCTATCTATTTTTGTCGTACAATTATTCGAATCCATTCTATTGAGAAATTAGTGCGAAAAATCAACCAAAACAACACAAAACATTAAATAAAAAAAATTCTAGATTCAAATTTAAAATTTCGGCTTCGAGGTGCATTCAGTCACCATTACGACTATCTGTGTACCAAATTTCATGGCTGTAAGTGCGATAGATTCGTCTGGACATCGCAGACAAACACACACACACGCACGCACGCACACAAACATTGCCTTTTATAAGTATAGATGATGTATTTTTTTTCAATAAAGTGTCACACATGCTCATCCAATTGACAGGGAGCCGAGTTCGGGTGTATACTGTGGTGTTATGGATGAGCAAACCTGCCAATTCTGGCTCTCGGAGTCATCTCCTCATCCAGTTCCACTTATACATTGGGAGCAAAAGTCTCAATCATTCGAATTCCCACGACCAGAGCCATCTTATCCAATGGGCTAATTGGGCTGTAGACCATGGACGCCATTGATCCAAAGGCGTCTAAAATTTGCAATATCGATTTTATTTTAATTTTGACCCAAAATATGTATTTAATTTTTTTAATATGTTAAAAGTGGAGTTATGATTAGAGGTTATAAATAAACAGTCATCGATTTTGTAATGTTACATAAACATTTATACATCATTTAAGGCCACAGAGGGAATATTATTTGACTCTTAAGTCAATCCCTTGACAGAAAATTTATCCATATTCGAACTCCGATGGCGAGTGGCACTTTGAAAAAGTTTGCCATTCGAGTTCTCTTATTTATTGTGCTATAATTTTTATTGAAGCATTACTTTTGTCGTTTGATTCTGCATCAACTACAAGCAACCTCACCATATTTAAATTAAAGATAACAGGAAGATAATATCATGCGTCAATTTTCGAATGTTTTCAAATCTCGCTGTTAAATATTTGCAAAATTCAGGTATTCCAACTACACTGAATTTTGCCTTCAAATCTGAGCCGCATTGGATCTCGATTACCTAGAACGATGCATCATGATTAGTATTCGGCACTGGCGAGTGTTATGGTTCTTATTAAAAATTTTCAATAATAATTGATCTTAGAAATTAAGGTACGAAATTAATTAAGATAAAATAATTAATAAGGTAATTTTAAAAATAAATTAATTAAGATACGAAAATTTATTAAAAACTAGCCACCTTCTGTGGCCAAATATTAATAGCCTGTTCGTATGCTAGAAACTTGGCGAAATAAATCTATTAGTGACTGCAGAAGCTGAGGGACTCTGCCAACGGTTTATTTTGAGATATAACTCTAAAATGGAGGATAGTGAGTGGCAAGAGACAATTCATGACATATTAAGGGGTTATAAGCTTTTATATGAAATAAGAATTGTTGAAATCGGCCCAGTGGTTTGGGCCGTGAGACTCTGTCAATGTTTCTTTCACTATAGAAAATGTGCAGTGGAGAAGTATTCTTTTATATTTTTCTTGAAAATAAAGGGTGGTGAGACACAGGCGAAAATTGATGACATATCTGGACGTCATAAGCTACCATATGAAATAAAAGTTATTGAAATCGGTCCAGTGGTTAGGGCTTGAGGACTAGTCCTTTAGTTTTGACAATTATTTTAAATATATTGTTACAAATATGTAATGTCGATTTCCTGACTCGCTAGTCTTATAGTTGGGGAGGGAGCTTTACAGGGGTAAGCATGGAGTGATGGACAGCAGCCAGGCGTGACCCCTGACCTTGGCGACAAATCGAGGATACCCGAAAATGCTATTACTTTCTCGATATTTCTATTAGGGGCCGAGATCCAGGTTTTTTCTGAAAATTCTACGCGATTTCACGGCCTATCGGGGAGAGTATAAAAAGACCGCGCTTGGATAACAATGTGCCTTGATCGACTGGAACGACTTTGGAGTTTCGTCTGCAGAGCGAGCTAGAAAGCCGGTGAGCTGAACGCTATTGAAAGCGCTGCTATTGTCATTATTAGTGGTTTGCTGACTGTTTGCGTTGCTAAATCTGAAAGTGCTGAACTGTTATTACCTGTGAATTGTTGTCTGTTTGCGTTGCTAATCTGTGCAAGATCTATTTTTCCTGTTACCTGTTCTACGTGTATTCCTGCATATTTGTGAATAAACCTTAATTCTCCATTATCCTGCTTATTGGACGGTTTACACCATACACCCACAGAACGATTTTTGTAAGAAGATAGATTTTATTTCGATTTCTGGACCTCGAGTTTGACACCCTTTATTTAGCTTCCTACGTTTTTGGGTTTACAGACAGAGAGATATAATAGCGTAAAAAAAATATGGACCCAGAAAACTGCAAAGATCGAAATTTGGAAGCCAAATTTTCTGGTGATTCTCGCTTTGCGTACTTCATATAAGTAAACCATTAAGTTCACATAAACAGAAAGGAATGAAGTCATCCAAAATTAGAATTCTTCATCAATTCCGCGCCACAAATTGATAAAAACAGCTATCACAGAACCATTGTTTTTCGACTTACACCAACTCTGCTCTAAAGACAGACAAAAGCTTACTCGGAAAATTTACTGATACACTTTTGAGCTATTCGCATAACCAATTTCAAAAATTGCCCAAGAAAGGCAAAAAAAAGTAAAAAGCCGACCGACACCTGACCCCTTGTTCAATCATGCGCGACCACTGGCCAAGCTCCATCCCACGCAGTCTTCAAAAACCCTTATTATGTTGTAAGACACAATGCGAAATTGAATGGAATGACCGTTTATATGTTATTACAGAGCATTTATGCAGAGTTCAAGGAAAGGTATATTTGGGTATTGATATTTTTAGGTTACGGATATCTGTAGCGATTTTCTCCGCAATTGTGGGGGAGTGGGAAATGATGTAATTTGAACTGTGATGAATTTCTTGGAGGAGTCTGTTGTTTTTAGGTGACCGATTTGGAGTGTATTGAGACGGAAATACCAGGCACGTTCTATTGAGATTTATATTTTTTAACATAATAATGTTCTGACATACTATTTTTAAATTCCGACCTGCGTGATGCAAAAATTATGCAAAACGCTCTACAAGGTAGATGGACCGTTGGACTTGGACTATTTATTGGATATAGGGTGCTCACTAAGAAAGAGTTTAAAATTTTAATTAAATTTTAATCAAAAAATAATCGAAATTTTAAAGTCTTCTTTTATTAACTTCGAAGCTATTATCCTACAAAACCATTATTACAACTCTTTAAAATGCAAAATATTTGCTTTTCAGTGGCATAATTTTAATTTCGTACAATTTTTGTGTAATCTTAGTACGGTTTTAAAAAGTTATATTTAAGTATAATTTTACGATAATACTTTTCATTGTTTTAGTTACAGTTTTGGTGGTAAGTGCTTTTGAACCTGAGACCTTTGGGTCCCGAATCGAGCATCTTAACCACTAGACAAAAGGAACTCCCCTTGTCCGGAGGTGGATACTGTTTTATATACATCAGAATAGGATGGCGCAGCACGGTGCACTAGAGGAGCAACCCCCAGCTTGTTTGATATTATCTGAATATCAAGGAAGCGATAATTGCATTTCCGTGTGCTGCGTACATATGCGCAGATTGCTGATCCGATTGTTTGTGCGCAGGCGCACATGCAGACTTTGTGTTATGAAATGAGGCATAGACTTTGAATTGGGAGAGTTGCGTTGCTGTAGGAGTTCTAGTGCTGCCATCTGGTGAATGTACCAGAAGATGGAATTGACATAATTTTTTGGTGCTGCCATCTATTAGTGGGACTGAAAGTAGGTGTTGCGTGTACTTCGTCCGGTAGTCTCCATTGTCCAGAGTCGAGTATCCTAACCACTAGATAAAAGGAATTCCCTTTGTCCGGAGGTGGATACTGACTGATATACATCATAATGGGAGGGCACAACACAGTGCACTACACAGCGTTTAAGCACACACGCATTACGACGATATTAAAATACATTTTTCGTGTAAATGTTATAGTTGCTATATAATTAAGAGTAAAGTTTAAAAATAACCGGAAGACAGACGTAACAAGCCCAAAATATTATCACGCTACGATGTTGACAAGAGGTTCGAATCTTTTTATTTTTTTAAATCTATAAGATGATAAAGCAAAGATTTTGAATTAGTAAAAAATTAGAACAGAATATAGGCGATCTTAAATCCCGGACATTAGAAATCATGGAATTGCTAGTAAGTTTAATAAATCAATTTTTTAAATCACACTTTTAAAAGTGCACTAAAAAGGTGAATTGTTTTTATTTTAATTATTAATTATTTATTCAAAGTAGAGTATGCACTATCGCATACTTTTGACAGTGTAAAGGATTTTTAGAGCATTGCAATGAGTTGAAAAACGACGTACTATTGGACGACATCATAAAAATGTTTATTTTATATCATATTTTCTTTATTGTCTGTTATGAGTGTTTTTTTATAATTAAAATATTCAAAATTAAATTGAAAAGAAAGGAGGAAATTCGAACCTCCAGCCCGAAACTTTTTAACATAATGTTTTAGGCTTGATTGTATCAGACGTTGCATTCTGCATGAAATTTCCTGAAAGAATGTCCGCCGAAAAACATTACAATGTTAAAAAGCGTTATTTAATCTTTCAAATACCATTTCGCCGTCATTTCTAAAGGAAGTTTGGAAATTCATAAAATAATATCAAAATACGAGATACTTCTATCCAATTTGAAACAAAAAAAAGCACTCAAGCAAGTCTGTAAACGTGGTCTAAACGTAAAGCAAGTCTTTTGAAATGGAAATTTACTTTTTCTTTAATTAAAGCTTACACTGTGAAATACGATTCTACAATTTAACAGACTATAAATAATTTCAATAGCGAATGAATAGTAAACATAATTTTTTCTAGTGGTGTTTCTAACTTTTTTTGAAAAAATTATTAAAATTAGAGAAAAATTGCATAGAAACAAAATTGTCTTCATTGAAATTCTAATTTTTTAATGTTAATGTTGTATAAAAATGTTTCCTCGCGATAATATGCTCGTAAGTTTCGAGGAAAAACGTTCAAATTTCGATTAATTTTCAATCAATTAAAGTTTGAGTTATAGTTTTGAAGAACCCTTTCTTAGGGAGCACCTACCACCCAAGAAGTAACTATGTGCCACATTTTGCAGCTCCAGATCCAAAAGTCTGCGCTGCAGAACGTTCTGAACGATTTTTGCATCGCGCTATTCACGGAAAGTTTTCCCGCTTGAAAACTTTAGCATGATAAAATTCTTTTTACTAAATATTGAGTTGATTCTAATGAATCGATCAATATTTCGCATTTCAGATCTAACGAAAAACATCACCAATTTTACGCCATTAATTATAGAACAACATAAGAGAGTTCCAAAAAAAACCCCAATTATTTCTTTTCATAAGAAAACCTATTACTGAAAGCAAACTTTAATCCACAATTTTAGAAATAAATTCAGCAGCGAAGTCATTGACGGCACGCAAAATCGCAATCACCATATTCCTCATCAAAACTTTTCTAAAAGCAGAACAATACCAATAATTTCCCGGACGCACGACTCCAAACAACAGTTATGCCACAAAGGGCAAAACGATAAAACCAAAGTTCACTCGTTCCAGTGATAATGATGTTGATAACTTTGGATCTTTTTTTCGTCTTGTTTGTAGCAGCAAATTGAGTTATGGTTTTATTCTTTCTATACCGGTCAAACGGAGGCGGTATTATATAGGATGTGGTGGTCTAAAATTGTGTCATAAGGTATTTGAAAAATTGCTGTCCATATCCTGGTTCCTACATCCGGTAGATAAATTTAAAATTGAATCGAATAAAATTTACTTATTTTCGTGATGCAACACAGTAGTAAAAATAATAAGCAAACTATTTCATGTTTTATTTAAAATTTCGATTCAGGCATTTGAACCGATGCATAGTAAAGATGTATTTTTCGTAAATTTATTCATTTGAAAATTGACTTTTCTATGACACGAAACTATTAAAGATTATTTTTTTGTCGATTTGCAAAAAGTAATAAATACAATGTTATGTTTTAAAATAAACTGCTCAGTGCAAACCAGTTTTATTACCACTATTTTTAACACGATTTCTTGCATAGGTATTTCGATCCAAAAGCGCTTTTTCACATCTTATGTTAGCTTTCGAATGCATATAACTTTAGAAGCAGTAGAGTTGCCAATTTACAGTGAAACTGGGTAAAATGAGAAACATATTTACTGATTTATAATGTGTAATTCATAATCCATATCGATTTCGAAATTCGTCCAAATGCTCTTCACTTTTAGATAGTATCCTTTCTCTAGTTTCAGAACTTTCTTCATTTATTTTATTTATTTCTTAAAATTCGGTGCATCCTTGGAATTAGAAATAAATAACAAAAATTAACTAAATGAAAATAATTACCAGTATTATAACCACCTTTACTACTTACCAGCCATGTAGTTGTCAATAAATTTGTTTCTCAAACTTTTAACGAGAGTATATTAGAATTGAACTTTTCCGAAATAAATACCAGGCTCGGAAAACAAAACTTGCGTTATGGAATTACTAGCTACATGGCCCGGCGTTGCACGAGCTATCTCGAATAATGCGTCATTCCCTGGCGAAGAGAAGAAGTGCATTCTCTCATAAATAAATAAGAAGAGCGGTTCAAACATTCCGTCTGCGAAACTGCGTCGAAATCGGCTTATTTAAAAAATTATACCGTTATTTTGTGAAAAAAAAACTTTATGCTGTATTGTTTCGAAATTAATGGTCTATCCGATTCCGGAATTATTTTTTGTCTGACTTTAGTGCCGGGGGGAAGGACACATGCTCGACTTTCTCTTCTAAACAAATAAGGAAAAAAGAGCGCTTCGATCATTCCGACCGCGTAAACGCGTCGAAATCTACTTATTTTTAAAAAATCACAACGAAAATACAAAAAATCGTTATTTTGTAAAATTCCAATTCCGGAATTATTTTTTTGTCTGACGGAACGAATGAGATAACCCAGCATTGATCGGAATCCATATTTTTTCATATGCCCGCCTCCAGTTTATAAACGCATGAAGCAAGATGCACTACATACATGAAATCTCAAAGTTAAATCTCACGGGAAAAAATATTTTTATTAAAAACTATATTTCAACGATTTTGATTTCGCTGTTTCTTTGTATCATTTACCAAAACCAGCAAACAACGCCATCCATATTGCATTGTTGAGGGATCCATATTGTATTGTTGATACTTTCAACGATGCAAGAGAAACGCGCAATTAAATATTTTTTAAACAATAAAAACGATTTGAATTGCGTTACAACAATGAAAAGTATTGTTGCTGTGCTGGTTCAGTTACGTATTTGGCAACATCAGCAGATGATGATCCACATGATTTCCACTTTTCAAACGTGAATATGTTGTGAAGGTTGGGTAGAAAAGAGATTCGAAATAAAAAGCAATAATAAAATAATTATTTGAATTAAATTGATTACCATTCTCTAAATGAGGGTCAAAATACTTATGACATTCATATTCCGTAAATGATTTTGCGTTACTCTTCAATATCTAAAGCTTCTTCAAAGAAAGATTACAAGACAATTTATAGAATCTTAGAATCCATTATATAAAACTTGCTGTTATCAAGAATATCTTTCGAAGTCTAGATTTATAAGCAGGAAATTGTTGATCATTTTCTGAAAAGAAAAATAAAAATTAGATTTACATATCTAAATTGTGTATAATTTTTCATCTTTGATATAGATAGATGGCATTTAAAAGGGAGATGATATATACGGGAGTAATAAAACATTCTTGAACAAACGTGTTTGAATACATAATTTATAAAACTCCGAACTCTAAGTTTGAGAAATTTGCATGCACTTAATTATTCTATCACGCTTATTGGGTGTTCGTAGTTTTCAAATT
>BGPR01000209.1:483109-501449 GCA_013235015.1 Araneus ventricosus | reverse complement strand
TAAATTAGTTTTTTAATTAATATCTTTTTCACTAATTAAAATTTCAAAATTTAAAAAGGTCGAAATGGATCTTTGACTTATTCCTCATCTTTTGGTACTTTCGGCGCGATTCTTCCGTCAGCGGTTCATGTGAAGATAGCTGAATGGATACATACGTTTGTTTACCTTCGAATTTAATAATGGATAGATTTTTTCTAATTTGTTGTGTTCTTAGGTTCCACTTTTTTTAAAAAATTTCTGTTGTAATTCACTTTAACGAACTTCTCTTCTCTCGATTTAGAAGACTGAATGCTTCGACCAGTTACCAACATGCTGTGTATTTTTATATTATAAATTTATGTATATTTTATTTTTATTATTTTCTTGTATCTTTATTCATAACAACGGATTCCTGAAACCCTCTGTGCTTTTGCGCATGCGCCAGTTGGAATTATTTCTCATCAAAATAGGGGAAAAGAATGGAAGGGAACTTAGAATAGAATTTTTTAACAAAAACTCCGGAAATGAACCTCATCTAACTGATTGCCTGGTGACACTTTTATCCGGTGTAGAATCGTCCATAATCTTGTCTCGGATATCTAGTTTGACAGTATTTTTGATGCCTTATCTGTGTCTTGGTTTTATTATTATTTTTGTATCTTTTGTCTTTATTTTGTGTTGTAAATTGTTTTGTTTACTTTTGTATCGCTTTTTTTTGCCTCGATTTCTTGTGTTTATTTGTTTAGTTATGTTTTCGTTTCTTTTGTTTAAATTAGCGTGAAATCTTTTTTTTATTTGTTATCTGTATTCTACAATATATGTGCTTAGCAACGGATTCGAAACCCTCCGTGCTTTTGCTGCGCCGGCGGAGTTATTTTCATGAAAATAGGGGAAAGTGAAGAATGAAGGGTGATGTTTACATTTTCGAACTTGATCTAAAAAAGAACCCGGAAATGCGCTCATATGACCATTCTTCGAAACCCCTTTACGGTGTAAAATCGTCCAAAAGCGGCAGTCCGGAACTGCCGTGAACAGAATATATGTGTGTATTTTGTTTAGTTTATTTTAATTCTTATCAGGGCATCACATTTTCAAATCATTTATCGCTTTGCTTGTTAATCTAAGGTTAATTTTAAATTAGTTTCCTCATTTTGATGAAATTTTGTGCATTTTCACCACATCTATACGATTCTTGAATGCCTTCCCAGAAAGTGAGCCTGTGAGACATGAAATCTATGATTGACCTTGACTCTCCAGGGTATTGAATGAGTGAATTAGTCAGTGATCTTATAGTAAAATGCAACAATATAAGCAACATCCGAATATAAAAGTACTGGGACTCCTTATTTCTGTTTCCTTGAAATCGATTTTATAATTTGATTAGAATTGAAATGGAGCTGCCAAATGGTGTTGATGTTACGTGTAAAAAGATTTAAAATCAGACGCTGCTTCTTTAAAGTTCAAGAGATCATATCATTTTAGAATTAGATAAACATGTACGCTCTTTAGGTCCAGAGGAGCAGAAGAAAATCATTAAATTAATTAAATATAAATTAATTTAACTATTATTGAACGAAAATTTAAAGAAATTAATTATATAAAGATGATTAAAATGAAATTATAAAAGGGCGTCCTTTTTCATTTCTTTGCTAGAAATGGTGTTCATTCAGTTCAATTCTCATGTAAAGATCTCGTCCATCTCTGATCTTCTGAGTCACACTGAATTTTAATCGTATACCTTTCAGCATCTTAGTTTTTTCTGCATTTTTAATACTTTCCTGATCCAGCATACATATATGTAACATTATTCCTTAAATAAGGAGTAAACAAGCATCTTGAAATGAAATAAGCAATAGTTGATCCAAAAGATAATCATACCACTAAAACTTTAACTATTATTGAAACGAAAATTTAAAGAAATTAATTTATAAAAGATGATTAAAATTAAATTATAAGGGCGTCCTTTTTTTTATTTCTTTTGCAGAAATGGTATTCAGTTCACAATCCCATGTAAAGATCTCGTCCATCTCTGATCTTCTGAGTCACACTGAATTTTAATCGTATGCCTTTCTGCATTCTTAGTTTTTTTTCTGTGCATTTTTATTACTTTCCTAATCCAGCATGCATATATGTAACATTTTCCTTAAATAGAGTAAACAAGCATCTTGAAATGAAATAAGCAACAGTTGATCCAAAGCTAATCATACACTAAATTATTTAACTATTATTGAAACTAAAATTTAAAGAAATTAATTATATAAAGATGATTAAAATTAAATAAGGGCGTCCTTTTATTTTCTGCTAGGAAATGGTGTTCAGTTCCCAATCCCATGTAAAGATCTCTTCATCTCGAGCTTCTGAGTCACAATTGAATTTTAATCGTATACCTTTCAGACATTCTTAGTTTTTTTTTGCATTTTATTACGTCCCTAATCCAGCATACATATATGTAACATTATTCGCTTGAATAAGGAGTAAACAAGCATCTTGAAATGAAATAAGAAGCAGTTGATACAAAAAAGAAAATCATACCACTAAATTAATTTAACTATTATTGAAACAAAATTTAAAGAGTGTTCTATATAAGATGATTAAAATGAAATTATAAAGTATGTCCTTTTTTCATTTCTTTTGCTAGAAATGGCGTTCAGTTCAATCCCTGTAAAGATATAACTAGTCCATCTGAGCTTAGTCACACTGAATTTTAATCGTATACCTTTCAGCATTCTGTTTTTTTGCATTTTTTGTACTTCTGATCCATGATACATCATATGTAACATTGATTCCTTGCGTACCAGGTGTAAACAAGCATCTTGAAATGAAATAAGCTATAGTTGATCCAATTCCTATTTATTCATCTGACTTAAAGGTGGTGATGCAGTTATATAAATAGAGAAGATAATCATATCAAATTCTTAAACCCTTGACCAGGGTTGAAGAGTTTACGCGCGAAGCAGCACGTTTGATCAAAAAAAGGAGTTACATCGTAAAAAAAAGAGAATGATGGCGGCAGTCTTGTTTTTTTATATTGCTCAGAATACTGGAAAATTCCTGAAGATCTAATGACCTTGTAAGTTAAAGTAGAAGTGCGTTTATTCAAGAATGAACTAGAAGTACCCGTTTATAATAAAATTTGGTGGCCTTAAAAAAGCAATTTTATGAATTAAAAAAATATTAAAAGTTAAATCATTGCAAATATTTTTGCAACAGGAAAATGAAAATATTAATAACAATTTATTGACCATTATTTAAATTCTCAAAGTAAGAAATTACAATATGTGACTGAGAATTATTCAAAGGTCATAAATATATTCATTTTGTTCACAATCTCCTTCTTTGAATATAGACACAATCTGGATTTAGTAAATACCCTTTCCGAGCAGTAAACACTCATATAAAACACTGCGTGTTGCGTGTTACGAACCTCGTGAGTTGCATAAATATCTGTACGAACATTTTATCGTGCCAGTAAGTTATCAACTAGAGGCTAATTTGTCTTAGTCATGCGGACTATGGATTTTATTCAAAAGGGGTCATAAATACATTTTCCACACTTTTGTTCACAATCTCCTTGATCATAGACAATCTGATTTAGTAACACTTTTCGGAGCACTAAACGTCTCATATGAAACCCTGCGTGTTGCAAGTTACGATAGGGTTAGGAAATAGCAAAATAAGGCCAAATTTGAAAATTTCATTAAAAGCACTACTTCCTTATTTTGGTATAAGAAATGACCATCCTTCATGGAAAGGAATCCACTCAAATTGACATATGTTAATAATGTTCTGTTAAACTAAAATTCAAGTGAATTTTTTTAAACATCTTACATGGGCGACCGTAAAAGAAAAAAAAGAATTCTGTTCTTGTTGGTAAATATGAATAAATGTTTCGAGCGAAATATATCAACTTTGTTAGCAACAACGTTCCATATCATTTTTTCAATACTCCAAAGTTTTATTAGAAAACTAGTTAAATTATATATTACAATCAGTCTGTGTCAATAAGGAAAAATAAGCCCAAAATGAATTTAAGGCCGTCTTTAAAAGGCCACCTTACAGAAATTGGCCTTAAAGTCCAATATGGCAACGCTGCTGAACACGGAGTTGCATAAATATCCGTGTCGAACATTTTTATGGTGCCAGTAAGTTAATAACTTAGTGGTAATTATCTTTAGTGAGATATGACCAAATGGGTTTGAAATAGAGTTGAGTGGTATAAAGAATAACATTGTATGTACATTCTCACAACTTGAGAAATCAACACTTATATTGTTACAATAAAAAACTATATTGAGATTTCTAATTCCTGGTTTCGTCTCGTAAGTTTTATAAGTTTTATTGTGATAGTTTTCATCGATTTTGTTAAGAATTTGGGCACAAAGTATTGTTTGAGAGATAATTTAAGCAGAAGATCAAGGAACAGTTAATTCACGGACATTATTTGCAATAAGAAAGTTTGGTTTGGCTTTTAACGACGAGCAAGAACTACAATCGAACCTCTAATTATCTGCATCAAATTTTCGGGTGTACGAATCTTTCACATACAATTTATTTGTGGTTTCTTTTTTTATGTAAGTAAATCGTTTAGTATTTTACAAATTTCTATACTCAAATTCTGTTAAACTCTTTCATGTCCGCAGGTGTGAAGGGCGGGACACATTCATACCCTGTTCAATCAACGAGGTATTCAACTAACAGTGGTGCTCAAACTGGGGTCAGGGCCCCAAAGGGGTCGAGAGAGAAAAATTTTGTGGGTCGCTAAATTTTAAAGAAATTTACTCTGAAAATATAAAATATGTGGTTTTCATCAAAAAACAGTGGTTGCGACCCTTCTGGGGGTCACGACAAAGTTTTACACAATGTAAGGGGGGTCGGAAATATAAAAAAAAATGCGCACAACTGAACTAATAGATAGGGATAAAATCTGGCGAAAATTTGAGACCAATTTTTATTACACCCCCCCTTCCCATATTAGAAGGTCATGATTCCCATCGGACAGACTCTAATGCCACTTTGTATGTCTAACGTCTTTTCATTTAATTTTTTGAGTTTTATCCGATCATCAGAATTTCCGCATACCTGAATTTAAAATTATTCGATTAAAATGGAGAATTTTAGTCTTACTTAATTAATTTATTGAATATTGATTTAGGAAATATTATTATTTAACATTTACCGTGAATGTTGAATTACATGAACGGAAGGAAAGAATTTTAAAGCTTTACCTAACAACAAAAAACCACTAAAAATTATCTTATATTTAAAATTTCGTTTTAGAACATGAATTTTATATTGCTGTCGTTAAGGCCAAATTTTTTTTGTGGATATGGATGTGATAAAATAAAAATGTTACATAAAAAAATTAATTTTACTAATTTTCACCATTATAATACTATCGTTTTGAAATAAATCACATTTTTTTAAAAAAAAAATATGTTAATTTTTTTTTGTGGTTTTAGTTATTTTAAACGGTCACTTTATATATCTCTGGATATGAAAAATGTATTGAAACGTAACACTGTAGCGCCATCTATGTATACAAATTGAAATATTCTATTTCTTATTTGATCTAATGTAAAAAATAGAAAATTTTTATTCGAATAATTTGAATTTAATCAAGTTATACAGTCAAGATACATAGCGATAATCCGTTTAAGTACATAGACTAATGGGATAGGATAATGACCTTAAATATAATATTTGCTAATTAGTTATCATTTAACTGTGTTATTAATAGTCTACCTATTGACCATCAGATAAAAAAATCTTTTTTTTTCAAACACGGAAGATCTTGTTTTTATTCTGAAAATTATTAAATATATTGTAAATGCATACATTATTCTAAAAGTAAATTTGCGTAGATTTTTCATAATAATGACGTATTTAAACTAAGATGACACCTTAGTAATAAAATTAAAAACTAAATATTTCTAAATTTTTGAAACAAAGTCAATTTAATTTAATGACATGAGTTTTACAGGTGCACAAGATAAAGAGAAACAATATACAAATAGAGCAGAAAAAAATAAATGTATTTTAATAATATTTTATACCAACATATCGAAAGATTATAATTAGTATAAGAATATATTTTCCTTCATAATATTTATTTGACTATTAATATTGAATTTTGGTGCGTAATGCAAAACTAATTAATAGAATTATATTGAATTTGCAGAACAAATGATTTTTATATCAATTTAGAAATGAAAAAATAGCAATGTGCGTTGAGTAATTACAAAACAAAAGCAGTATACGAAGTATTTTTTATAAACATTATAAAATATTCTTATTCTGTAAAATTCTTACAAGATATTACTTTTTATAATCTAAATATTGTTATTTTGTGAAACATAATTGTATTTAATAAATGATTTCTTTCCCAATCTTCCCCTTACCTAATTAAAACCTTTTTTTATTATTTTCCTCTCTTTTTTTTCAAATCAGTGTTTTTATTCATTGAAAGTAAATTCAACATTGAAATGATTACTGTCGCTATCATTAATTTATAATTTTTAAACAAGCGGATGGTAAATTACTAATATAAAACTGCAAAAATGTAACTCATTATTTTTCCAGTAAATAATCTGAATTTTAAAATCATAATTAATTTTGTCAACCGGAAAAAAAGGAACCAATTCCATGTCAGAATTTTAAAGCTTTCAAAACTGAAAATAAAACAGCACATTTGTTATCAGTTATTTGTAATCGATAATTACTATTTTGAGAAAAAATATATCTTGAGGATTTACTCAGCAATTAATTTGTGTTTAAAACGATACTATTCATGTCAAAAATATATAATGATTACATCAGAATGTTTTACTTCTTTGAAAAGAACATCTTTAATTAAAAAACAGTATTTTTACGATTATTATATGTTTGCTTTGATAATAATTATTTTCTTAACTCCATTAGGCGAAAAACACAGAGTTATGTATCAACATATATAAAAGACCATTAAAAAGAATGATGGATATTTATATTCACTGAACTGGACAATATGTGAAAATACATGAGTTTGCAAAACAATCAACAAGAAAAACAGAACAAATTTAGTAAAGGAAGCAAAATTTATATTTAAACTAGAACTAAAAAGTATATTTTAATTCAGTTAATACAATACAATTAAAAGATCGTAAAATATTTTAGAATAGATAAAGTTAGATAAAATTAAGAAAATACGCATAGCGCGTAATTCCAGCTGCTAAACCAAAAAAACAGAGAACAATAGAAATTAAGACAGATAGCTAAAAGATACGTACCGAACCCAGCAGAGAATTGATCTGATATGCACTATACAAATAAAAATTGTTTGGAAAAACTGTTACAAACTTTTAGAATTTAAATCATGCGATTCAGTTTTTAAGAAATCGACAAAGAGTTTTACTACTTTGGGACCCTATGTTCTATGGTGATTTTTCATCCTCTTGATGTCTACTATCACGACTCCGAATTTGTCGGTCGAATTCGGCAACACCCTGTACAGAGGCTGAGGGACAAATTTTTATATTGGGGTGTATTTCGAAAATGGATAGTGGTGGATGGCATGCAACCATTGATGACATATCTAGACGACATAAGCGTTCATATGAAATGAAAATTGTAGAAATATTTCTGAATATTAACTTGTTTGCACATTGATTAGAATTTTCAAAAGCCAATCACTGTGCTTTATTAAAAGATCTTGGAACAAACCCCTTATTCGCGATTACTACGTATATCACTCTACAATCTCAATTCATTAAGACGAAATATCTCGGCTATTATGCAACTCGTCTCGTCCCTTGGATAGCATAATCTTAATTCAAGGTGTTCCTCACGTTGACGACATCTGATGCAACTTCATTACATAAAACGACTGCATCTTTGTCAACGGCGCGAACACATAGTTAATAAAAGTCTCCAGGAGATGTTTGTTTCACAACATCTGCAACCAATCTATCGAAAGAAAGTGTCCCTACCTCCCAAACGCTGTTCTTTAGAAAATACAGATTGTAGAAAAAACTCCTTCTCAGTGATTTTTATGCTATCTATATCACCCAAAAATTGCAGTTCTTATGAAAAAACCATTAGACAACAATTTAAAACGTTCCCTAAGACAAGATGTCTTGACTTAATTCAACTTACTTTGTTACAACAACAACTTGTTACATTCTTGTTTACTTTGTAACACACGTTTGTTAAAGCGCGTCACTCTTTTGTTCCAAATATGTTATAAGAGGTAAGATTTTAATTCCTTCTTTTTACACATTGTTCTGGAGATTGTCTTTAATTTCTTCTTTGTGGATAAATGTCTTTCTTTCCAATACATTCCGGTTTAGGTTCAGGCCAAAAGAGTATATTATATTCAGACCTTAAAGTCTTTTTCCTCTACAGAAAACCTATTCCACTTTTGAATCTGCATGAATGTCTGGCCTCTGATGAAGTCATTCACCAGATTCTTACTTCTTGTCGTTGTCTACTATTAGTTTTTACCCTTCCATCTTTTTATTCCCCTTTTTAATATTTTTATTTATTTTATACTCGGCAATTTTTTCTTGGATGATGCTGCACTTGCGCACACCAATTAAATTGCTTCTATCATTCTTTGTCTTTTTAGATATTCTTACCTTTTTGTCTCCTTAGTTATTCAATTGACTTAATTCAAGGTATTCCTCACATTGTCCGCGGTATCCTTTGCAACTTCATTCCTTGGAACGATTGCTTCGTTATCCGCAACGTTAATAGATCGTGAATAGGTTCGCGAACAAGTTCCTTTTGTGAGAAATTTATAAAAAACATCATCAGAATTTAAAAAGAGGTAAAGGCATATTCCATTAATATGAATATAACCTGTCTTCTATATCTCTGTGGTAGTCATATTAACAGGAAGAGCAAACTCGAACATCAAGGATGTACCTAAAAGTGTATGTAGAATGAATTATGAGTTTTAAAATAAAAAGAGAGGTTGTCGAGATTTATGAGAATGTAACTCAATTTCAGGTTGCATGTTGATGGAGTTACTTTACAATCGTTAATTCTTTCACTAAATGTCATACTAAGTACCAAAAACGAACGGTTCAGGTAAAAAATAAGATACACTTACTGATTTTAAAAAGTAGCTGCGTAATTTCAATTGAATGATTCCTGATTTTTTCTAAGCTTTCAACTATCCTTGATGATATTTGATGTAAATAATTTTCAACTAATATGAAAATAAAAGCTAAAATTTCTTTGTAGAACACCAAAAAGTAAGATACACTTACTGATTTTAAAAAGTAGCTGCGTAATTTCAATTGAATCATTCCTGAATTTTTCTAAGCTTTCAACTATCCCTGATGATATTTGATATACATAATTTTCAACTAATAAGAAATTAAAAGCTAAAATTTCTTTGTAGAACACCAATATTTGCCAGCTGAAAATTTTGGTGTAATTCCGTTTTCACGACAACTTTCATCCCTAAGAAAGTATCACTAAGATTTGGCGTATTATTTCTAAGAATTGGCGATATAATTTAGTTTTTCGCTCTGAAGTTCTGGTAACAAAAAATAACTAATTTCTATTAAAACCATAAACATCATGCATAAAAGTTGATTTATTTGTGAAAATGATACTAAATTTATCTTCTCCGATTCTCAAATATTCTAGTGATGAGGAAGACGGTTCTTTGTTGGAAGTACATATAAATGTATTTTCAACAATAAATGCAACAATGAACATCAAGAATTCAAATTTTTAAATAAATCATACAATATAAGTGTTATATTGTTGAGAAGCAGGCAATTCACTGTTTAATTGCTGTACTGTTCAAGAAAGGAGCAAAATAAAGAATGAGCTTTAAAGATAGTGTTGTAGGCCTACAAATTGCTGAGAGAATGACAGGCGCAAAGATTATTTCGGTTAGAGTTAAATATTCTGAAAGTATTCCTTGCATTATTGGCATGGATCCTTTCTTATCTGTTTTCCTGTCATAAGCCAACATCATATTGCTGTGGAAATTCCTAATATTGTGGCCTGCATAGCAGTCGTTCCGTGGGCCTGGATCCTGATGAAACTAGTCACGTTCCGAGATATATTCAACTTATTACCTATGGCCATTCTTGGATATCTCATTTACTTGTTGGACAGTGCTATCCGTAATCAAAATCTGGATAAAATGATTGGAAAACAAGATCAACTGCTGAAAATAAAAGATTAATCTTCTCAAACAGTGCGATGCGAATTTGCTGAAAATCAATTCAAGCTAAGCAGGAAAAGGCTGATGCTTTCACTCACACAGAGAGAAGTCAGATTCAGGAAGTGTCAACACAAACTGTTCAAACCAAAATTGGCTCCTTCATCGAAATGTGATATAAAGAGTTTCATGTAAAAGCAACACAAACTATCTGCCTAATGATGGAAGAGAAACAAGTTCAAACTCTCTGGGAAAAGCCGAAGGAAAAGGAATCCAAGCTTCACCCTACTTTCTTTTGGAAGAGAAATGTTCAGATCACGCCCAAATTACTGAAACCCCGAGTCTCTTCTAGAAAACGAAATCCAAACCCAAACACAACAGATTAATACTTTAATTATCACAGAGAAAAACACGCTTACCTAAGCAGAAAAATCAAACTATCGCCGAAACTTGATAAAATACCTGAAGATGATGAAGATGTTCATGAACCTGAAATTTGTAATTTGTCGACTGAGGATGAATCGGGACCAGGAACAACAAAAATGGGTGAAAATACCATGGGGGAAAAAAGACTGCGTATTGGTCCAGCAATATAGAGATTCTTATACCGCATGGCTAGAGGCGAGAAAAAAACAAGACGAGCCCGCCTTTTGGAGAAAGAAATTAATGGAAATGCGGAAAATGGTAAAGAATATTGAAGAATATCAGTTACGAACAGTTGTAGGGCATTTGGAGTTAAACAGGTAAATTAAAGATGTTCGTCAATTTAAGAATTTTTTTAATAGCATTAATTTTCAAAGTTGCCTGTATGCAATGATTCGGAAGAAAGGAAGAAAAGATAAATCATGAAAGAAGGAAAAAAATGAGAAATTATTGAATAGTAGAAAGGAATATTTCTTCTCCTAAATGAAAAAAATTCTGAAAGAAAAAATAATAGATACTAGAAAGCATTTTATATAACCGTGAATTAAAATATTCAAAGCATGGAAAGATCATTAAAAATAGCTTAACATTTAAGAGAAACTTGAAGCTTGCCCTTTGTAGGAATCCCCAAATTAAAAACCTATATTTTTTAAAAGTAAGGTAGAGAACAGTTCCAAGCTCAATATTGAAAAGATACATATCACACACACTCTATGAACCTTCCAAACAATACAAAAGCAAAAAGCAAAGAAAAGCTATAAAATATTAGATTTACGGGAAGAAACAAAAGTTAGCATATGAATTCATCTTATTGACAACTAAATACGAAATGCTCTAATATTCTGTGAGGAATTATTTACCTTTGACTCTCTCCACCATACAACCATTTCTACATAGCTCAAAGCAAAATGTTAACCTGGATAAATGCTGTGAAATATTTCTAAGGAACCTAATGACATGAAAGAAAAAAATATAGTGTCATCTATTTCTGATTGTCTTTTCAAGGGCTTCCAACCACACTACCGAATTTTGCCACCACTCTTGAACGACAGCAAAGGCAAACTCATTAAAAAAATTAACTAATATTTTCAAAACCTCCTTACGCAGTTGATCATATCAAGAAATTTCCTAGAAAAAAACAACCAGATACTAAATTCATTGTGTGTGAGAGGGTTAAACTACAATTTCGGCTTAGTAGATGCGTATTTCATGTAAATATGCTGTACAAATAAATGGATTAGTTAAGAAAATTTGCTGTGAGGGTTACTATGCCTTCAAGCATCTTTTACTCAATTAGTAACGAGAGAAAATAGACATTCTAATCAGCTCAGATCGTAAAACGAGCGGAAGTGGTCTCCCCTAAACTTATCCCTCTCGTATACTTTCTAAGTGTAGATTCGTCAAAATCGCGAGTTCGAATTTTTTTGACGATTACAATACTTTCTCTTTGTATACTTCGTATACGAGAAAGTAAAAACATTATTCTTCCAGAAAAAAATGGGATCATTTCTAAAAGGTATTTGTTTTATAAAACAATTACAGAAAAAGCATTTCATATTTTACGCGTTTACTGGAAAAATTTTACAACTGGAAGCAAATTTTATTTCTAACTTTTTCTCTAAGAAAATGCAGTAGTTACATTTTCTCTTTCCTGATGTTCTAAATTTTATGTTTCTTTTTTTATTGGGGGGGGGGAGAGATTTTACTCAAATGTTATGATTAAGAAACCTTTCTTGAAAGAATGATTTTCTTGTTTCGGCAGGAAAATGTTTATTGTGTTTTCTGAATTTGTCACGCGCTGCGAAGTTGTTGCTCAAAGAAGTCGAAATTGAATCACGCCTGCAAGGCTTTTTGCTTATTAAAGTGGAAAATTTTCGAAAAAATGCATGTGAAAAATCGTGGGTGAATAGAGAATTTCCGCTCAAAACATCAATTACACGACTTTCAGTGGAAAAAGGACCCAGCATTTTTAACTAACTAAATTTATATTCGTCAAATGCAACTTTTTATACTGCCTGTAGGCAAATCATTAACATTTCTTAGGAAAAAATAATAATGCGACAGTTTATTGTGTGGTTTTAACCCTTAAATACCAGATTTTTTGAAAAATGATTTCAAAATGATTTTTAACTTTCATTTCTTATACAAAACGGGAAAAACACTTTAAAGAATCCTATTTTGGTTTAATTATGGTTTACGGATAAACATAAGAAAGGCGGAGTTTGGGTCCGCGCCGTTGGTTTTTCGTGAAAACGTCGGGATAAAACCATAAAAAAAGTGTTTCGTATTAATATGTAATTTAATTATCAATATCTTTAATACAATATTTACACAGAGTTGTATAATGGTTAAAGAATAGATAAACCACAAGTTACTACAAACCCTTTCTACATGCCATAAACTTGTGATTTCTCTATTCTGTAACCATTATACTACTCCGTGTAAATATTGTATTAAAGAAATTGATAATTAAATTACATATTAATACTAAACACTTGTTTCGTTATTTTATCCCGACGTTTTCACGAAAATTCTGCGGCGCGGACCCGAACTGCGCCTTTCTTATGTTTTATTCAGACGAGCTTTTGATGGCGCCATCTGTTGATAGTATAAACTGCATTTCGCGTATGCGCAGTGAAACATTATTTACTACAAATGCTCATATTTCCCGTAATATTCAAATTTTTGAATTCAACTTTTAAAAAATGTTTCTTTTCAAGTATTCTGTAAGTTTCGTACAGTTCGAAAGAAAACTCTTCAGATTATAATCAGAAAACTTGCAGAGTTTGAAATTTTCAATTTAATACCGATTTTTACTTATATTCTAATAAAAAATATTAGACGTTTCCACGTCAAAATATTTTTATTGTCTCACTTTGGGTCCAAGTAATACTCCTCAAGCTCTTTAAAATGACACCACAATCAACTTCCTAAGTAAATGCGTTTCCACGCTACACTTATTTACAACCTTATACAAAGCTAATTCATAACAATCACGCGCATGCGCCTACACTGGTACGATGACGTCACAGACAAAAGAAATACTATGCGACAAACTCTTACAGATATGATTTATCCGTTGTTGGGTCAACCATTCTTTTCGCATTATTTGTCTCATAGTTATTAGCGATTCAAATTTGACGGTATTTTGTCACACAAGAAAGTTCGACTGACTATCACTGTAACGAGCGGAAAGACGTTTCCACGTCAAAAACAGTTTGTTGCTGATCGGCAGCGGTGGGCTTTAATTCAGGAAAAAACATTTCCTTGATAAAATTCTATAATATTAAACTCAGATAAATTTTAAGAACTAATAATATGAATAAGGAATTTCCTTCATCATTCTAGAATAAAATATAGTATTATCAAGCCTAAACAGATAAAAAAAGATACAACCGCAAGTGAGAAACATTTATTTTTATTTTTCATCAGCACTCAGGCTGTCATCTATATGTTGTGAATGATTTAATAATATTTTCAGCATCTATCTTATTGGCAAAAACAGAATTAGAACTTTAGTCTTATTCTCAATATTTTAGAAGACAAAATTTGGTATGTTGCTTGAAAGCAACACGAGGTATATAAGGGTTAACATGTTACTGTTTATATGTTGGATACAATATGCAAATTGCGACGCTCATGATGGGAAAAACGCTCTACAGGACAGACAATTGACCCAAGAGCTTTCAATTTTGTGTGTGAAGAATCTAATTAAATTTTAGAGGGTTTCAAAATTTCAATTAGATTATTAATTAAAAATTAATAGAAATGTTTAAATTTTACTCAGTACCTTCAAACCCCATTATTCTATAAAGACAATCTTTCGTGATTTTAAAATTTAAAAAAATGGCTTTTCCTTGATACCAATTTTATTTCTGTATAGTTTTATTCTCTAAGTTTAAGAACTTTTAAAAATATTTTTAATTATATTTTACAATAATATTGTTGTTTCATTGTTTTGGCTACTGCATTAAAACACTACTGCGTTTATACTCAATCGCGTCACGACGACATAAAATATTATGTTTGCATGCGCATTATCCTTGATATAATTAAGAGTAAATTTTTAAAAATGATATGAAAACAGACAAATGAAGAGTAAATTATTAGAAAGCTGAGATGTTTCGGATCTCTCTTTTAGGTATATTTGTTTATAGCAGTGGCCCTGATACTTTTTTTATCTCCTCTACCCCTTGATTATTCCTTTTGTTTGTGAGTACAATATATTCTCATCCCCCCATAACTATCCCTCCACGCAAAAATATTTTTATATATAATGTGAATGGCTTGAGGTAGAGGAAGATATTATATATATATAACGTGATAGGCATATATGTAATGAGTCATATACGTTTGAGGCATATAATACATAATGAGGCACACATATAATGTAAATGGTTGGGCTTAAAAGTCAAATAACTCGAATAAACTTATTACTGATACGAAAATCGTAGACCGGGTGTACGATGAAAGAAGTCCGACAAGCAGGGTAGTGGAGAACGACGATTTATTTAACGGATATTCCAGAAAACACGACACATAACACCACAGCATGCCCCAGAAATCGGAGCCTAAACTGCTCCTTGTCGGTTGAATGAGTATGTGTGAAACAACACAGAGGTAACAAAAAAACAACACTTGTACAAGTTAGCAATACAAGCAGATAAAAAGTCACTGATAATGACAGTAACATCACTATCAGTAGCACTCAACTTCTAACGGCTGACCAACTCACACTGCCAAAAAGACTCCAAAGAGATCCTTTTCTCGTTTGAGCTCTTCCAATATTTATAACTTTCTGACAGGGTGTGAAGTCATGTGGATTTCTCTAGAAATATCCAGATTTCGGTTCCTTTCAGAGAAAGGGCCATAATTCTTGAATTTTCTAGAACCTTCATTTTTGTCAAGGTCTGGGGTCAACGGACTGACAACCATTAAGAGTCTCTGCAAAACTCTCTCTACAAGATTAAAATTGCAGGAAAAACAGTTTCACGGATTCGTAACAATACTATTTGTAGGATTTATTTTGATTTTAGACTTTATTGCATTTTTTAACAGTATTAGTTCAAAATTCAAATTGATGAAAACAACACTGGAACAAGTTCGCATTAACTAATAATGAATGCCGAATGAAAAATTACACTTCGTAATAATCCTCTATTCAAGTGGAAGAAAATTTTAATTTCATCCTTGAGCTTGTCTCATAGAACTGAGTTTTATAAAAGTGGGTTCAAATGAAGACAGATATAATCTCGTGTCTGGAGTTGTGTCAAGCATACTGAGATATTTTTAATTAATATTCGGATAAGACGAGAATGCTCCTTTTACAAGTTCAGTGTTCCTGAAAGTTATTAAATATTTTATTGCTTGAACAATGAGTTCTTGACAATCCAATTTCACTGCTAACCACCTAACAGTACGAGATTCTCTGCAATATTATCATAATACTGGAAGATTTGTGCCTGTCTAAGACGAGTCTTTAGCTTACCAACAATATCTCAGATTTGATTTTCACAGATGTACTAACGAAAGTTGTTGAAGAAAATCTCATGTAGATTGCTAAAGTGATTAAGAAAAAAAAAGCATGAAAAACAGAACTGATGAGTCAACTGCCACTAATTTTCGTTTTGTAAATAATTTTATCTGTAACAATTAACTTTCGTTTTGTCAGAGTAAAAATAATGCAAAATCCTCTAAAAGAAAAAAAAAATGCTTTACCAAATGCAAAATTTAAAAAAATGATGAATGGAAATCTTAAAATAAAATTTTCAGTGTAAATACAGTTAAGGAAAAAATATAAAATATCTAAATATTCAATTTCAAAATTAAGTGCTTAGAAGAAAGAAGCCTTTTAACAAAATCTAAAGTATTCTAAATAGTTCCGCGTGCATGAATTAAATAAAAAGAATAAAAATGACCGATACATTATAATTCAACAAAATGATAATAAGAAAATAAATGTATCAACTATATTCTGGCATAAGTTACAACCATACTTTTCATTGTTGAAACGCAATTCAATCCGTTTTCATTGTTTAAACAAATATTTAATTATGGGTTTCTCTTTCATTGTTGATTGCTGAGGTATATAATGCAATCATCCAATCGGCTCGTTCAATAATTACGCAGACAAAAGGGGCGGGGTTCTTTTAAGCTACGCCCAGGGTTAGATACATCTCTGGGCCTTTCTATTAAATATTGCATGACATTCAAATACGGCTCTGCTAATATCAAGCATACAATAGCCATACTTATAGAAATATTAATTAATTATTGTGAAAAATGAAAGAAGATAAATAGTCATCAAGAAATCTAATATTGCGAAGAAAATAAATGTACCACACAGAAATTCACGATTAAATTGTTTATTCTCCACTTATTTCAATGCTTTTGGCATAAAAAAACTAAACATTAAAGTTAGAAATAAAAAGTATTATTAACAACCGGAATAATGCTTTTAATGGAACAGTAAAAATTAAAAGGGATCAAATTTGTTTCCTGAGAAAATAAAAATTAAACATCGTGCTGAAACCATATGACAAAAGTCAAAGTTTCACATAATAAAAAAATAACAATATGTCACATATATTCTAAAAACAATTATTTTATTCAATATTCTCGTTTTAATAACAGAGTCTCTCTCAAATGTCTAAAAAATACCTAAAATGTCGAAATATCTAAAATTCTTCCATACAAAGCTTTTCGACAAACAACAAATATATTCGAAAGAAACTGCAGGAAATATTGTTGTTTGCTTTCAATACCAAACGACGAACAACATTTACAGATAAGCAAAGTGGCAACGGTTTTATCACCATGGCAACGCTGGTAAAGAGGATTATGGGAATTCTTATTTATTCAGTACTTGAAATTTATTGCTGAGCGACAAAAATGCGCTTTTTGCCGATTTTTAATTTCGAGGAAAAGGGGAGCTATTTTTAGGTAAAGCTTTTCCGATTTTCTGGAAACAAAAGTAGATTGTACCGAGAAAAGGAGATAAATTTTTTCCCGCTCTTGCGAAATGAAGAATAATTTTTGTTTCTGTTTCTTTAAAGTTTAAGTGTTTTTTTTTTCAATTTTCGAGAAAAGCAGCTTTAAATGAAAGCAGCTTTTGTTGTTGCTGTTGCAACTGTTGATGTTTAGAAAGTAATGAGAGAAAATGATTCTGAAGTTTTTGGCCTTAAACTTTAGCTGGAGTTTTGAAATATTTTATTTTCATAATAAATAATTTAAAATAATTACATGGGATATTTTTTAATATGCACCAGTAAGCTAATTTTATGTATTCCTGAAAAATAAAGGAATATAAAAAATTATCTTCAATGCATTTTTTTTAAAAAAATGCTATTTTAAAATAATCTTATTGATCAAATCGTCATTTAATTCGTTTGATATTTCTGGTTAATCATCTTTCAATAGCTTTTGTAGTTAATTGATAGTTTTAAATTTCGTGCTTAAACTTCATCCTTGAATTTTTCATTTCAACCGATATTTCTAATTCAATTGACGATAGGTCTACCTAAAGGAATCTGTGAGAAGTGGTATTCTTTGGGTTGGGCTTTTACTAAGGTTTCGTATTTCCTCTACAACTTCAAAATAAATTTCTTTTTTTAATCCAAAGTCTTGTTTAAACCATTGTATTTCAATGGCAAAATTTTACAAATATATACCAGGTGATAAAGTGATATATAAATATTCACAACTTTAAGAGGTAGTAGAAACATTTTGCATTATGCAGTGCGTTGCATGAAGACGTGATTTGTTGATAGAGGATACTTA
>BGPR01000209.1:428050-477443 GCA_013235015.1 Araneus ventricosus | reverse complement strand
TTTCTGTAATGAAAGTGAGGAGATACCTTCCGTCATTGGCAATGAATTTCTACACCATTTCTGTAATGAAAGTGAGGAGATACCTTCCGTCATTGGCAATGAATTTATCCACCATTTCTGTAATGAAAGTGAGAACCGGCATACTGATTCGGATCCCTTCCCATCCAAGTACTAGTGGTACCTCTAAGGGGAAAATGAAATTTATGGCTAAAAAATGCAAACTATGTCCTTTTCTGCTACTTTGGATCAATTCATTTGATTCTGTTCCTTATATCTCATTGCATAAATTAGAAAAATGAACAGAAGAAATCAATTATAAAGAATAATGACATCTCAAAGGAAACATCGAATTTAGCGTGTAAAATTATTTAGTCTATATAACTAGGTGCTGATTATATATATGTAACATCTTTATTAAAAGTGAAATGTAGAATGTCTGAGTCAAGGAGAAGACGTTAGTTGAGTCAATCTTCTTTTATTCAGTCATTGAGGATATTTCTTCATGGGTAAAGGATTCAGTTCTTACGTAGGTCCATGACCAGAATAGAAGTGTTAACGCGCGAGGCGGCGCGCTGTTGTTATTCGTTTACATGTTGGAGTGAAAAAGGGCAGATAGGAATGCGCAGAACGCTTAAGTACCCAGAGAAGGGAATTCTCCCGGAACGACTCGTGACTGGAACAGAAAGTTGTAGTGCGCTTATTACGATGAAAGTAAAAGTAATTAAAATGAGGTGTCGTTAAAAGATTATGTAAGAAAGTTAAAAAATTAAAATATCACATATATGCATTTAATTTGGAGATTTATCTCATGATTTATTAAATACTTTGATTTAACTTGTTATATGTTGTTAAAGATGGAATTTCATAATCGTTCTTTCGCTGTCCTGCTAATATGCTAGAGGAATGGCATTTTGCACATTTGTGAATTCTCAAATGACAGCACGCTACTTTAATATTTTCACAATTTAATTATCATGAATTAAATACAATTTTGATTCTATATCAGTAGCTCCATCTAATAGAGAGTTTGCTAAATAATAGATCTCAAGATTGAAAAGAAGAAAATAATAAAAAATTTAAAAAAAAATTATTCGGTTTAGTGCATTAATAAAAATGTGTTTTTAAAAATTTTTTTTATTTAAATTTATTTTGCAGATTCATTTTATGATTTCCTTCTTCAGATTCGATACAACAATAAAACAATTCAACATTCTGTTTGGTTATTAATAGGAACTATTTCTCGAAAGCTATTTTATATTTACCCACTTCCGATGTTAAATGGAAACCGAACTATAAAAACCCCGAAATATAAATAATATTTTTCATGTTAGCGAAATCGCAAGCGGAACCTGATATCTCATGTGACGGACCACACAGATAATTTTTCAGAAAAAATGAAATAGATAAAAACTCTGGATTGTTAAAGAAGATTCAAGCAATTTTTCCTATCTGTTTTTTGAAAGATATCCCATAACATCCATTTTTCTTCGTCAAATCTGATATAACATTCTCCGAGAATTATTTTTTAAGGCAAGTACAGGGAAAAAAGACTTGCTTGCTGACAGAAAAAAGAAATGAAAAATTGTTTATTGTGCTTTGGTATTTTTCTTTTTCCTTTAGTTAATGGTATGGATATGTTAGAAATTCAAGAGAAAAAGTTTTGAGATATCTGAATTAAAAAAGGGGTTTATGGCGTGTAATCTATATTTAGATTTAGAAAAACTCAAAAGTGTTATCACATTTCATGTTTTTTTTTTTCAAAACTTCCATCCTGAGATCATGTGTTCATGCTTAAAAATTTATCGGCACGTGAAAAAGGTATTGAAATAAAGAATAATACTTTGAAATTTGAGTTTGTTAAAGAAATTTCTTTGTTTAATCTTTCTACAATAAAACGTTTTTCACCTCAGTGAGATGAACATACTTAACACCACAGTATACTCCAGAATTTGAAGCCAAGACGGCTCCTTGTCGGTTGGGTATACGTGAACCTTTATTGAAAGAAAGGCTAAAAAATTACAAACTTATATAACTAAATACAAATGCGTAACATTGAATTCAAAACATAGACTTAAACACACTAAAAATGTACAATGAAAGTTAATACAAGCAATACATTTTTGAGAGTGAGAAGAAAACAAATAGATTTACAAACTTAAAATAATATAAAAAAAATTTGCATTATTAATCTTCACCTATACATAAATGTCTATATCCGTAACTATTTACCAGAAATTGATAAAATTTAGATTCAGTTTTAACGAAGAAACAGAAAAAACACCATGACAAAAAAAGGCATGCAAATCTTTAATTTGAAACATCGTAACATTTTAGGCTTAATTTGTCTGGCTTGATTCTATTATTGCTTCTTACATCAGGAAATTTACAGCAAGGATACCCGCCTAAAAACCGTATCACTTTAAAAAAGCTTGGGGGTTTTGAAATACAAATAAAGAACCGTTTATAAGCTTCTCATTTATACGTCTTTCATTGGACTGAGATAGAACGACGTATAAGTGAAAAGACGTATAATCGAAAATATAACAAACAACTTTGATTATTGAAAATTTAGTGGTAATCATGCAAATTCATTTAAATGTAATAAATTTAAAGTTTTTTAAGATAGTACTAGTATAAAACTACATTGTATGGAAATCAATAATTAAATTTAAAAATTAAACATTTATCATAAAAGTTAGAAAAATCATAATTGCATATCTTGAGTACTAATTATCTTATATGATTTATGTGTATGCAGGTGGGCGTTTTATTAAGAAAATCTTTAACCGTCGTCTGACATGCTGACGTCCGTGAGTATTAAGATATCCGAATGTGTTCGGAGACATTTTTTTTGAAATCTAACTTATGTATTGTTACTAACTTACGTATGTTTTAAAACTATGAAAATATTGTAAAATTAGGGTTTCAAAATAATATTTTTTAAAAAACTGAGAAATTTGAAGAAAAATGTCTAAAATATTTGTCTTACGCTAGCAGCCATAGACAAAGTCATATTCTAAATATACATAAATCCTTGCAGGAGTACATTTTTATGACAGCTATCTGTGTCATGCTCTAAAATATTTCTTGTACTTCAAAATAGTTTTGAGATATAGCTGAACATAGTTACTAAACTGGTAATTTTTCATAAAAAAATGCTTTTCGTTTATATTTAAGCACTTAAAAATAATACTTGATTTTAAAATTGACCTTAGTTTTTAGAGAAACACATCAAGCATATTACAGAAAACAATCTCAGAAAATTTCATATGAATACTTGAATAACTTTTTGAGAAATCGTTACTACTTGTCGTTAATACTTGAATCGACAGTTTTCCTCAAAAATATCATTTCTCAGAAAACACATTGAAAGTTTTCATGAAACATAAAATAATGCTTACAGTTCGGTAATAAAGCAGCTGTAACTCCATTTGTAATTCACGTAGAGTAAAAAGGGAGACAGTTTTAGAAAGCTGATTAAACAGGCTACAGAATTAAGTAATAAATTTTTGTTTCTGATAATTTGATCAAAAACGACGATTTTAAACCAGTCGGATACCTTAAGTATAACATTATGAATCAAATTAAGTTTATTGAATGTTTATACACTATTCTTTTGAAAAAAGGAATAAGTTCAAAGTGTTTCAATGGAGCCCATTGCATCTTTAAAGGAAGGTAGAATGACTTCTTCATTATCGCTTAAATTACCACTAGACAATTTGTGTTGTATTAATTCATCAATTGCGAATAATTTCTAAGTCAAGGTATTTTTATCACAGTTCACATACTAGAAAGGAGGAACTTTTCGCTTTTTAGAACGAGGGAAACGGCGTATAACCGAAGCTTTGCGTCGTATAAACGGAGTACTATATCATTACAATGAATACGAATGAATCGGGACTGTGATGAAACGACGTATAAATGAGAAACGTATAAACGGTGCTTTATTGTACTTCTTATATACAACGCAAAGCTTCAGTTATACGTCGTTTTTCTCCGTTCTATAATGTGAAAATTTTACATTTTCTAGTATGTGAACTGTGATAAAGATATCATGAATTCGAAATTATTCACAATTGCTACTTGTTCTTCTACTCGTAATTCCAAGAAGGAATTGCATAGACAATGAATCGGTTAATACGTGGTATTTCTAGAGGACTTACTTTTATAATTTCAAATAAACAATTTAGAAAACAATACCTAAAGAAAAGAAGGCATGATATAATACTTAAAAGACGTATTTTTTTAAAAAACTGATTTAAAAATGATTTTTGATTTTCATTTCGTGAATAAACCATAGGGAAAATGCTTTAAAAATCTTATTTTGTTTTAAGCATGGTTTATGGCTAAGAAACAGTTTATTACCAATTTAAAACACTCGGCTTTACTTCAGAGAAAAAAGTTCCATGATAAAATTCTATAATGTCAAACACAGATGAAATGTAATAAATAAATACGAATAAGGAATTTCATTCAACATTGTACAATAAAATATGGTATTCTCAAGCATACAAATAAAGTAAAAAGATGTAACCTCATGTAAAAAACATCAATTTATTTTTATTTGATTATCAACACTCAGGCTGCCATCTATATGTTGTAAATTGATTTAATAAAAATTTTAGTGTGTATCCTATTGGCCACGGTAGGAATTAGAGCTTCAGTCTTATTCTCAATATTTTAGAAGACAAAATTGGGCATGTTGCTTCAAGACAACACTGGGCATTTAAAGGTTAATCAAATTTTCGATTATCCGAGTAGTTTACGCTCATAATTTCCTCGGATAATCGAGGTTCTGCTTTATTAACAAGGTGGCCAGACGTCACACGATTTCCAAGACTGGTTAGTAATGTAGCTAATCAGTCAGTAATATGTGTAATGTAACATTCTGATGAAGCAAACATCAAATTTCCATCAAAGATAATATCGCACACTGGGAAAATCATTGCAACTCAAACAAACGAAAACTTCGAATTAAAAATTCTTTCAATTTCTAAAGTCTTGATCCTTGATTTAGTTTGCAGGATGTATTTAGAACCATAACACACAAAAGTTCTATTTATTTAATGAACTTCTTTCACAAAAAAAATAAGTTATTTCCTTACATTTTCGTTAAAACAAAGAGAGCGTGGGGGAGGGAATGTAAACCAGAGTAAAAATGTTATTTTTCGTGTTAACCAATGTTGGATGGAAACATGATAATTCCATCTAACGGACTACATGGATCATTTTTCAAAAAAAGATGTAGATAAAAGAATCTGGACTGGCAGCGTAGATAACATTTTTCTTATTATTTTTTATGGTTATCCTACAGGATCTATTTTTCTTCGTCAAATTTTGATATAACTTTCTTTTAGATCTTTCTTTCCTTCAGATGAGTGCTGGTATGTGTTTGCTGTACTTTGTTAGTTTTCTTTTTTTCTGTTAGTTAATGGAATGGATCTACAAGAAAAGTTTAAGGATGTCTGAATTGAAAAAAGTAAATGGTGTGTGATCCATTTTCAGAGAAAAACGCGAGATTTTGATCAAATATTACGCTCATTTCTTTCCATTTTTTTGTTCTAAATCTTCTTCTAAGATCATTCGTTTGAGATACAAAAAAATGATGGGCATTTGAGGAATGTAAGCGCATCTGGGATGATGCTATTTAAACGGAATTTTGAGCGGAATTTCTTCATTAAATATGTTTTCGGGGTTTTTTTGGAAATAGAAATAAAAATTGTTTTAATGGTATTTATGAATGCATGAAATAAATTACTTGAATCATCTCTCGAAAATTTATAAAATAATATATTTTATTATATATGCTAAATTTAATACAATCTTTCTATTTCTAGACACATATAATTTCCAATCTGTTGTTCCGAAAACCTTTCTAATTCTACAAACTTTAAGAGTATTTGCAGTTCCTTGTTAGTATTGTGATGTATTTCAGCATAGCACGAATAATCGTGGAGTCTTCATTATCAAAAATAATATATTTATTGGACGTCTTCCACGGCACAAACATGTAAAATAAGCACATAAACTTACTACAGAAACGTTACATCACTGACTTACATCGAATTCCATGTTCAATCATCTTTATTCTTCTCCGTTGCTAGGCAACGTTAGCAAAAGACAAATATATCGTTGCCATCTGTTTTTACAACCTTTAGAAAAGAATTAATAGCAAACGATTTTTTAATTAATTTCTTTTTCAGCCAAACGATATTTTTTAAATTAATTTCTTTTTAGAAAAACGATATTTTTAAATTAATTTTTTTTATGACCAAACGATTTTTTATCTAATTAATTTCTATTCTTTAAATATTTTAATAATTATACAAATATACATATATATATATATATATGATAATTTAATTTTTTAACTTTCCTAAATAATCTTAACGACACCTCATTTTAAATACTTCTACTTTCATCATAATTAACGCACTACAACTTTCCTTTCAAATCACGAGTTTCAAGGGGAATTCCCTATTCTGGGTACTTAAGCGTTCTGCGCATTCTTTTCTGCCCTTTTTCCCTTTTTCACGCCAGCATGTAAGCATTCAACAAGAACACGCCGCGCGGGCGTAAAAACTTCTAAATTCTGGTCATGGAGCTACAAACAAATTAAATACTTTTAGCTATGAAGAAATAAAACCTGATGCATAAATAAATGAAGATTCGGACAAATATCGTCTTTTCCTTGAATTGAACAATGGACTGCCTTTTCTCCTTTTTTAAAGCCTGATCTTACATATATATATATATATATATATATTCGTTACGGATATTAAAACCTCTCCTCCTTCCAAAAGAAACTTTAATTGATAAAAAAATTTTAATTAAAGTTTGTAAAAATTTCTATCTGTGTTTATTATTTATGCATATTTTGCTCTTAAAGACACATTGTTTGAAACGATATTTGTCTTTTTTAACCACACAAAATATATTATATATATATAAGCAACACGATTTCATATGCATACTATAAATACAACAGATAAATATCAAAAACATGCAAACAGAAAGAGAGTAAAGAGAGTACACAACATAAATGAGTTTCAAAACAGATACAAAAAAATCACTAATCAGGCCAGGGAATGCGACTTAATGCATCTACATTTTTATGGTTTTTACCACTTCGATGAACTAATGTATGATTATAAGGCTGTAATGCCAGTGCCCATCTCATAAGTCGTGGATTTAGACTCGCATTATATTTGAGCCAAACTAAGGGGTTATGCTCCGTCATGATAACATTGTAGTTTCTCTACAGCAAATATTATGACAGCGCATTCTCTTTCTGTAGTAGAATACTTTTTCTCAGTTTCTGAAAACCTCTTGCTAAGGTATAATACAGGATGTTCTTTGTCATTATAATCTTTTTGAGCTAAAATTACACCCATACCAGAGTTTGAAGCATCAGTTTGTAGAATAAAGTCTTTATTGAAATCGGTGCGTATAGTATAGGATGTTGCGAAATTTTTTTCTTTAATTCTTTAAAGGCTCTTGTACATTCCTCTGTCCAATTTATCTTCCCTTTTCTTAGCTTCCCTTTCAAGGTTTCTGTTAAAGGTGCAACTATAGACGAGAACATAGGAATATAATGATTATAGTTTTCTGCTAATCCTAGAAATGCTCTTACTTGACTTTTTGTGGTCGGCACGGGAAACTATAGGACTGTTTTTACTTTCACTTCATTAGGTGTTCTTATACCATGACCTACAATGTGACCGAAGTACTTTACTCTATCTTCAGCGCATTTGCATTTTATTGGTTTAATGGTTGAACCTGCATCCTTTATCTTTGTCAAAATACCATTCAGAAGATTAGGATGTTCTTCCCACGAGTTCGAGTATATTGCAACATCATCTAAGTGAGGTACAGCAAAGTGCTCACATCCATGAAGAATTTCAGCCATCATTTTACTAAATGTAAATGGTGCGTTTCTAAGGACAAAAGGAAATGCTTAAAGGTTTAAATGTCTCAAAATTTGTGACAAAGGTGGCAAATCTTTGAACATTAGGTTTTAACAGTATTTGGCAGTATCCTTTTGTAAAATCTAAAACATATATGTACTTTGCGGCTGCTACAATCTCCACTCGTTGCTCTATATTTGGTAATAGGAAGAATTGTGTTTCTGTCAACTTATTCAATTTTCGATTATACGTCTTTTCATTTATGCGTCGTTTTACGACAGTTTGAATGGTTTTTCACTGTACTTACAAGCACTTTAAAAGTTTAATAAAATTAGAGAAATTAATTGCACGAAAATAAAATTGATATCACTGAAAAGCTAACTTTTTGGAATTTTAAAGCGGTGTCAAAATTGTTCTTGTTCGGTAATAAGAGCTTAAGATTATTGAGGGATAAGACACTTTTCAATTAATTTTTCAAACTTAAAATTTAAAAAAATCTTTTTCAGTGAGTCCCTATTGCCCAAAATAACTACGTATCGAATTCGGCAGTTCTAGATCTAAAGATCTATCGTGTAGAGCATTGTTTTCACATCTGTTGCATCAGTAAAGTGACCAATCGTACTCCTTTAGGGATGGAAGACCTTCTTTTGTAAGCTCTGCCCTCCTTCGAAAAGTGTCCCTCTACATGCCCTCCGTTTCGAAATTTGAAATTAGAAGACTGAATGCATATTTAACTTCTGAATATTTATGCAATGGGAAAATAAACACGTTGAAATTCATGAAAGATGAAAGATTTCAAAAATGAACATATTCCATGTGAAATTTTTTTCATGTTCAATTTATGTTTTGCAGCCTTGGAACTGATGCAGCAGTTGAAAGGATTTTTATGCAATTGCTAATGATTTTGGACCTGTGAAAAATCAAGACTGAATGTTGATACTCTACCTGCTGCACTTGCCGTAAAATTCAATATGAAGGGTATTTCTTGTTAGTATATTTCCAGTATATTTTTAGAAGATGATACATTGAGAAAAGTATTCATTAAAATAATAATTAATAGGCATGTAAGCATAATTACAAATTCCAAGTGTAACATATGTTTTTGTTATCAATTTATCATTTTATAGCGCATTCTGTATTACTGCTGCAATGAAAAAATATTTCTTCTATTTACAGTATTTTCTTCCAATTTATTTATGTCCTCCTTTTCATTGTAAAACGTTCATAATCTTATTTTCGTCATATTCGTTCAATTTCTTTTCCTAAACTGTCAACTGTCATGTTACGCAATGATTTTTTGTAATGAAGGAAACTGTATTGCACACAGGACATAAACATTCCATCAATTGAAAAGAGAGCAATTATTCTAGACTTAACGCCTGAATGAGGCTGATTTGAAAGACTAAACACTTTCTTAGGAAATAATTTAGTAAGTATTGCTTGAACAAATGTGCCTTAGGACAGTGGTCGGCCACGAATAAATTTCGACTACGTATGATTATTATAATATCTTGTTTTATTTAATGTTAGTAGCTAGTTTAAACCGACTCCTGAAAACATGATTCTTGAAAAGAATTTGGCTCACAGAAAAAACTTAATCGTTGTACTACTGATCTTTGGCTCTTTCGACTAATGAGTTTTCCGACCACTGCCATAGAATCATTCACATCTGTATTCATTTTCCAAAGATAGTTTTTAGATGCGTGTAGACGTGTTTATAGAAGTTGTACTACCACTATATTAATGCCTAAATTTTGTATATAAATTTCTTACAAACCTACAAAACGAATTGTTTAGTTGATGCCTTCTTTTATTTAGAGCTTAGACTTTTACGTCCGAGCTGGTAAACGAAAATAAGAGTTGAACTTATCACTTGAAGAATCCAGGGAAAAGACGGTGATTACATTGCAGCTTTTGAGGTTTGAGCGCCATCCATTAAGTCAATGGACGTTGTATTATTATATGTATTTGAAAAAGGTTAGGACGATAATATTCCTCAGGATTATACATTTCAAATATTGAACAGAGGAAACGATGCTAAAATTAAAGAAAAAAACTGTAGGACAACTAAAAGTGTATCATAAAGAATATTTGGTACAGAAATCATTTTTGTGGTATAATATTTTCCGAAGTTATCAAGGAAAAACGCCAAAATCGCTTAATCTGTAATTAATAAGGATTTTGAAAGATGGCCCCGAAGTGCACATTCTCCCACCACCACTATAGTATTTTTGAGCAAAATTTCATGGCTTTAGGTCCAGCGGTCTGCCCTGGCTATTTCAAACGCACGCACATTCTTCTTTCTTATTAGTAGATATTATAAATAATCTACAGCTGTTTTTAGCTCAGACATCATGGTTTGCTGTATTGTCCGAATACTTAACTGAAATGAAGAGAAAATTAATATTTTTAATTATGTGGCAAAAAACTAGAAACCTCATTTTTCGTTTCTTGCAAAATTTTAGAAATGCGAATTTCATCGTTTTTCCCTTGGACCATTCATTTGATCGGTATTAATTATCAAAACGTCAAAGTTCAAATCGAGAAGCTAAAAGTTCTAAGATTGGATTATTATTAATGTCCGATACGTTACGTATCGTATACTCGTACAGAGAAAAAGGAACAGATGTTTGTCTCTCTCGGGTTCGATAAACTATATTAGACAGCGAACATGGAAGTTCAGCATACAGAAGCTTCGAATTCCCGCAACGAAATCGTGAAAATTGCCGTTTGCGATTATGATCTGTTGTGTGAAGCCTATCAAATGATTGCAGAGATACGATTACAGAACAAGTTTAATGTGAATTTCAAAAATTCTTTAAATCATGTTTTAGATGAGCGAAAATTTTCTAGCCACACATTTGTAAAATATCGTATAGCAACGGATTCGGAAACATTTCGCGCTTTTGCGCATGCGCCGGGCGGAGTTATTTTCATCAAAACAGGGGGCAAGTGGAGAATGATGTTTACATTTTACTGAGCGTGCTCTAACAAAAAACTCCGGAAATTCGCTCATATGACTCATTGCCTGACACCCCCTTCCGATGTAAAATCTTCCAAAAGTGGTAGTCTCGGAATCCGTTGCTGAACAGTATTTTCCGATATGGTATAAAATGTATAATCTAATTGTATAATTTATTAAATTATATTAAATGTAAAATGTGTAATTTGTTTCGCAAACCCTGTGAAAAATGTCGTCTTCCTCAATAATTCTGATTTTTCAAGCATTTTTTTCAAGGTGACCAACCATCCTCTTTTAGAGAGGATAGTTCTTCTTTCAGTAAGTCTGCCCGTCCTCGAAATGTGTTCTTCTGGATTATTTTATTATTCATTCATCATATTATAGCGTATTCTGTATTATTGTTGCAATGAATAAAATATCTCTTTTATTTACGATATTTTTTCTTCAATTTATTTTTGCCCTCCTTTTTTTGCTAAAACGTTGGTCACCTTAATATCACGCAATTGTCAGAAAGTATGCCACCCTAAAAATATTAGCATGCTAAAAGAGCGTGACATCAGATCACAGTTAGAGTTAGTAAGGTTGGACGATATATTAAGGTACCCTACTAGGTTCGGAGAAAAAATTTTCAAAAAGATGCACAAAAAAGCTTTACAGAGCTAAATAACAAAAATAGGATTAAATAGTGACACTTAGAAATAAAAATTCATATATAATCAGTAGTTTTTGAAAATTATAATTATCTTTCAAGAATTTTAATAAAAGATTCATTGTTAAGAAAAACAGCATAATTGAAAAATATGGGACATATTTAATTTTAATTTTGCATGCGAACTTCTGAAACTATCTAGCATGTAATAGACGGCAAGATAAAATTTATTTTAATAAATAAATATTTTATGAACATTCAAAGTTGGCGACATTGATTTTTTTGCCAAAATTATCCTATGTGTCAAGCTGAAAGTGACTGTAAAACATGACTAAATAAATCTATCATAAAATATGCGGTCTATTACACCCTCAAAGGAATTTTACACATGTTTACCAAATTTTAATGAATTGTTTTGGAGATAATCACGTTTCTCGCGAGCCAATTTTAGTGAAATTTTCATTTTTCAGAAAACGCATTTAAAAAATATTATAACTCATTAGTTAAACTAAATGTCAATTAATTAAATATTCAAGAAATGAGAATAAAAACAAAGACTGTTTTAGAATCTTAAAAGTTGTGGCTTCATTTTTACATCATAAAAAAAGTTTTCGAATTCTTCTGCGAAAATCGCTTTTTCAACCTAGTTGGATACCTTAACGACATACATGTATAGCGACGCATTATTTAATTCTATTTTATGTATCTATGTTACGGCAAATGTGGATAGTCGGTTATTATCCATAATTCCCTCATATCTCTCAGGTTGTTATGCATAATAACCGATTACTCACATTCACCGTAACATATATACAAGACGACAAGTATTCTAAATTGTTCTGTATCGCACCTGCTTCCCTTGCGGCTTCCGTGTCCAAAGATGGTTCCATTGGCCAGATCGACACCACTGTCTTCACTCGGCGTGTGCAGATCATCCGGCCGGTCATTCGGAACGGTCAAGTGGTGTTTGTCCTGTTGTTGCCGTCGGCGGGTGGAAGTTCTGAACGTACTTCTGGGGGACAGGCCCCTGAAAGTCTCGCCCTGGAATAATATTAATACTATTTAGTACGCTATATAAGTAACACTATTTTTCCAAAAAGCATAGAATAACTAACAAACTGAAACACACACACACAATAGATTAAGTTAAAACAACAAAATTAATCACAAAGAAAGAAAGAATCCGGCAGGGGACTTTTTCAAGGTTCGCCCCTTGTTTGGACTCTGAATTTTTTAAAAACTGGAAAATTTTAATCTACAAAAAAAAACATAGAATAAGTAACAAAATAAAAAAAAGCACACAATAGACAAAGTTAAAACAACAAAATTAATCACAAAGCAAAAAAGGATCCGGCAGGGGACTTTCTCAAGGTTCACACCTTGCTTGGATTCTGAATTTTATAAAAACTGGGAAAAATTTCTGTAGAGAAACAGACATCAGTCAAGTGATCGTATGTCTGTTAAATGAATTATCCCAAATCGAAGGAAAAGAAAAAACTATTTTCAGAAACTGCAAATTAAGCCTTTTGAACATAAAGCAGAAGGAAGAAAAGACAACAAAAAACTTGCTTTCTGCTCCGGAAATATAAGAAGAAGTCATCTATTTTTATAAGCTTCTATTTAGCATGAATTTAGAAATATTGAAGTGAAACTGGTTTTGTTTCGTATACTGTATACTACTACAAAGGGTATCTTAAAAATAAAATTTCAAGCCTCCAGGTGAAAAATTAAAAGCGTTGTCCCATGTTCCGTATCCGGAAGAAATCGGATATTCTACAAAAAAAAAAAATATGAAACACTAGCAGTACGCGCACGACGTTGCCCGTGGAATCAGGACTTCAAGAAAATAAAAAAAAGCCCGCATACAATTACATAAATGAAAGTTTTAAAAACAAAATCAAAACAGAAATATATATATTATTGAGTTCGTCTGCTTCTTTTTCCTCTCGACTGAGTACCGTTAATCCAAAACAATGTTAAAAAATTACAATGTGATATTTATTACACCGCAAGCGAAGTATGAAAGGCAAGACATAAGTTAAGACACGCTTAAAAATAATAATCAAGTCATCGAGTAAATAGATCATCTCCTCGTAGAACGCGAAAGTAATGACGTCACTTGCCGCGAAAAAGGAAGGTCACGTAACCAGCCAATGAAATTGCAACAAATCAGTCGGGGGATCTCTGGAGGAGGTCCCGTTGGGAACGGTAGCTAGCAAAAACACTGTTTGTACCTTTCAGGGAAAAATTAATTTAAAAAAAACAGGAAAAGATATTTTAACGGTTCTTGTTTTAATTCCGACAGAAACGTTCCAGTTATAAGTTGAAAAATATTGAAAATGATAGCGTTGTTAGAAAGGCGGATGCGAGAATTTCAAGAAATCCGAATAAAAAATGACCATAAAAGTGACTATTTTTCAAAATTTTTCAAAATTCAGCAAATTACGTTAGAAATTCAAAACTAACTTCATTAGAACGGAAATCGTGTGCTATTTCCGATGGTGTATCTATTTTTGTCGTACAGTTATCCGAAACCATGCTATTGAGAAATTAGTGCGAAAAATCACCCAAAACAACACAAAACATTAAATAAAAAATTTTCTAGATTAAATTTTAAAATTTCGGCTTCGAGGTGCATTGAGTCACCATTAAGACTACCTGTGTGCCAAATTTCAAGGCTGTAAGTGCGATAGATTCGTCAGGACATCGCGAGCAGACACACACACACAAACATTGCCTTTTATAAGTATAGATTATACAAATGTCATTGTAAAATGTTTGCCTAAGGATAATAAAATATTGCAAATGCATTTTAAATGGTAAGAAAAGGATTAAAAGCAAAAAAAAAAAATACTCAAAAGTCAGAATTCATAAGAGAATTCATTTTTACGAAGACAAAGATTTTCTGGAGATGTTATAGGAAAACTAAATAAATAACATGGTCCCATCCCCGAAGCGAGAAATTCTTGCAAAGATTATACTAATAAGAAATTTGAAAATCGAATAAAAGTAACAGCATATAATTTCATCTAAAATCTTTCATTACTAAATTAATAGATGCAGTTTAAAGTTGATGGCCGGTACACCACACACCAGATCTGAAGGAGCTCATGTGACTTGTTACGTGTTTGTAATGATGGAATTTTGTAATCTATTTTTCTTTCGCTTGCAATACATTAGAGATTTAAAATCTGTACAGTTGTGTATTCTAGATGGAGATACGTTAAATTTTAATTTGCTCCACCTGCTGGGAAAATTGCGAAAATTGATTTCTAGAGTCAAAAATATGTGTAATAATTAATTATAAATTAACTAGCAGTACGCGCACGGCATTGCCCGTGGAATCAGGACTTTAACAAAATGAAAAAAAAAAAGAACCGCCCACAATGACATGAAAAAGTTTTGAAAACAAAATCAAAATAAAAGATACACATTTTTTGATTTTCCTGCTTATTTTTTTTTCACATTACAGTACAGAGTACGTTAATCCAAAACAATATTACAAAATTGGAACGTGAAAATGATTATTATACAGCAAGCAAAATATAAATCAAATCCGAAAATAATAATCGAAGTAATTCATTCAGTTGAAGGTCATGACGTATCCTACGCGTCCGCCAATCAAAACTGGCATCAACGTTCGGAAGAAGTGCCGCTTTTGGAACTCGATCGAGAAAAATAACTCGCAACGGCCCAGAAAAAAATTAATTTAAAAAAAACGATAAAAGATATTTTAACCATTCTTGTTTTAAATCCGACAGAACCGGTCTAGTTATAAGCTGAAAAAAATTGAAATTAATAGTGTTATTAGAAAGTCGGATGCAACAAATTTAAATTCAAAAGTAACATCTTGATGCCAAAACTGGGTATTTTTTAAAAATTTCTCAAAATTCAGTAAATTACGTTAGGAATTCAAAACTAACTTCATTAGAACGGAAATCGCGTGCTCTTTCCGATGGTGTATCTATTTTTGTCGTACAATTATTCGAAACCAATCTATTGAGAAATTAGTGCGAAAAATCAACCAAAACAACACAAAACATTAAATAAAAAAAATTCTAGATTAAAATTTAAAATTCTAGCTTCGAGGTGCATTCAGTCACCATTACGACTACCTGTGTGCCAAATTTCATGGCTGTAAGTGCGATAGATTCGTCTGGACATCGCAGACAAACACACACACACACACACACGCACTCACACAAACATTGCCTTTTATATATATTAGAGATTAGAAATTAGAGATTAGAGATAGAGATTAGAGATGACTAAAATAGACACTAACGAATATGTGTTTATAAAAAAGTGTTTTTTCTTTCAATTTTTAAAGTAATATTACTATTAGCACTAGTGTATTGTGCTATTAAAGACGTTGGCAGTGCACGTCCAAAGGAAGAATTATTTTTAAAAAGAGTGAAATACAATAAAAGGTCAAATGCCAATGAATTTCATTTTAAATACGTTTTATTTACTTACTGTAGACGATACATTATTATCAGCATGCTCTGCATGGATCTCAACAGCCATTTTCATCGTTTCTTTACTCTAAAATGAATAAATGTTTCGTATAGAATTAACTTATTATTTAAACGTTTTTACTACTTTTAGGGACATAAATGCTATAAAATGAAACTCATGAAAATGACAAAGAAAATATTTTATAGAATTATGTCAAAATTTCTTAAAAAATCTATATAAGCATCAGTAAATCCATATCAGTATCAGATATGCATACGTTATTCGGACACATTTGCTTGTATAAACCATTTATATGCGCCGAAAACCTGCATTTTTATATATACAAAATAATTTCTAAATAACAGACAAGAGAATTAATTACACACATTCAGAAAATGAATTATAATATAGCAATAATCATTAACTCAGTTATTGCAGTTCGTAATGTCAGCTGAATTGAAGTATCGCGGGAATATCCATTTTCCAATTTTTCTGGTCGCTGCTTCCCTCATAACTCACTGACATTTATGACGCATGTTAGATTGTATGTTGAACGAATATCATAACTTTTATGAATATTTTTTTTAAGTAAAAGGAAGAAAAAAATCTGAAACTAGAATTTGGTACTTTTTTTTGTAAATAAATTGGTTGAAACAAAAAAGAAATTAAACAAAAATGTCACGTTAGGTAACAGGTTCACGAGTGAGCACTCATGTGAAGATGCAAGTGACGGACTATTTATTGATATATTTTTAAAATAATAAATTATATATATATATATAGTTAAATATTTCAAATAATCAAAACGTGTTATATTTTCAATATATACAGATATTATACATACTATTATATACATACTAAAAATTAAAATTAAAATCAAATTACCTTATGAATAATCATACAGATGAAATACAAAAGATAGTTTGATTATAGACTATTACTGCTATGAAAAAGACAACACAGAATTGGAATTCCAACAATCAACTGCCAAACAGTCTTGGGAACCGATATTTGTCGCATTAATCTAGATTTGTGCCGCCAACCTTCAGCAAAAGCCAATTGTTGGGAAAACGAAAAAATAGGGGAATAAATCTCCAAAATCATATATATAAATTGCTAAACTTAGGGGAAAATTGAACAACTTCTAAATTGGTATCATTAAAAAGTAATTTTATAATATTTGGAATTTAAAGTTGGTGCAAAAACCATTTTTGAGTGATAATAATATATCTGGAAATGAACGATGAAAACTACGAAGATTGTGCTTTATTTTTAAATAATTAAACTTTTAATTAAAATTTGAAAAAAAATGCTCCAAAGTGTATATATATATATAAAGTATTTTAATAAATAAAAATTGTTCTTGTTGCATGCTTTTACCTAATTTGACTTTTTCATGTTTATGTAGGTGGAACTTGTAATCGATCTAAGTTCTGGATGTACTAGGAATCTGAAAATTTGTACAGTTACGTATTTCCGATGAAAGACCCCTATTATAATGTTTTAATGATCAGTTTATTGATTGATTTGAATTAAATACTGATTCCATATGCATGGCGCCATCTATAAGTGATTTTGAGAAACATTAATTTAAGATTCCATGGTATTCTTAATAATGTCGTATGAAGTACATTAAAGACTAAAATTGAAAATCATGTGATCCTGTTTATGATGATACGAATTTACGATTTTGTTTTTAATATTTTTGAGAAATATTTTCTTTTTTTTACAACATTAGTGAAAACGTGATTTTAAAAAACTTTTTCCTTTAAGTTTCATTTATGTTCTTTTTTCATGAAAGACGCCAATACTTTCGTAACGGCTAATCAAAAAACAGGAGTCAAATTGACCCATGTTTCCAACAATTAATCATAGCAGTGACGATTCTATTCCAGAGTTAAATGAGATAAGTTACAGATAAATCTCGTCTAATAATAAAAGGGAATGTGTGTGTTGGCCCTCTATAGAAGAGATCGCTTAGACATACAGCTACCAAACTTGGCTCGGATACACTTTGGAGCATTTTTTTTCAAATTTTAATTAAAAGTTTAATTATTTAAAAATAAAGCACAATTTTCGTGGTTTTCATCGTTCATTTCCAGATATATTATTATCACTCAAAAATGGTTTTTGCACCAACTTTAAATTCCAAATATTATAAAATTACTTTTTAATGATACCAATTTAGAAGTTGTTCAATTTTCCCCTAAGTTTAGCATTTTTTTAAAAATATTTTTAGGCATAATAACAATGCGTTTCTTTGCTGTAATGAAATACTGTTTCATTGTTTATACATATATTTAATTGCGTGTTTATGTTTCATGGTTGTAAGCTGTACTAAAGCCAGTAATATGTTAACAGACCTTATTGGTTTATTTTATCAACTTTTCTGCGAATTCTGTAAGCAAAGTCCTATAAGAGAGTAAGTATATTAGGAAATATATCCAGTAATCTTAAAGGTTATGGTTGCTAATCGTTAATTATTTTTATCAGTATGTTTAAATTCAGCTATCATGCTTCTGGGAGTAAAATGTGTCATTTTAATTTTAAAATCAAATCGTATTTTGCCTTAGGAACCGGAAAATGAAGTTGGCACATACACCGTGCAGTTAGTTGTCAGATGGCATGGACAGTTATCTGACTCCATTAGGGACTTTCATATTGCTTTCATATTGCCGAACAGAATACAATGCTACTAAAAACACGGTTAAATGCCTATCACAATTTGAAGTTTAAAATTACATTGTGAAGGTAATCAAGTAATCAAATTATACATAAGAGACTTAATTGAAATTAAATAAAATCAGCATTCCCGGCAAAGAAGGTGGATGCATAATTATGCATAAGAGACTCAATTGAAATTAAATAAAATCAGTATTCCCGGAATAACAGGTGGATGCATAATTATGCATAAGAGACTCAATTGAAATTAAATAAAATTAGTATTCCCGACAAAGCAGGTGGATGCATAATTATGCATAAGAGACACAATTGAAATTAAATAAAATCAGTATTCCCGGCAAAGAAGGTGGATGCATAATTATGCATAAAAGACTCAATTGAAATTAAATAAAATCAGTATTCCCGGCAAAGAAGGTGGACGCCGAAGGCGGCTAATTCGATATATATATACGAAAATTCGTATTTTCTGTACTTTTTCGAAATAAAATTATATAAACAAATTTCGCGGCAGATGTAATTCACATTTTTAGGTAGCTTTAAAAAATTACGATTCAATCCACACAGAAAAGTATTCCTCAACCGTCAAGAGTTGAACTTTTAGTAAATTTCAGCGCCGAAGGACATTTCTCATGAAATCCAATTCAATTGGTGGAAAGAAAGACGTCGCAGTTCTTCTTTCTGGAGCATGAATTCAATCGAACGAATATTCTTTCTTGGTGTAAAAGGATTTGTATTATTTGATTTGAAGGCGAAGTTAATGCTCCTGAGTTCAATGATGTTTCCTAGACCAAAAAGAAATATTTTGAAGTATCTTGTGTTGTTTACGAGCTGATTGGAATTCAATGTGAGCAGTCAAATAAATGTATGTGGGTTTGGAATTCTCACAAACATCAGACCCCTGAATTGAATTTTGGAAAACACTTTTATATTTTGTCTGTCTATGATCAATTTCTAAATTTTAAGAAAGAAGGCTATATACAGTAATGAAATTCAGCTGTAAAAATTATTCAAAATAAATGCATGTCAAAAGTATTTTTCAATAAATGTATTTCAGTAATGAAATATTTAATAATAAACATAATTCGATAATGATATACAACAATATTCCGAATTGAATCTTGGGAAACATTTTTTAAAATTTTCCCAGTCTAGCATCAGTTTAGAAATTTTAAGAAAAAGGAAAGCATTCAGAAAAAAATCGTATTATAAGAATACAAGGTGGCAATTATTGAGTTATATGAAAAAAAAACTTGATAACTTTTGAACCGTTTGCGAGATTCAGTTAAAACTTGGCGGTTGAATGCAAGGCATGTTGGGATTTGTTTGAGCATGCGCACTCTTATTGTTTTTGCTCATTATTCGTTGAAAATGTCGAAGTACAGCGTTTCTGAGCGTATCTCGATTGTTAAGGCCTACTATTCGAGCAATAACAGCCCGATTGTGGCTCAAAGGAAATTTTCGACCGAGTACAAGCTGAAGACAACTGGTCCAATTTTCATAACAATAAAAAATGTGATTGAAAAATCGAGAGAACTGGTAATGTCGATGTTTCGACACTTCAGCGATTTTTGCAGAATTTTGCTCTTCGTCTGCGTCACGTCATTGATGGCAAGCATATCGAACATGTCATAAACTAAATCCGAATATCTGTAGTTACTTTAAAATTTGAATAAAATTTTTGAGCTCAGTAGTTTTTGAAAATTTTATTTTTATTTCATATAGCTCAATAATTGTCACCCTGTAATTCAGAATAAAATCATGTCATAATTAAAGGTATCTTTAGATAAATGTCATTCAGCAATAAAATATTTAATGACAAAATCAATCCAATAATGAAATTGAATAAGATTTGAAATTTTGTTAAACCCTTGCTTTTCTGTTAAAATAGTAAAGTGTGAGTTTTAATTAACTTACAACTTTGAACTGAAATAACTTTTGAGTAATTGCAGGGTAGCACTATTGAATAAGATCTTAAATTTTGTTAAACCCTTGCTTTTCTGTTAAAAAAGTACAGTGGGAGTTTTAATTAACTTACAATTTGAGCTGAAATAACTTTTGAGTCATTGTAGGTAGCACTACAAACTTTTTCTGATTGAAAAGAACCTTGGAAAGGAATTTAATGAATGATTTTTTGGCAGAGGTAACACAATAGTGCAACATTGTCAAAAAGATGTCAGGTACAGAATCAAGCAATTTTTCTTATGCTCTAAAATAAGTGAGATATGGCATTTTGAAGCTAAAAAGGCCTTCGGCCTCTTCTTGTAATCAAATATTACCTATGACCTCAAATATAGAAATCACATGGGTTAATATCCGGTAATTAACGTGGCCAGTCAATGCATCAGGATAATGATTTGGTTATTCAAAAATTACAACTCGCGTTCAAAACTCACGCAGGTTCAATATGTGCTATAACCAAAATTCAACCATGAAAAAGTACGTAGCACAAACTGAAATTTACATAGAAAGAGGTTGACCTTCCGCAAAATTCCGTAGATAGTAAATTTGCAGTATTGGTTGCCAACTCAGGAAGAGACCTGAGTTAGTATCGAATAGGGATCACATGTACCAATATCCACAATTTGCTTTGTAAAGTTTGAAAACAGAGCAATTTTTAATCATTTCTTGCAGAACATTTGATGCGATACAAAATTTAGGTATAAATGCGACGTGCATTCCATTTGTTTAGATTTTTCAGTCTTTGACTTACAGTAATAATAGACAAACAGACATAATTCCATAAATAGTTGTTTCAGATTCGAAAAGGTAAAAAATATGGAGATTCATCAAAATATCGAGGTCGAATTTTCTCATGATGCCAATATTTTCTCTAAGTTTAGTACAGAAGTTCCCTACTTGTGGTAATATTTACAACAAAAATGTGTACTCTATGCAGAAATGGACAATGTAAGTCGAAAAAAGAGAGACAGTTGCCTCACCACAGAAACTTTTTTTCTGTTATCGGATGATTTTAAGTTCGAATGAAGAAACCACTAAAATTTTGCCATGTTTTTATGGGCATAGCAAATGCTAAATCTTACATAGAACATGACTGAACTTGCGGAACCCAAAATGATGTAGCTTATACATTTGTATAAGGTGTGCCCAAATGAAAAGGAGTCGACAGTTATATGTAAAGAAATTTTAATAGCAATATTCTAATTACAGTTCATGTGGAACAGTACAACTATTAATAATCGCCATTGACATTGATCCCAGCGCGTAGGAAGGGAGTGGATGGCTTCAGTGTAGAAACTCTTGGGTTGCTGACGGATCCAATTCCCATCTCGCCGTCTTCTGATTCTCTGACAGATGCTTGGGCACCCACTGTGCACAAACTTTGCCATAACCAAGCTTTTTGTGGATTATGTGATGCACAGTTCCTTCGCTTATCGACAGTTCAACAGCAATTTTACGTGTGGTGATCCGACGATTCTGCCTTATGAGCTCATCCACAGCCAAAATAGTGGCACTGTTGGCCACAGCGTGCGCCTGCCCATCGCTTGGCAAGTCTTTGATGTTTACGCGAACCGCCTCTTAACGCTGACACCACCGGAATATGGTGCACCGTGCGAGACACTGTTGTCCGTACCTCTTTCATCCTGCGATAAATATGTGAAGCATGCTCCCCTTCTGCGCGAAGAAATTGGATAACTGCTCTTTGTGCTGATCTGGAGGAATCCATTATGCAAAGAACTGAGGAAACAACTCTTCAGAAATGAGGATATTGATTTGAAGCCGTTAACTACGCAGGTGCAACTGGGAATACTACCACGCCATCTATCGGCTATTACATTAACTCACTGGGATTTGATACAACGTCGATACAGCTAAGGTCTCCTTTTCATTTCGGCACACCTTATAGTATTGGTTGCCAATCTAGGAACAAACCTGAGTTGGCATCGAACACTGCTCAATGTACCAATATTCCCTACTGTCTTTGTGTAGATTGGAAACGGTGTATTTTTTATACATTTCTTTAGAAAATTTGATGCAGATGGACAATTTTGGTGTAAAAACGACAAACATTTCATTTGTCTAGATCAGCGATTCCAATCCTTTATTTCCTCCCGCACCCCTTTATTAATCTTTTTACTTTAGAGTAAACCCTACTTTCATAACCCTAGTAGTAACATTAATTGCTTAGTTTAGCTTGAAAATTAAACGACTCGAATTGACTTAATGGCATTGGAATTTTTCTATTTTACATTTCATAAATTGTTTATTGTAGTATTCGTTCTACGTCCCTACAAATGAAAACAGCATTGAAATAAGTTCGCTTTAACTTATGATGGAAGCTAACAATAATTATTGTGATAATAATCAACTATTCTAATGGAAGAAAATTTCAATGCAGCACTTGATTTTGTTCCATGGAGCTAGATTTTCTAAAATTCGGTTCAAATGAAGCTTACTGCGACACTTTTTTATTAACATACGCATAAGACGAGAAAGCTCTTTCCGCAGTTCTGTGTTTATGGTAGGTATCAAATATTCTATTGTTCCAACACAGAATTCTTGATTCTCTACTTTCATTGCTATCCAATAGGCTTCCGGACTTTCAAAACTTTCACTTTTTACACGGCCTCCAGGAAATAAAATTCTCAACTTTTTATTTGAAGTAGCAGATCCCGAACAGAGCATCTGCGATTCGTTACACGCATATCTTTCAGTTTCTGTTTCATGACGCTTCAGCTTGCCAAAAATACAGCGTGCGTCAATATTCGTTAAGAAAGAAGTTGAGGCAAATTAGCGTTTCAGCGATCCAAGAAAATTCGCCAAGACAAAAAAGGCGCCAAGTGGTGTATGTATAACGGAAAAGTACCCAATACACAGTTTTCACAATAGTAAGTTCCACGATGTTCACCTCAATTGAGAATTAATACGATTTTCCTTTCCCTGACTGAAACTATTTTGACTTAGATCTGTATGTTCTTTGGCTCACCCAAGCCGGTATACATTTCGAACTGATCTCTTTTGAATAATTTGATCCAAAGTTTTATTATATTATAAGCAATATTGTGAATTATACGCCTTAAACACATTTTTTAGAGAAAAAGTTGTCTAACACCAGAACGAATATACTTGCAGGCTATGGCTATAAAGTTAAGCCTAATATGGATGAAGCTACCAGTTTCGTTTTGTAAACAAAATTATCGTTGCCATCGGCAAGAGAGAATTAACCTCTTTTCTGTGCCACGTACCTTAGCGTTTTATAAATATAGTCTTAATTCCTTGTGTTTTGTACTTTCCGCTATTAACAACGTACCCTTAGGGGTAGGTGTAGCCTAGTTTGGGAACCTCTGGTCCAGATGTTTCCTTATTTTTAATTACTGTCTTCACATGCGTACATTCCTTAAGACAGACAGACTTAATTTTAAAAAATGGACGAATAATTCGGAATCTGAAAGGTGTTAACACGTGGAAATTCATCAAAATCGCAAGGTTGGATTTTTCCATGAATAAAATATCTTCCGTTAGTTTAACATAATGCTTTCCCTTATTTTTCTTTATCTTCGTAGAGGAGAAAGCAAAAACTATTCAGGAAGCTTATCAGCATTTTCTACACTTTGATTCACCATATTTTTGAATTTCCTTATATAAATTCCTTTATACCTATAACAATATCAAAGATGAGTTCGAAATATGCTTGAACATTTTTCATTTATACTTTCCCATAAAGAAAATTTAAGTAGTAAACAAGAAAGATTACATCTATGCAATTATGTTCCTGAAGCAGTTTCCAAAAATCACAATTCCATTCATATAGGAAAAATTTTCAACAACCTTCGGCAGTTGAACTTTCAGTATATTTCCGCACCAAAGCACATTTCTCATAACGTCCAATTCAATTTTTTGGGAAAAAGTAGTCAGGATTTCTTACTTGTGGAACCATAAATTCAATATAAGATATATTCTTTCTCGGTGTAAAAGGATTTGGGTTATCTGATTTAAACGGGAAAGTGAATGCCTTCGAATTCCGCGACGTAGTACTCTACAGCGGAAGGAAGCATTTTCAAGTATTCTTATAGTGTATTTGTTGTTGCTGTTTACAAGATGGATAGAATACACCATGGGGGTTAACTTTATATAGCTCGGAATCGGAGCCTCATTCCAGAATCCAATATCTGACGAAGAATAGAAAAAGCGAAAGATTTATTGTACGCTATGAATGAATAAATTCTGAAATTTCTAGAAACTTTAGATAAAAATAAATCCTGAACACTCCTTTCATACATATTTACGACCCAAAACTTCAACAAAATGTGGCGGTAGTTTAAACTCCACTTTGTCAAGCATATCTTGAGAAGTTCATGAGTGTAGAACAAAGTCAACTCATGATAAAGGGGATGTGTGATCTTGGTCAGAGCGACCTTGGAGCACCTGATGTAGAAGTTCGATATAGGTCTATTATATGGGTTAAGGTTGCTTTTCTGGATGATTTTCAAGGGAACCGCCTCATATTTTTGTACTTCGCTTGGAGGAAAACTAGGAAAGCATCCAACCAACCTCAGTGAGCAATTCGTTGCTTGAAGCACCTGAAATAGAAGTTTGGCCGAGCTCCAATATATGGGTGTAGGTTGTCTTTCCACACTCTACAATTCCTTGCCACCACGCAGGATTGGCGACGTCAGAATATTTGTTTTGGTTGCGCAGGAATGTTCCTATTCGTGCAGGAATCGTTATATTTTTATTTCGCACTTCGACCAGGTATTTTATTGGCCAGGTATGTGCTATCTACGATTTCATTGGTCGGTTTCTTCGAATTTGAATAAAATTTCATTTGGAATTAAAATTCTTGTGTTTGGAATTTTTTAAAACAACCTGCATTCATAACTTTCAATGGAAAAGCGAAACCGCTGATGTTTTTTATTTTTTGTTTAAAAAATTTGTTCGGAACCCACTTGAGATGCCGCAGGCATTGCGTCCACAATGCAACAATAAAATGCTCACTGGGCACCCAAAACAAATGTTCCCACATCGCCAAGCTATCTTGACCCTGGAGATAAAAAGTTGGCGATCCTAAGTGGGGAGGAACGGCTGTACACCGTGTTGGAAAACAGAGTACGCATAAAGACGAGAGAGTCCATTTTTCTTCTAATAAGATGCATTTATTTGAGTTGGGTTTATCATCTTGATAAACATTAAAAGAAAACTTCTAAATTATTATATACACAATGTTCTGCAGCAGAATGATGAGCACAAGTGATTACATGGTCGAATCGAATGCATATCCATTCCAATCCACACCGATCCGCGCAACACAGAGAATCCGCAGGTCTTTTATATACGCCAACATCATACAGAAAATGACGTCATACAAATGTCCACCTTGCGGCACAGGAATACTCGGAGATTTTATTTCCCTTACGGCACGACCGATTATCTCCAACACACCGTAAACTAAACGTTTATCGAATTTTCTTTAAATGTTCCTCTAATATCAGTTGGATTACTGACTGCTTTCAATAATATGGAGTTTGGAAGCTCTGCAAATATTATTTGCAGAGACGGGGTGACAGCAGGGGACTGCTGCCAACACATATTTCATTTAAGCCCCTGGGCTATTAATAACGGGCATTGATATCCTGATCCTCCCACTCAGCTCCGGGTTCTCTAATCCCAAGTTCACTTAATAAGAGATATGAGATCAGACGCTGAAATAGCTGTCAATTCTTCACATACTAAGCCTTAATAAGGGACAGGGTATATAAAAACTGGTTGTTCGATTTTGTTTCTATGACATGAGCGATGGCAAATTGCTTCTAATTTTTCGGAGTTAGGGTGGATGTAATTTCTGAAAAGAATATTTCTAACAGTAGTGTAGTCTTAAATTAAACGGTACCTAAGACTTCTGACCTGAGTGGTATTGTTTTGGGGGAAGAATGCATGGGTGATAGGTAGGGTTACCATACTCCCAAAAACTGCAATGCAACTATGAAATTGAGTATGGAAGAGAAATGGTTGAAATTTTTTGCAGATGCAAAGTATATTGTTCCGAAGTCATGTCCAATATAGCTCAGCTATTATGTATTTGTCATTCCAGCCCACAATCCAAATGTGGAGAGAATATTTTCCATAATGTCAAGTCAATGGTCAGACGAAAGAAACACGTTGTCAGTGGAGACAAATGAAGAAATTTTTACGTGTCATAATAATTTTAATATGACTTGCTCCTAATTTTATAAATATGTGACAAAAGAAAATGATATAATCCAGAAAGTAAAATCAACATTATTATTTTTCATCTGAGAAAAATAAACCATTACCTACCCACATTTTTCATGTTTTATTTATTTAGCAGTTAAACGTCCAGTATCAATGTTAGGCAATTATGGCAACCCTGATGATAGGGAGGATAAGCAGGGGATCCCTTTAGAATAAAATTTTATTTTTTTGTACAAAATGCGTAATTATATCACTTAGGTATTGAAATAGTGAAATAATAAAATGTCAAAAATGAAACAAAGCATATTTGCAGTTGTCTATAATATAAAGCTGAAAATATATGTGTATGTCTGTTGTTCACAAGAACTCCTCCTAAACGGTGAAGGTAGAGACATGAAAATTTACACATGGCATTTTGGATGCATTTCTAGGTAAACTGTACTATTATCCATTTTCAGATCTTTAATTAAATAACAAAAATCAACCTATTGTTATTATTTTTACACCAAAAATTAATGATACCTATTTAATTTCCGTACAAATTTTTTTCGATTTGTAATAAACATTTCAAAATTCATTTTAAACACAATTTATAACAATGTTTTTTATTGTTGAGTGAAACCGAGAGAATTAATTCAAGATTTTTTTAAATCTTCTAGCAGAAGAAATAAACCCAAGTGTGTTTTTCTTCTTTTCATTCCAGTGATGAAAGTATTGTTGATGAAGTCGGTTCCCTCAAGCGTGATTCGTGTGTAATACATGAAACTGAAGATGGAAAAGTTTAACAAAAGGGAACACTACAAATGCGCTAAGTTTTGATTCAAACATTCAGAGCGTATTTTCAATCAGTGGTACTAAAAAAAGAGAAGGAATGGAACACAACTAATCAGGATTTCTTGACTCTACAGAATGAAATGATAGTTACATAGAAAAAAAATGAAAAGGGCTCTCATTTTTCTAGAGAGCAAAAAACGTCAGGAGACTTGTTTGTCTTGTTTTTTCTTTATTCAACAAGAATAGTTAGAAGACAGGAAAGCCAAAAAATAAGGAAAAGGCATCACATTCATTCGTTCATTCTGAATATACTAAGAGTATTAAAACATAAATTCCGCACAAACTAAGAGAGTTGGCGAACAAATGAATATTAATTAATCTCAGTTTTTTTAATTTCATTAAGATTCGTGGAAGATCCTTATTACACATTAAGCTGAAAAAGAAATACGTCTCCTATAAAATGCTAGTCTAAATGAAGATAGAGTAATTCGTACAATTTCTGTGGAATTAACATTCTTCAGGACTAATACGAATTACATTTTAAGACACAAAAGCCACTTTTTATATCACGTGTCTTTTATGTTCATATGTGGTCTGAAGTAACAATAAATATGCCAAGTTGGACGCGCCATCTAATTAGAAGTTTAAATAAATTTGTAGCTCAAGGGATTAATTTTTTAATTAAAAGTAGGTTGTTGTCGTAATATAAGTCTTTCAATACTAATCCTCTGCAATGACTAAAATGAGGCTCCGCAAAAGTAGGGGACAAAATTTTTATAGATTCTTAAAAGTACCCCAGAATATAAGGGACATATCTACACTTTGATCTTAGCCAAAAGGCCGAGAAGCGATGAATATAAGGGGCATAACTACATTTTGATCTTAGCCAAAATGCCGAGAAGCGATGAATATAAGGGGCATAACTACATTTTGATCTTAGCCAAAATGCCGAGAAGCGATGAATATAAGGGGCATAACTACATTTTGATCTTAGCCAAAAGGCCGAGAAGCGATGAATATAAGGGGCATAACTACATTTTGATCTTAGCCAAAATGCCGAGAAGCGATGAATATAAGGGACAGCCAACAAAATTTAAAAATTTAGTTACTAAATTAGCTAATGGACACTATTGTTTTTATAAATAATTTCTAGTTTTTGGCAACAAAATGAAATAAAAATTTAATTTTTCCCAAAAAGGAGGGGGGCGACTGCCCGCCGGATTCCCCTCCACTGGTTTTTAACGCATTGCAATTTGAAATTTTTTCACAGAATATTCATTTATAATCTTAATAGAGCTAAGTATTTTACTTATAAGGGGAAACGTATCAAAACTGGATGAGTATTATCATAGTAAAGTTATTATATCCGCGAGATACAATGCGATCATTTAGGATGAAAATGATTGCGACTAACAAAGGATTAAATCAAATTTAATTTTTAAGTTCCGACTTAAAACTTATTACATCTAATGTTGTTTATTACTAGTTATCATTTTGCAAATTCCGTATGATCTTGAGCAGGTAGGAGCAGTGGCGGACTGGGTCTGAAAATAGTGGTTGCCAGGAGTCGGTGAGGGCCCACACATATCTACAATCATAACATTAATATATATATATATATATATAATTATTAATTTAATTATTAAATATATATATATATACATATGTATATGTAATAATCTCACTTAATTTTACTTTAAATTCTAATATTATATATTTTAAAATCTTAGTACAATATTAACGTATTCTAAAGTCACTTTTCTTATACTCCAGTTTCGTTTTATTTCCCACGCTAGGGGTATGTTAAATCTCGCGTTTTGGCATATTTATTACTAAAAGAATATTTTAATCGCTTCCACGCGCCAGCTTAAATCGCGAAATCAGCAACTTGTTGGCGCCATACTTTTTCCTAAAACACTTACTTAATTTACTAAAAATAGCTAATATTCCCTTCACTTTGATGAAGTGTCTATATGTTAATCCCTTATCTAAGAGAATGAAGGGATTTTCCGTTCTCTTTTGACTTGAATCTTTCATACGAGATGTGCGCATATTCCGCCACTCTCCCATAATAAATAAAAACAGTTAATAACTCGGCTTGTTCCTTATTTGACGACTACAACAACGGAATCATTTTATGCATATATTTTATTATATATAATTATAATTTAAAATCAGTCTATTCCTAATCTAAAGATATGTCAAAGATATTATTAATTAATTTAAGTATTATACATAATCACTGGAAGTAACAAATATAAATTCAAATTTATGATTGAATGTTAAAAAATTCTTGAAATAACTATATGGTTCCAAAATTACAGCGTGCTACACATCCACAAAATGTTTTTAAGCAAACTTACAATAAAATGCAAACTATCTACCAATTTTAATGTTTTTAAAGAACACCTGTTTCTGTTAAAGACTGACAACTGAAAAGTACAGAAATCCACTAGATTAAGAGCAAGTCAACAAGCGTTTCAGTTCGCTAGAATAATGGTTTCAGTAGTTTGATTATTAAAAATACAAAATTCTAATTTACAATTGATTTCAGACAAAGCGGTTAATAATTTTAAAACATTTTCTATTAATCAACCTCAATATTCTTTATTTATAGAATGGGACATTTTTTAAATTATAAAACAACAGGATGTAAAACTTCAAATAGGTTATTAGAAAAAATTACGAAGAGGAAAGGTTTCAGAAACTACCTTTCCTTTTTTTACTGCTAATTCCTTCAAAATATCTCTAGCTATATTTATAATTGCCGTATAAGTATAAGTTATAAAGTTTTAATAAACATAATTAAAAACATTATTTATTTAAGTTTAAGGTTAATTTATTCTACTAAAATTAGCTTTTCTTCAGTAAGCAAACTACTCATAATTTCTATATAATACACATCTTAAAAGACTTAATGGTACAATAGAAAGAAATATGCAATGGTATCAAATGCATGTTTAATAAAAATAAATAATGATCAGATTTAAATCAACATTTTCATCATTATTTTAATGATTGTGTAGAAAAGAGTTAAATCGTTTTATTTCAGACAATCAAAATTACTATAAGAGACAACAGTCTTCTCGGTGTTTAAAAAAAAATGCGTGGAAATTCAACTCACAAACTGAATTCCCATTAATTATTATTATGTACACGACATTCAAATGGAAGTATATACTCTTATTTCGCATCTGAACATTTGAAAAATCTTATTTTATTTTATCGTGAACATCCGCTAGTAATTTATATTTGCAAAACTTTCTTAGAAATATTAAAACAAATCATGTTTCTGTAATGCAACAAAAACATGTTTTTAATAATTTGTTAAAAACAATAATTAATTGATTTTAATTTTAATAAATTCGATTATATTCTTTGTAACACGCTGGTGCGGGGCCCTATTTGGAGCAATCGGTCCAATCGGCTTAAGGCCGGCCCCGACTTTCAACTTAACAAAAATTAAATAAGTTGGCGAATTTAAAGTTTGCTGATATAATCAAATTAAGACAATTAATGAGATAGACGAGTCGGTTGGTAGTCAAATGCGATTAGTGTTTCATATTACAAAAGCAACGTAAAAATAAAGAAATGATAATTTTAGCTTACCTCTCAAAAAAAAATTTTTTCTTTCTTTTTCAACATACGCTACGTATGTCCTTACTTTCTTCCTACTAAAAGCAGAAATAACACTTTTCTCACTAATTATTTTCCATGAAAGACAGACCAATAAGACAGGTCCCTTTCACTCTTCTAAACGCAAACGCACAAAGAAAAGCGTGAGTCATAAATGTCATTTGGTGTCTTGTGATTAGGGTGGGCACGATTTCTCCCACCCGCCCTAATCACAGTTTTGGGTAAGAAAACCTTTTCCTACAGGCGAGTTCCCAGGCTTGTGAGATTTATGACGGTAAAATGAAACTACAAAAAAAAGAAAGAAAAAACCACTTTATAGCCATCTCTCACAAGAACCGCAGTCTATCTGCACAAAGGGAGGCAATTCTTTTCCGGGGGCTTCCGAAACCAGCAAAATATCTTAACGAGTTTTGCGACTCGAATTTTCAAAGAAGAGATGCCCCGTTTCAATGCCCCGAAGGTTTGCTGGTGAAACATCTGTAAATGATCGGAAGTTCAAAGGAAGTGGACAGAACGCCTTTCCTACCAGGGCCCTGGTTCCTACGGGCGGATATTCGACCACCCGCTGTTTGACTGGTCGAATTACGACGGCAGTAAATCCCTAAAAACGGGTGTCGAACTCCAAAACATGGACCTTGGGGGAAAGGGCTATTTTGTTTATGTGTTTGAGAGAAGGAGTTCTTCTTTGCTTCTCTGCCACACTTTCTGGGGGGCCCAAATTGTCTTCTGTTTAAGGGGCCCACTTGCCATCGGGCAAGCTGGCAACCTAGCCAGTCCGCCACTGGGTAGGAGTATCCTCTGTGATCACCACCTGAACTGAATTAAAAATAGAATGACTCCAACACTGTTTCCAGTCGTCGTGATTTCTGCGCCAGTAAAATCCAATTCACATCGAGCACAATTTTTTCCAAATATAAAACCGAATTCCCTACAAAAGGGACCAAAATCCTACAGAACTCAAAACCACGGTTCTAAATCTATTTCGAACGGAACTGTAAACCACCTCCTATTTACCACTCCCAAATCTCCTCAACGTAATTCCACACCAGCCTCCAACTCAAGGTTAAATTAAATCTTTAGAGGAGGAGACAATTGAAGCGAAGAGGTAAAAATAGAAAAGACAGGGTGAATCGAAGCAGAAAACGATACCGCAGGGACACTACTCACTCCACCCACCCCTTGTTCGACGACACCCCTCTGAGTGGATCAAGTTGTCAGCGAGGGTTGACGGTTCGGGGTGTTCAGCGAAAGGTCCAAATGCAAGGCCAAATCGATCCAGTAATCTCTTTGGAGGTTCTCAAGTGGGTTAGAATTGAAGGGTGTGCTCGCACAAGTGGTGTAAGGTGGACAGTGTAGGAGGTTATGATAGGAGGCTCTGTGTTGAAGATTAGGTGTGAATTATACTTCAAGGCCACGTTTCAGTTTGGATTTGATTAGAATTTAAGCATTCTAGCATAAGGTTGCCTGTAGCTATCCGTGTGCCATGCATTTGTGATTGAAATTGAGAACACCGAATCTAATGGTGAGAAGATTTAAAATCGTTTCTGTAGGAAAATGTTCGGTGAATATGCAAAAGAGAAATATATGCTACAATATATTTACAATAGAACCTCGATTATCTGAGTTAATTTGGACAGAAATAACCTCGCATAATCAAAAACTTGGTTAATAGAGACTAAATTTTAAATTCGAGACATCTTTTCTTTCTGCAAAATTTTCCGAAACTGTATATTCGAAATTATAAAAATTAATCAACAACTTCTTTTACGTATTAACATTTTGACGAACGCTTTTATTAATTTTCAGACATTTTACACGTCTTTTTTTGAAACAATTTTGATAAGAAGTTCCGCGAATGTCACTGATTTTCTGTTGTTTCCTTTGCATTCCCCCAATGATTCTTTAAGAACATTCTCAAATGAATATTTTCTCCCAGCTCAACAACGGGGCACTTTCCGACACATTTTTAGTACCATTCTTTTATTAAAATACATGGAATTTGTTCACATCACTGTTGAAGTGCTTAAGAATGGAACTGAGTTTTATTAGTTTTCTCTAAATAACTTCTTTTTATGAAAGCTCACCTCCCGATAAAGACATTGCACATGCTTTCGTATCTTAAAACTCGGCTCCATTGCCAACGTCACACCATTTCTGAAAAAATCTTTGACTTTATTAAGGTATCCGACTGGTTTAAATTCGTTGTTTCTGAAGAAATTAGCAAAAAACTTTTTATTACTTAATTTTGTAGCCTGTTTAACCAGCTTTCTAAAACTGTCTTTTTACTCTACGTGAATTACAAATGGAGTTACATCTGTTTTATTACCGAACTGTAAGCATTATTTTATGTTGCATGAAAACTTTAAATGTGTTTTCTGAGAAATGATATTTTTGAGGAAAACTGTCGACCGTAACAATGATTTCTCAAAAAGTTATTCAAGTATTGATATGAAATTTTCTGAGATTGTTTTCTGTAATATGCTTAATGTTTTCCTCTAAAAACTAAGGTCAATTTTAAAAAGTTTCAAGTATTATTTTTAAGTGCTTAAATATAAACGAAAATCATTTTGTTATGAAAAATTACCAGTTTAGTAACTATGTCCAGCTATATCTCAAAACAATTTTGAAGTACAAGAAATATTTTAGAGCATAACACAGATAACTGTCATAAAAATGTATTCCTACAAGGATTTATGTATATTTAGAATATTATTTTGTCTAGCTGTTAGCGTAAGGCTAATTTTTTTGTCATTTTTCTTCAAATTTCTCAGTTTTTTTAAAAAAAATATTACTTTGAAAGCCTAATTTTACAATATTTTCATAGTTTTAAAACATATGCAGTTGAAAAATAACATTAAAAAATACATATAAGTTATTTTTCAAAAAAATGTCTCCGAACACAGTCGGATACCTTAAAAAATGAGAAACAGTTTAATTTTCTGTCATCAAATCGCTTAGTCAAGACCTCGGTTGTTAGAGACCTGGATAATCCACGTTCTCATGCATTTCTCAAAATACTTTATATAAATTAAATAAATTTTCCTCACGGTACAGATACAGCACCAACAGAAAGTTTTGCTCTTAGTAGGATCTGCTACTACTGTCGTACTAATAAACCATCAGGATTAATCACCAGTGTCTTGGTCTTTTGAGGCATGCCATCGCTGAGGAATATGAATCGGAGAGAGTAAGTTTTAAGTTCTACCCTCAGGCTGTACTCTTATTATTAAACTGGTAGAAAGATGTTCGTTTCGGCATCGAAGTTGTCAATAGTTGTGAACATATTAAAAATTAGCAAATTCTATCATTCGCATGGTAGAACGATGTGCATTTTGGCAACGAATTTGTCAAATAGATAGCATCTTAAAACTTCTCAAATACGCAATTCGTTTTGAATTCAACAATTTCGCTTCCCTGTCAGTAAAGACCCCTAAGCAACATTGTAGACATACTCCAATCGTAAGTAACATATAATTTTATTGACGTAAACATAGAAGACCAACACATAACACACGCAGAAGAAGAAAATCATAAAACAAAAAACCAATTAGAGATCATCAGAGAGAGAGACTTGCAATATAATATAGAAAACTAGAAACAGCGCGCAGCGCCACCAAGTGACATTCGTGAGCACTTGTTTCAACATATGTCCCCTTATGTGGTTATTGGAGGTTTAACCGTATATTGTTTAACCGACTTCTTTTTCCTGAATACATTTACATATAGTGTTGGTAATTTCGGTTATACATACTGCAATCGTAAGCAACATATAATTTTAATGACGTAAACATAGAAGACCAACACATAACACACGCAGCACAAGATAAGCACAGAACAGAAAACCAATAACACATCATCAGAGAGAGGGTTGCAATATAATATAGAAACCTAGATACAGCGCGCAGCGCCACCAAGTGACATTCGTGAGCTCTTGTTTCAATATATGTCCTTTTATGAGGGTTAACCGGATGTTGTTCAACTGACTTCTTTTTGCTAGTGGTCTTTTTAATATATATAGTGGTGGTCATTTCGGTTATTTGAAAAAAGAAGAAAGAAAAAGGAAAATATTGTTCAATGAATGATAATAAATTAGCAATTGGAAAAATTAACGGTTGAATGTAGAGATGTCAACTCTGTATTTCCCCAGATGGATCTTGAAACGAAATTGATGTCATAATTGTTCTTCTGACCATTCGTTTTCTTTATATATCTTAAGGCGCAACTGGTTCGCAGGTATGGACAGGGTTTTTGGCAAACGCAAAGAGATCCGAAGTTCACGTTGGAACGAGATCGAGTACAGGTCGTTCTTCCCCTCGAATCTCCAAAGCGCTTCCAAATAACCACTGACAACTGGCAAACGATGATTGATGGTTCGAGGTGGGTTTGCTCCTTTCCCATGGTTCGTGGTTGTTTCGTCTTGAAAACAATTACTTCGAACGGTTCGTGAACCGTTCTACTCGCGATTGTATACATGCCTTTAATATATAAGTTATGTATATATTATGTGTTATTAACGTTTAATGTATACGTTTTTTTCACTTTGATTTTGCACATGTGTTTCTTTTTTATTTTATTTTTTCTTTCACTCATTGAATATGAATAAAAGCCCTATAAAGTTTAGGAGCTGACAACGTCTAAAAATTTCAACGGACAACGTCTAAAACACTAATTTTCGAAACAAAAATAAGTTAGTAACTGTTTGATTGTCGATATTGTTGACATGAAATAATAAACAAATATTTTAAACAGGCAATTCTTCCGAGTTCCTTTAAACTGACTAATGCCTACATAAATAATTCACCATTTAATTAATTAAAGCGATGCCAAAGTATACCAGCCCTCAATATTCGCTAAACTGAGCGTATATCATGTCCTCAGATCTATCATATTTTACGAACATTTAAATGGAGCCATTTCAGCAAATGCTGCTATACAGCAACGGGCAGTTAAATGTCTTTGGATGCACTCTGGTTCTGAAAGGAAACACGTTTTCCATTTTAGTATGTCATTTGGTTCAATTAATCGAAGATTGCGAGTTGGTCCATTATTGCTCTTAAAGTCTCAATTTTCATAAAACTTATGGTGTTCATAATAAAGAAATATGTTTTCCGCTCGAAGCGACAATTTATTATTTTTTATGAAAATATATTCTGTTAAAAATCAAATCAGACCCTTACAAAACAAACAATACATTTTGTTATCCCTCCCCATCGGTTGTGAGCGTGGCAGGCCACCTTGATCTTTGCTCGGATTTGTTCCGCCTTTATCAAAACAACACCAGTTTTCGTGACATTACACTAGCTCCGTGCATTTCAATCCGTTGCCGATGAATTTCACTTGGAGACGTTTCATTTACAGGCAAAAACCTTATCCAATTTCTTACTTCAATAGTCGACCACGTTTCCGTCAACACCTCCATCTTCTAACTGAGATCTCGGTCCGCTACCGTATAACTCACTCCATCTACCGGCTGCGGTCGAATGCCGTAATCGTCTCAGCTGTCTAATATTGAATTTAATTCTTGCATTGAAGGTCTTGTTACCTCATTGAAATCGCTGCACTTTGGAGGGTACTTTTGAAATTGATCTTGGAAACTCATTAGCAGTATCAATACAAATTTCAAGACAAATAGTTCTTCAAGAATTTTGGGTTCTTACAAGAAATAATTATATGGAATAAAAAAGAATAAAAATACGGTCCTGGAGACTATCTTGTTCAACACGCTGCTAAAATAATAGCTTTTTTATTTTCCGATGAAAAAAATATAACTTTCATTCTTTTTATTTGTTAAGCACTTACATATTACCGGAAAATCGAAACTTAAATAGCATTTGTCATCTATGTCCCATCTGGAGCGAAAGTATTTTTCTTCCAGATTATTTTGTTCTGCTGTCTTGATTGCTCTTTATGTATTTGCACTTGTAACCTGATCTGAAAACATCAGATAATAATTGCAAAGTTAAATAAAACGGGATACCAGGAGAAAGGAATAATCCCGAACTGAAATTGGTAAGCCTTAATTTTTTGTTATGCTGCTGCTATTTTAAGTTTTTTTCATAAAGAAAATTATAAACATTCACATTACATATTACCTGCAGTCTATGCCTCGAGAAACAATACAATAAAAAAACAGCGATAAAGCCGTATTAGTCCAGTATATAAGACTAAAACCTGTAAATAATTCGTTACAGTCTTAATAGCTCCCTGCTGGGAAAACTTTTCGGTTTAAAAAGTTTTCTTCATAAAGAACATTAAAAGATTCTTCTGGGTCTGAGGAATACGTGCAGATATCATAGTTGAAATACTTACCTTCATAGCTTGAAGTTCTCTCCGGTAAATCATGTCGTCGAATTTGTCGAGATCCGCAGACGGAACCAAAGCTCGAATTTCCGTCATCAACGAATACTGAAAAATCAAAACACATTCTTTTAATATCTATAAAAAGTTAATTGTGTTTAAGAAATGAAACAGCGTCCCCATAGTATCAGTTATAGATAATTTTGCAACATATTAACTTTTTTTCCTAATCCTGTTTTCAGTTTAGTGAATCCTGAGCATTATCATTATCGCTTACTCTTTTTGTTAGGCTGAAGGAACTTCAGGAAGACGCACACTCTCACCTGTCCGCAAAGGGTTATGCATGCTGAACATATAAAAAGATCGATCATTCATATACTTACATTAGATGTAAATTGGAAAGATAATAACATTAATAAAATTCACCGAAGTAAGGAAGAATAGAAGCACGTAAGCAGGAAAAAGAAGACTGAAAACTGATTGCATTCGTGAGCTGAATTTATTGGAAAATACATTTATGGTGAGAGATCTTCAAAAAATGTTAGGTATAATAAAACGTTTGTAACTCAGTTACTAGTTCAACCTTATTTTATTGATTCCTTATTGCAGTTGCTGTCTATCTCTACTAATACTAAAAGAGAAAGTCTGTGTGTCTGTTGGCGGTCTACAGAACAGACCTTTGAACTTAGAGCTACCAAATTCGGTACAGGTATACTTTGGAGGGTGGGAATGTGCATCTCGGAGCCATTTTTTTCAATTTATTATTCAAATTTTAATTATTTAAAAATTAACCAAATTTTGGTCATTTGCGGCCGTTTTTTCGTGAATAACTTCCGAAGTAATTAACGCTCGAAAATTATTTCGATACCATTTTAAAGTGCGAATTTTCACCTTTCTAATGTTGTTAGTTTCAACTCTGTATATTACTTCAGCTAATTTTAAAATCTTTTTGAAAGAATCATCTATTGCTCTGAAATCGGTGAAGGTCACTGAATCGACAACACCCCTAGCGGACAAGGTCATGGAACGTTGTTTCCTCTAGGAGGGGAGAGAGTTACCCCTTTTTCCCCTTCTTCGAGATGACGTGGAAGCAATTCGCGTGTACCCTGACTAGGAGGCGGGGTGTACGGCGGTTTGCTTTAGCAAAAAGATTCACAGTTCACTACCACGAAACTTTTTTCCCCTCTAAATGTTAACTATTCTTTAATTATGTTAAGATAAATGCTGATTTTTTACAATATTCAAACATTTTAAACTCATTTTATGCGTAAGCCATTTCTATTCAATTTTGAAAAGTGACAATTCCTCCGATATTAAACTTAATGCCAAATGACTTTTTTCGCGGAATTTTATAAAACTTTTATTTCTGTTTCAAATTATACATACTTTACCAATCCTTCAACAAATTCAAGTAGAATACCACAAACAGAGCGAAACAGATAATGAGACATCAAATTAAAAAAGAATTGAAGTAACTTTTCGATGTTATAAATGTTTTTATACATAAATTTACAATGATTTCTGATTATATATGATTAATGATGTTTTAAACACTTATACCATTCTTATGCCATTTTATCAAAATTAAAGGGTATTTCAAATTGTAACAACAATTACAAATTAATATATGAGCATAAGCAGCTAAAAACTGCATTCATTTACTGCTTTCTGAAATTTCATTTACAAACTGGAAACTTAGGACTTGAATTTATGTATCTAAAGATGATCTTTTTCTACTATTTCATATCGGATGCATCTCTATTTCATTTTTGATTTTGGAACTAATTGTTTTATCTAAAAAAATAAACGAAAAATTTATTTTTTCATGGCATATTACTTAATTTATAGTAGTCATTTGTTTGAGTTTTCAGATGTTTTTTTTCTTTCAAAAATGACAGTTTATTACGTTACAAAAAATTCAAAGCGGAAATAACTTCGTCGGATAAATAGCTTTATTTACAAATTATTGACATTAAATAAACAAAAACAAGTATTTCAAAAATCATGCATATGTTGCTTTTTTGATATAACTGAATCATTTTAAGTTATAAGCTCTAATATGGACAAACCAGCTGGTCACCGAGGGCGGCTGGTTTTATAATAAAAAAAGAAAACAAAATTGGTTCCAAAGTATTTGGTGTTAAGTTGGTTGTTTATTTTTTAGGATAATGAAATAACGGCAATTAATTTTATCATTTTATTTTCTTTTAAAAACTGATGCAGAATCAATTAATTTTCTTACATCAATTAAACCATGTTTGACATGGTTTTACCGACGTTTGGATGTAAAAACAATAACACGTTAAATAAAAATAATTGGTAATTTTTGTATATATCTCAACGAAACACATCTTTTGATAACGTCGATTATAAAGGTGCGAAGATTTTTAATCATTAACAATTTTTAATACACTGAAGAGCCCGAAAAACTGGTACAGTCTTTCGAATGCAAATAACGTAGATATGCAACCCATCAGCCTAACGCGATGCGGTCGGCAGTGCCTATATAAGACAACAGGTATCTGACAAAGCTGTTGGATCGGTTCCTGCTGCTACAATGACAGGTTATCAAGATTCAAGTAACTTTGAACGGGGCCTTATAGTCGTCGCACGAGAGATGGGACATAGCATCTCCGAGGTAGCGATGAAATTTGGATATTCGCATACAACCATTTCAAGAGTGTACCGTGAATATCGGGTATCCCGTAAAAAATCAAATCTCCGACATCGGCGCGACCAGAAAAAGACCTTGAAAGAACGGGACCGTCGATGACTGAAGAGAAACCTTAAAGGAGTTAGACGTGCAACACTTCCTCAAATTGCTGCAGATTTCAACGCTGGGGCATCGAGAAATGTCAGCGTACGAACTGTTGAACGGAACATCATTGATATGGGCTTTCAGAACCGATGTCCCACTCGTATACTGTTGTTGACTGTACGGCACACAGCTTTACGCCTCGTCTGGGCCCGCCAACGCCGCCATTGAACTGTTGATGACTGGAAGCAAGTTGCCTGGTCTCGTTTCCAATTGTATCGGGTGAATGGACATGTACTGGTATGGAGGCAACCTCATGAATCCATGGACCCAACATGTCAACAGGGAACTGTTTAATCTGGTAGAGCCTCTGTGGTGGTATGGAGCGTTTGCAGTTGGCTTGATATGGGACCTCTGATACGTCAAGAGACGACTCTGACAGGGACAGGTGTGTAAGCAACCTATCCTATCACCTACACCCATTTATGTCCATTGTGCATTCCGACGAATTTGGACAATTCCAGCAGGACAGTGCGATACCCCACACTTCAAGAGTCGCTACCAAGTGACTCCAGGAACACTCTTCTGACTTTAGACACTTTCATTGTCCGCCTAAATCCTCAGACATGAACATTATGGAACTGTATGGGTTGCCTTGCAATGTGCAGTTCAGAAGAGATCTCCACCACCTGGCACTCCCATGGATTTGCGGACTGTCCTGCAGGATTCATGGTGTGAAAAACCTCCAGGATACCTTCACACATTAGTCGATACCATGCCACTCGTGTTGGCACTAAACGATATTAGACAGGTGTACCAGTTTTTCGGGCTCTTCAGTGTAAATAATAATATATTCTATTGAGAAATTGCATAACCAATTTTATTCTTTCAGAATACAAAATTAGTTTTTTTTTTAATATTTTAGGATGGTGTCAAACTTTTCCATCTAATGTGAAAAATATTATTTCAAGCGGATTGAGACAGTTTTTAAAATCACATCTTTTAACTTGAATAAAATATTCCATTTTTAAAAATTTTGGTTAGTTTTTTCATAAGCGAACTGGCAAAAGTCGCGAAAACATAGAAAATAATAAAATGTGTTTAAAGTCAAGCCAATTAGTAAATCATTGCACTAGTTATCAAATTCAAGAATAATAATCTAAAAACGCAGAATTTACCGATTTTTTAAAAGCACAAGGTAGGAATAAAATGAATAATTTTATCAAATAATGATTAGCAAACGATACTGATGATAACATTTAAAAAAAATCACGTCAAATTCAATTAATATTTCTTTTTACATTCAAAAATGAACTCCTCAAACGATAATCATTTCGAAAAGATAGCTTAATAATAATAATATAAAAAAGTCATCATATTTTCCCTGTCGAAATATTTTTAAAAGCAGTTTTTCTCCCCATTTTCCAGTTCTTTTCGTATATATTCAGAGAAAATTCCACATCTCAAAAGGATTTCTTACTTTTCTTTACTCGAAGACCAAAGAGAGAATTAAAATATTTGAAGCTGGAATGCTAATAAATTAATTCCTTTCACTTTTTTCACTTTTGTAAAGACGTGGATTTAATATTGATTCCGAATAAACGAGAATATATTTAATTTTCCTTTTTCTTGTTTGTAGCGGCACGTTTCTGTCATATTATACCGGATTTTATCACAGCTGTTTCAATACAATAATTCTAGTAAAGCTATTTTTCTATACAGTTGCTCAACTACTTTTTATATAACGTTTCAATTTGCATAAGTTGCTTATTTCTGAGTTGTTTTTGATGTCTAAAAACTGGTGTTTACCCTGATTGACTTCAAGTGGTACAATCCGATGGAAGTTTATATACCGAAAATGTAGTTTATACTGAAGTTCTTGTCTATTAAAATAATTAGTTATTAAAATTTGAAGCCATTTTCTCATACATTTTATGTTTGTTATTAAAATTTGAAGCCATTTTCTCATACATTTTATGTTTGCATTTCGAACATCGGGTTAATTTATATTTATTAATAAAAAGGAAAAAGTGATGTAATAAATTATTTCAGTAAGATGATCTATAATTTATATAATTTCTTTTCCCCCCCCCCCTGTTTTGGAATAGTTGTAAACGTGCATTTATTAGTGAAATATCAATGGAAAACTAATTAAAATCTGTATTTATTGGTGAANTATCAATGGAAAACTAATTAAAATCTGTATTTATTGGTGAAATATCAATGAAAAACTAATTAAAATCTGTACTTATTTGTGAAATATCAATGGAAACTAATTAAAATCTGTATTTATTGGCGAAATATCAATTGAAAACCAATTAAAATCTGTATTTATTGGCGAAATATCAATGGAAAACTAATTAAAATCTGTATTTATTGGTGAACTATCAATGGAAAACTAATTGAAATCTGTATTTATTGGTTAAATATCAATGGAAAACTAATTAAAAACTGTATTTATTGGTGAAATATCAATGTAAAACTAATTTAAATCTGTATTTATCGGTGAAATATCAATTAAAAACTAATTAAAATCTTCATTTATTGGTGAAATATCAATGGAAAATTAATTAAAAACTGTATTTATTGGTGAAATATTAATGGAAATCTAATTAAAATCTGTGTTTATTGGTGAAATATCAATAGAAATCTAGCTATTTTGCACAGTACTAGAAAAATGACAATTAAAAAAATAGCTATAAGGGTCTCGAAACGACAAGAATGAAATCAATTCATACTCAAGCAAGTGTGCCGCTCTAATTAAAACTCAGAATCGTTTGCTCATCATGCAGTTGCTGCTATTAATGTTGACAAATCCCAAACAAGAAAAAACAATTTATGATAATTAAAGATAATCTTACTGAAAATACTTATATTACTTTTTCCGTCTCTGTATGTTTGTTAATAAATACAAAGTGTACTCAAATAAAGTGACACATTTCAAAAATTAATTAAAAAACCCTAAAAATGCTGGAACTACGATTTTTTTCAAATAACAGCGCATCTCAAAAATATTTTTTTTTCAGATGGGTAACTCGGCGTTACTCAGTTCTAAATTTGTTACAGCGAGAAAATTCCGTACGCAATGACTACCGATCAGCAGAAGCCAATGCGTGTTTTCTAGTTTCGTTTTTTAGTTTTTCATGAATATCACGAAAACTGTTCAGTTTTCACACTACATGTGAATTAACAAATTAAAGAGCGTAAAATTCCCTACAAATACACGCTTTTATTTTTCTTCCAGTTTTAATAATTTCTCAGATAATGGCTCTAAACAAATTTTTGATTTCCAATAATTTACGACCCCTAGACCACCGAAACTGCATTTCACCTATCTGAAATAAAACTTTTTGAGATGTTCTCTCATTTAAAAAAGTATAATTCCAACATTTTTAATTTTTTAGATTAATTTTTGAAATGTGTCACTTCTACCCTGTATACAAGGTTCCTATTTAAATAAGGTCCACACTTCTTACCTTCAGAAGAACGGCAGCGTTGGTCATGAAAGTAGAGTTTAGGTATAGTAAAACGTCTATGCGATATGCGATGAGACCACTTACAACGCCACCTGGTTACAAATTTCGGAGTTAGCGTTTCTATCGCAAAAATGGTACAAAAAAGCTGGAAAATGTCAATTACAAAGTTGCAGAGCGTTATCGATTTAGTACAAAAAAATACCTTGTGCACATTAATACGAAGAAATGAACGCTTCAAATGCACATTCGTTTGTCCTCGAAAACCGAAACTGTGACGTCTCAAAACGGGTCAAAAGGATAAAAACAATTAGTTATCACAAGATACCTTTATTTTCGGTGTTCAAAGTGCTCTCCGTCATCTAGAATACAGATTTAAGCCTTTGCACTCGTTTTAGTATGCAATTGGTGCGCTAGCACAAGTAACAGCAATGTGTCATCCAAAATCCTGCAATGTCGGCGGAAAGGTCTATACATCTGATGTTTGAGTTATTCCCACAGGAAAAAGTAGGTATAATTGAGTCATTTTTTGCCAGAAAATAACATTTTCTTATTTTTTCCATGTCTTGTGACATCACAATTTCGAAAAATGCGAACAAACAAATGTGCATTTTAAGCGTTCTGATCTTCATAATAATGTGCACAAGGTGTGTTTTTGTACTAAATCGATAACGTTCTACAACTTTGTGGCTGACATTTTTCCACCATTTTGTATCGTTTTCGAGATAGGGACGCTAACTCCGGAGTTTGCCACCAGATGGCACTGCAAGTGGATTCATCTCATAGCGCATAGCCGTTTTACTATATCTCAACACTACTTTTATTTTAATTTTACTTTCATTTAACTTCATATCAGGTATTTTTCAATGGGTACCCTCAGCTTCCATCAGAGAGTACCCATTGAAGTGAATCAGGGTATACAGGACGTTAAATTTAAGCATATACTACTTCTTGGGAAAAAAATACGTTAAATGATCTGAAGAACCATCTTTTATGCTATTTGAATTAATAAATGCACTTCTGAAAATATATTGAAGTCTGCAATTTTATACTGTCCCCCGGTCCTATTAGCCACATTCAATAAAAATTTTTTTTCAGACAGACATTTTAAACAAAAGAAGTTCAACTTTTCTTCGACTGAAACGTACCGAGTTATGAAGCTTTGAATATTCCCTTTTTAGGCTATTTTAGACCATTTTTGCGTCGAGGAAGATCCTCCAATAACAGGCGGAATTAGCTCAAGCCGGCTATTGATTGGCTCAAAATAATGAAAATTAAAGCTTTATAATTCAGTCAGTTTTAAACGCAAAAGAGTGGAATTTTTTTGTTTAAAATGTTAGTGTGTGAAGACTATTTTATTAAATATAACTAATAGGGCCGGGGCTGTATAAAGCATAAAGAAGGTTTTAGTGAAGGTTTTGTCATAATTATTCACACAGTTAATTTTTTATTAATCTAAAACTATAAATCCAAGTACAAAAAAGAATAAATTAGTGTTGCCATTCCTATTACATAAAAGCATTATACAATATTTAAATCATTATATTTATTATCCTGCAAGTTGCCATTCGCATTGCAATGAAATCTCGTATCAATTTTTAAATGACTTTTAGAAAAATATTAATTTCGGGTGTTTTTTAAAAATCAATTGATACAGTCTGATTTTTCGAAAAGTATTAAATATATAAACATCTTTTGGTATTCTCATTTTAATTAGAAATAGATTGGTGGGCGATAAGAGGATTTTGCGTATAATAATATGTAACAAAGTTATTTCTTACATAAAAAAATAGCGCATATGTTTAAAAAATGGATTTGAAAATATTTTCAACCCGAGCAAAGCCAGGTAAGTCGGCTTATACACTAAAAAAGTGTGTGTTTTCAATCCTTTTTTAAAATTTTAATTGAAATGATGCCATTTCATCTGAACTCGAATGACAACTATATATGATAAGAAAATATAACAATTAACATTAAAGGACCAAATTTTTATGATCACTTTTCGCAGCATTCTGTTAGTATTGTTGAACCGCAAAATATTTCATTGTGGAGTTTCGAATACTTGTTCCAAATCACCTAAAACTGTTTACACAACCTATATTTTGTTCAGAAAAATGAGATATTTGAAGATCTCTCAAAGGTATTGAGTTTCTTTTTGATGTTCCAAAGAGGTTTGTACCGAAAAGAACTATCTGGTTTACCTCAGAAAAAACCAATCAATTTCTTTCTATTTATTTGCTCCGATTGATTTAGCAGAAATAGATTTTGCTCTCCAAGAACTAATCCATTTTTAGAAGTGTTTTTACCGCTCTTTCTTTCATTTTCCATTGTTACGTAATAGAAAGAATTTTATCTTTTCACCAAACGACTTTTTTTGCTGGCTGGTCTTTGTTTCCTTTATGACGAAATTGTTGATGTTAATGGAAGTTCTTTTTAAACACTTTTATTTAACTTGTTTCTTGTTTGTAAAGATGGAATTTCGTAAATCGATTTTTATTTCACTTCCTGGTACGCAAGAAGATGGAAATTCAGTACATTTTCATTATTCTCTATAGGAATGTATTATTTTAATATTTTCAGAACTTAATTAGGTTAATAGTTAAATTAAAGTGTCTGTACCAATGGCAGGACCTGGTTGTGACTTTCAAAAACAATAGGTCTCAAGCATAAAAAGTAGAAAATAATTAAAATAAAAAATATGATGCTAAGTACACTAATAAAAGAGTGATTTTCAAAAACTTTGTAATTAAATTTCATTTGATAATTTTTTATACAGTGTGTCCACACTTATCGTGGTCCAATAGCTGATTTCTAAACCTTTAGAGATAGACATATAGTTTCAATCAGAAAAATGATTTAAATAAAGAGAAGAATTATAATATAAGTGAATATAGTGAATAAATATATTTGTGAAAAAGTTACGAAATCTAACTTTTTATACAGTCCCCCACTCATACCTGTGGAGACTCCTGACGTCTGCACCCGTAACTGCGGAACTGATCTCTGGCAGCATTATATAATTGAGCAAATCGAACTGTGAAGCAGTCTCGTAGAGTCTGGCTTGTGGATGTATTCCAGTCGCGTTGGAGCTGTGTTCATGCAGTTGCGATTTCTGTGTCTACTTCATCATGTTGTATTTACTGGAACTATATTTAATCTTGTTTTAACCTATTTTTAAGTGTTAAATCTAATTTAGTTTTTGAAGCATTTTAATAAAAGAATTCGTTAACGCTGGAATACCTTCTTGTGTCCCACCACGATGCCTTCTGATTAAGAGTAATTGTCGGTGTGTTATAGCCATTTGAACCCCGACATACCAATCTTATGTAGTTTAAAAAAGATACTCTAACATTTTAAACAAAAAAAGTCCCACTCTTCTGCGGCTAAAACTGACCGAGTTATGGAGCTTTGAATATAGCTAGCTTGGACCACTTTACACCATTTCATTAGCCGTCTTGCAGACGATTCACCAATCAATGCGCAGCAGTTGTTCGACGAGGCCGCTGAATGGTTAAAAATTATGAAATTCAAAGCTCTATAACTCGCTCAGTTTTAGTCGCTGAAGAGTGGGACTTTTTTTGCTTAAAATGTTAGATTGTCAAGAATATTTTACTAAATATGACTGATAGGACCGGGAACCATATAAAAAGTTAGAATTCGTAATTTTTTCAGAAATACATTTAGCGACTCAAAAAAAACATAAAATACAATACTTCCCTTTATTTAAAGCATTTTTTCAATTGTAACTACATGTCTATCTCCAACGGTTTATAAAGTAGCTATTGGACCACGATAAGTGTGGACACCTAGTATGATTCTGTTCAATAAAAGAATAATAATTTAAAATTGTTATTTGGATTTTGCCACATGGTGGAATGTTTTTATTGCTATGGAAGCAATCAAGTAGAGTTTCTGTAAATAAAATAATGATTTTGTGAATTGAATTCTCAAAATAATAAGAAAAATAAACTTTTAATCATTGTCTTATACAGTGCTCGCTCATCCATTAGAGCTGCAGAGTTGCAGCACCCTCTAAAATATTGTCAAGGCTTATTTTTGCTAGTTTTTAACCTTATTTAATTAGTTTACCTCACTGAGAGTTTGATAGAAAAAGAAAACGGAAAACATATAATAAAAACGAAGACAGAAAATGAATCAATTAATAGGAGATAGAGAGGAAGAATAAGAAGCTCTTCGGTGAGCAGTCCTCGAAAGGAACAAAATTCGCTCACTGCGCAATGGCTAAGGGACACATTGGAAGGGGAAAACTTAAATTTTTCCCCACTGATTTGGGCTGTACTGTTTACAGCCCAGGTTTGGCGTATGGACAAATGTGTGAAGTTGCTTTTTTTTTCCTCCCACCCACCAAACGTTGATGATCCTTCTCTTAATTTTTGCTTTCATGCTACCCCGATTGAAACTCATCTTCTTTAATACAAATTAGTTTTCGTTAATTAGAAGTCAATCATCGAAAAAAGATGCATCGATAATTTTCGAAACAACAATTCAAATAATTGAGCTATTTAAAGGTAAGGCTTTTTTAATAACTGCGTTTGAATTGTATTTTCTTGAGAAATATTTTTTGCAAACTGCTCATTCCATAGATGACGAGACTCCAATGGTCCTACATTAAACAGAAAAGAGATTTTATTCTGAAAATAGGGGAAACTAGGGATACTTGGCCCTACGCGTTTTCATAAAATATATTTATTTTATGATTAAATGATATATCACTTTAGCATAAGTATGTATCTCATTCCTGAAAACAAATCCTTTTATTAAACTAAAAATTTAAATATTCGAGAGATACAAGATAAAGTAAAAGCATTTTCAAGTATCCCTAGTTTCCTTACTGATTAGTACATTTCCATTACTCCTGAGCACGCTCACCTGAAAGAGGATCCACAAAAATCCATCAGCAAAATCAGCTTCTTTGTAAGTTTGGGAAACGTTATACATATTGCCGAAAATGCAATCGCCACCCGTTACTTTTGCACATAAATAAAGAAAATGGCTTCATTCGATACAGAAAGCTCTATTTTTCTTGCTATTTTCTTAAAGATAGAACTTGAGCATCGATTAATCGAGCTATTTCTCAACAGACTGATCGATTGTAGCACGATTACAGTTGACAGAAACGTCAAGAATCGAGCTACTGCAATTCCTTAATGGTCGTGGAGGAACTACTGACGGATATTCTTATAAAAAGCAAAAGAACTTTGGCAGGTGTACTGTTTCAAGAAGATCCATTTAGAGTTGGGGAAAATGAGTTATTAATACATCGTATACACTTTACTTTGAACTAGTTGTATTGTGTAAACTTAAGTGTACTGTGTGCTAGTTGCACTGTGTAATTTTTAAGGTTGGCGTGAGTTCTCGCCACACTTTTCGATGAAGCAAGTATGTTCCAGTTTCTTATCTCAAACATAAACAAAGTGTTTTGACTTGATAAATAATTATTAATTTAAAAATTAATTAACAAAAATTTATGCCGCCCAATAAGCTAAATGAATTGCTTTCCTTAAATTAACATCAATCCCAAAGTTATTTTATTTTACCACTCCTAGAAAAAAATGGCCCTCTAAAGGGTTAAGTGATAAGTTTTGAGGGGAAGTCTGTTCTTCCGTATCC
>BGPR01000209.1:379854-393427 GCA_013235015.1 Araneus ventricosus | reverse complement strand
GTTTATCTTATTGTATCAAAATTTCAAATTTGTACCTTTAATATTATAGAAGTTATTTAGGCTTTTATTTACGATGACCAATGATAAGCATGCGCAAATGACTTACATGGCTTTTTCTCCATGTCGGACTTTTCTTCACCTTCATATTTTCAAAATGCTAAGGCTTTTTTTCCTTTTTAGATAGAGCTTTCAATTTTTTGGTACTTGTTTATCGTTATACATATGTTAAAATTGTGCATGCAATGAGCATTCAGTTGCTTAGTGTTTTTTATATACAAGATAAAAATTGAGTTAGTGCTAAATTTTCTCATTTTTCTCCACATAAAACAGTAAAGAATCTATATTTAAGCGAAAATTAGATTCACTTTAAAATCCATGCACAGTTTGGTGTAATATATTTCAATGAATCTGGAAACAAAATTTGAAGCAAAAATATTCTTATTTGAAAAAGTGGTAGGGAATTTTAAAAATTGAATTTTTCCTTTGAAAAATAAAATTTAAACTTAACAAGCAGATCAAAATGCTTTTTTTTCTCTTTAAGATGACTTTATATGACTGTACTATGAAAAAATTTTCAATAATGTTTCAAATAAAAATTATTGTTCAAAAGGTAATGTGTCCCCTTAACTGACAAAAAACCGTGTTAGTTTTGAGACATTTTGGTTGCAATTAAGCAAAATTTAGAATAATTAAATCCAAAATAAGCTAATAAATATTCGGAGTTTTATTGGTTAAAGATGATATTTAGTTTTGAATTAAAAAATGAAATTTTCAAGTTTTTAACGTTTACCAGGTTCAAAGTATAATGAGATAAGATTTCTGAAATATAACGAGTTAATATTAAAATCTAATTAATTGGTTGAAAAAATAAATCTGTAGTAAATACTTTGTTCCTAAATTGAAAACAAATTTGATTCATTAAACAAAACCTTAAATGAAAAAATAACATGGGATTAAATTTTTGAATAAGAGATTTGAGCTAAGATATGTTAAGTCAATCCGCAATTTATAAAAGAAATCCATCAAACATAAATATAAAAGCAAATAACTTGTATATGTATTTAATGAATATTTAGCCGAGTCAAAAATAATTTTCAGTCATTAAACCTATTAATTATAATTTAAATCCAAAATTACCATTCTAATAAATGTTCTGAAAGATAGGACTCTATCATAGTTCCTTCATAGATATCATAATATAAATTATAGTTTATGAGGTATCGCTATTAAGCGATTTAAAATCGTTTACCATTCAATATAAAGTACTTACAAATTTCCAATAAAGTTCTTTTATTAATATAAATTAGCTTCTAGAGCGAGAAATTTGGAACACTTAACCGATATTTTTCTACTCCCGACAACTATTATACAAAATAAACTAGATGCTAAACTGATGTGGTCAATATACAAAAATAAAATTCGTATATTTCCGTGTAAAACTTTGGAAAATCATGAAAAAAAATCGATACAGATAAAAGATCCAACAACTCTGTCTCCATTCATTAATAAAATCTAACTGAATTCAAAATGATTTTTTGCATAAATATCAGAAAGAAAAATAATAAAACTAAATGGTTTTAAAAAAGCATAAAAAATTGGTGTGCCAGACTATGAGAACAAGCGCAGAGATAATAAAACAGCTTATTCTGTTCAGGAACACGTGAAAAAGAGATAATAATTTAATCTTTACAAAATATTATCTGATATAACAGGCGTTGCTCCGGATAAAAAATACTTTCTCGTCTAATATTTTTAATGTAAAGAATAATTTTATATAAAATATTATAATTCACAAATACCTTTTATGGTCTGAAACGTTTTTCAGTTCCTACTATTAGTTCACACTCTCCCTATATATATATATTTATACATCTTGTTCAAATTTTCAATCGTTAATAAAATACTTTTTATTCATCCACTCAAGTTCAAATACATTTTTTAAAACTTGTAGTGGATGACACTTGATGTTAATACAGTTTTTCAAATATTAATTCATTAATTAAATTTAATTAATTAATTTTAGTTTTATATGGGAGAAAAAATTTCTAAAATAAAATTTTTCTTTGCTGACCTAAGTAGGAATGGACTTAAATTATTTTTTTATATTACTTGTTTAATTAAAATGAGAACATCAAATAAATCTAACCGCTAAAAGCTAATTTTGTCCATATGTTATTAATATCTGTTATAAAAAGGTACTTCAAATCTTTCTCACAAAAATTAAAGTATAAGAATTATTTTAATGATGTTTTTGTGACAATTAAATTAATGGTTAATTTTTAATTAGTAAAAACCTTGAAAACATTTCATTCCAAGCAACTCTGGATATATACGCTAGTACAAAAGATAAAATTTTATTAATTATCATGAAGCCATCACAAAAGCATTCCTTATTCTTCATAATATTTGTGATGGAAATATGAAGCAAATCTATTGATTAGTTTAGATTTCTACAACGCACAAACTATTTAGGTATTTCAGTTTTATATATAAACATTGAATACTCTTGGAAAGTTTACATGCGTATTAATCTAGTCGAATTGCCATGAAAAGTATGAAAATGTGGAAAAAATACATAACAAAAGTTTTATTGCTCTAAGTTGTTGGGTCCGCCATATGAAACATTGCATTATATTTTGTACCTGGACATCGGACTGGAAGAGAGAGAGAGAGGAAAATTAGTAGCATCATTTTTTCGCGTTTAAATAATAGGCTATTGATTTGTGAGGAATAATTTAAATAAAAATCTTATAGAGATTAAAAACACCTATAAATTGAACCGTCGAGCGTTAAGATAGCTTAATTATATCAGAAGTAAATAAGAAAAAACGTAAATTTGAAAAAATTATTTTTTATTTTTTTTCGAATTTCAGACAAAAGTTTGTAATTCTTCTGCATTACTTGTTACATAGGATAGAATATCTGGTGAAAACTTCAGATCGATATCGGTTTTGTTTTTTGAAATATTCAACTTTTCCAAAAAAGCCAAGGCGTCGAAAAATACCTGTAAGTACTTTTCTATCAATCCGAATTCGTTGCGAGGAAGAAAATCCTATTCTAAAAGTATTGTCATACAATTTCAAACTTCTATATGATTTCAGACTTCTATATGGTTTGTTTTTAAAAAGAAGTAGTAAAAAATAGAATTGAAGTCGTCATTTTGTCTTAATTATTATGCTTGAACGCATTTATTCATAAAGAAGAACGAAAACAATAATGCAGATATTGGTCTGAAATTTTTGCCAGATATTCCATCCTATATAACGCGTACTGCAGTAAAATTGCAAACATATCGCTCAAATTGAAAACAAATTAAACATATTTAAAAATTTACGACCTTATTTAACCTACACCTGACCTAATTAAGTTACTCGTATTTTAACGTATGACGACTCATTTTATAGATTTTTTTTTTTATTCCTATAGCTTTCTTATTTAAATTTTTCTCTCAGATTAATAACCTTTCTTTTAACGCAAAAAACCTACGTTTCGAATTTCCTGCCACGCCTTACCCGTTTCGATGTCCGGATACAATATATAGTACCATATTTTGTATGGCGGACCAACAACGTAAAGCAATAAAATTGCTGTTACGTATTTTTTCCATCCCAAGAAATTCGATTGGACTACAAGCTGGACATGATTTTTAAATTAGTTTATTGTTTTGAATTCTACGCGATAACAATAACAGAGTGTCAACTACTATTTCTATCGAAACCAACTGTTATTGCACCTCTACATCTAATTCTGAATAGCCCTTTTAAGTAAATTAGTTCTTGTTTGGCCTAGTTAATGATTTAATTTGAAAAAATGGGGGGGGGGGTATAGCCCTCGTAGATAAGATAAGTTATTGGAATATTTTAATAGATATATGATTACAAACGATTTAAACAAATACTTAATTATTTGTTTCTCTTAGATAGTTCATTTTTACGTTTTTTCCATTTATGAAGACGATTTTATAAAGTAATTGCTGTTAAGGTGCATTGATACACAAAAGATGCGTATCAATATGCTCCGGAGTCAATTGTATCAATACATTGATACACAAAAGATGCGTATCAATATGCTCCGGAGTCAACTGTATCAGTGCATTGATACACAAAAAATGCGTATCAATATGCCCCTGAGTCAACTATATCAATGCATTGATACACAAAAGATGCGCATGAATATGCCCCGGAGTCAACTGAGACTTTTTTTCTTACAACAAGTGGTCACGCAAAATCAACTCTGAGAAACCCCAAAACTCAATATATTTCAGAAAAATAAATGCTTTTTCCTACCTGTGGAGTATATCCCCTAGCAGGGAAACGTAATTAGTTAAAGAAATCACATAACACGTACTTAGAGTAAAATTTACTTCGACTAGAAGATTAGCAGTTTGATTCATTGGCAAATTAACTTTTGACTTAAAATGGCCAAAAAGAATGCCGTGTGCTATGGGTTACAGTGATATATATATAAGGGGTTGTGAACATCTTGAACCGTCAAATTGGACTGTATCAATGTTCCCGAGTATCAATCTACTCCAACTCCCCCTACTTTAACTACTAAAAGTAAATAATTTTATCGTGGCAACATTTCGTGTATTTTCCACTTAAATTTAATTCCTTTTCCTAGAAACGTGCCAGGCAAAAAGAACCGAGTCCTGTCATGTTCCCATAACTATGCTCCTTTAATTCGAAAACTTCGCTCTGTACATGAAAACGCTAAACAACTCAATTTCGTTCATTCCGACTGGATCTTCTTATCAATGATTTTTCAACAATTTCATTTGTCCTAAATTCTCGTTTTCGATTATTTGATTCATAATCGAAACTGCGTGACTTGTCTGTTCCAACGAGGTAACTGTAAAAAATTTCGTTGTCTCAGTCCTTCCGCCAATTCAAACATGTAAACAATCCAAACATGCGGGCTGTTGCCAAATGGCTATTAGCAAATTCGGACTGATTTTGCGTCCACATAAGCCGCTTATATAAAGAGAGATGTGCAAACATTAACATCACAGCATCCCTTGCATAGGAGATCCCTTTATACGGAGAAGGTATAGCATGAGTAATTCTGCGCAATCCATAAACAACAGTAAGAAGGCGTAAAATCTGCTTTTATACAACATAAACTTTACTTTCTTAAGATTTTAAATGGAATTCATCAGTTTAAAATTATCGTTTTGTTTTTAAAAATTGTTTATTTTTTTCGGGAAAAGACCACTAAAAATTATTAATCAAAATCAAATGTAATTTAATTTGCTTTCCTTAAACATGCGAAAGTAAAAAAGTAAGAAAAAGCTCCGCATATATGAATAAAATATCATTTCGATTAAATTTTCACAATAACAATTAATGAGTTTTAACTGAAAATCAGCATTATTGAATAAAAGTATTAAGGATTAACTAACAGTAGTATTGAAGAGTAAATAAAACCAATTTTATAATGAGCGAATTCTTAAAAACGTGTATCTTTTAAAACTCTAAAAATGGCAACAGTTTTAATAACTTCGTGATTTTTATGCATTTATGAAAATAACTTTTTAAAGGTAGATTATATCAGTCTCAGGAATTTTAAGTAATTGGTTTAAAACTAAGTAAGTTCTCATAAACATTAGATATGATAAGTAATTAATGCATAAAAAATATTTTTGTAAAAATGTTCAAAAAATCGTTAACGCGAATTAGCAAGGTTTCTGAATAATGTATGCGTTATGATCAAAGTGTCAACAGCAGCTGATAAGAAGACAACTTGCTAGTTTTAGTGTTGAAAAAGTGAGATGTAATCGATAGAAGTTACTGACTTCTTTTGAAGCACGTGACAGAATTAAAAATTGCAGTTTTGTTTCCAAGGTAAAATGCCTGAAGCTGTAGATAATACTAAATTTTTCCAAAACTGTGTTAGCGAAAATTACTGGCAAAAATTAAAAAAATCTTGAAAACTCATTCTTTGCCATTCAATTATTTTCTATTAATATCACATAAAAATATCAAGCAAAAATCAACAAAAAAATAAAACAAATTTAAGAACAAAATTTACACTTTAAACTAGAACAAAAATAATTAATAGGAACACAATAAAATTTAAAGAAAAAAAAATAGAGGAAAAAATAGAAAAATTAATTTTTAAAATTAATAAAATTAAGACAATGTTGAAGAAGCGAGCAATTGCAGCAGCTTAATAAAAAGCAGAGAACAATGGAATGCAAGATTATATAGAGAGAGCCAAAAATAAATAAAGAAAGAAATAAAAATAATCCCAGTGTGAATCGAATATAACTAAAAACAGAAAACAGAACAAGGAATCCATTCTACTCCACTTTTTCAAGGGCTAAGAACTATTCGAAATGGATTCAAAAAAATATTTGGGAAATTTTCTGTAAGAAGCAAGCATTACGCTAAACAAAGCTCCTCATAGCCCAAATTCCCCCAAAACAAAAGACCAATGAGTGATAGTGCACAAACATCAAAACGCTAATAAGAAGATCAAAAATATTAGCCATCAAACTCTATTAATAAGCTTTCATAAATTAAAAATCAAAGAACATACCTATGATGAAAAATTCCAGAAAAATCTTAATGCCACCACTAGCCCACGCTCACAAGAAGATGTAAGTACATTAAACACTAGTCCCCTGGCGCCATCTATATTCGCAGAAAAGGCAGAGAAAAAAACAAAATAGAAGAGACAGAGACAGGAATTTCTTTTTAATTGTAGGGGAAAGAAACCAATTCAGACAAATAAATAAACATAAAATATCACTCATTGCGGATTCTTAAAAATGCTTGTGGTATACTTTGCACCTAACAGTCACGATTAATATCCATAAAAATCTTCTAAAAGAATCCAAATTTGAATTTCTCATTGAAGGTTTGAAACTCTTGATTTATGATGTCGTCATTTGGATATGTTCGGCTATATTTTTCCAGAGATAGGACCGCTAATTCCGAAATTTGCCTATAGATAGCGTTGTAAGTTGTCTTATCGAGTGTCGCATAAACTTTTACTATACCTAGACACCAACTTTAAGGTCTAAGGTGCCACCGTTTAGAAGTTAAGAGGGTGTGACGGATATAAGTGGGAACCCTGTATGTAATTGAATTTTCATAATTGTTAACCCTTTGCGGACAGGTAACTTTTTAGAACACTCAGATCAGATTGGCGCACTTTATACGCCATCCTATTTTTTCCAACTCTATGTTTATTTAATTAAATAAAACTTTATTTTTCATGCTGTAATAAGATTTGGGGCTTGAATGGATGGATAATATACATATTTGCGTCCGAATTTTAGCCACTATCCTCTTCTTTAACTGGATTTACTATACCTTAATCTCGCGATCGGTGAACTGTGGCGCACATTGCACGCAATACCTGTCAGGGTTAATTAAATGTATTCAGGATTTACATCTATTTTGCAGTTGTTCATATGCTCCTTGGAACTCAGTGAAAACAAATAAAATTTTCGTTTAGTGTTAGTTGCAACGTGCATGCTAAAAACCTTTTGTAAACAATAAATATTTTTGAAAATCTTCATGCTACAATCGGGTTTGCGTTTATGAAAACTATGACTCTTTTGACGGGTCTGACCTAATATTTGATAATTATCTACAATGATTGCACAGAAACATCATACCAAATTTCATTTATAAAACTCTTTGCGTGTTTTTCTTACTGTGTTTATATGGTCAGACATGGAGACAGATTTTCGAAAATGATATTTTTTCGAAACAAAAGGGAGATATAAAATATCGAAACTCGAATTTTTGGACCACTGCAAGACTTTTCATTATGTATATTTCTACACGATTTTCTAAAAATGTAGTTCAATCTAGGAAAAATGAAAGTTCCTACGAGCAGAAAAACCGGAATATTTAAAAGTTTACATAACAAATTACATTTCTAAATCTTGAGACTAATTAATTTCTAAAGATAATCGATTTTGAAATGACTTTCTGTCAGCAAGCAGGCTGTATTTATGCCGCTTTGCAAATTTCGCTTGACGCATAATAAATATTCCGCTTAACTTCCTACTTTTCTTTCAGGCGCAGAGCGACTTCGAAATCCTTTGGAGAATCCCGGGCTTTACCAGGGAGACATTTTGGGAATTGATGATGATGATGTAAGAAAAATGATATATAGCGTTTCGTATTAAAGAATGTTTTTATCGCTTGGTAATATCTTCGGTAGCTGAAGTGATAAATAGAAGACAGAATGCACAGATCGCAATGCCTCTTTATACAAAAAGGAACCATTCCGTATAACAGAATGTCCTTAGATTTCGACATCGGATTAATTTCATGCAAAGTGAAATCAAAGGGATTCTCTTCTTCAGCGTATCCACAATATGGAACAAAAATAATCTAGCCTTTTGTCTGAAAATGATAAAATTGTAAGCTTGATTCTTCTGTCATATGTTCGTCTGGATTAACTGCATCAGGTGTAATATTCTGAACGTAACTACAGTGGAATCTCCCTATAACGAAATCGCTTGTTCCAGTTGAAAAATTCGCTATAGAGAAAATTTCGTTATACGGAGATTAGAGATTTTTGCAGTTATTTAAGTAAACGTTACAAACCTTTTAATATGTGCTATAAGTTCAAAAATATTTAATTATGATTTTAAATTAAAAATGAAGTAATATTTATTATAAATTTGTTCAAATTATGCTAATTTTTATTGTATAAACAAAATGCTCAAAAGTGAAGACAATTCACCAATTTAGAGAATAATATGTACTAGTACGAATAAACATAAAATGCATATTGTCACATCCATTTGCTGTTTCCACCTCTACTCCACCCCGATTCTTGGAATCTTGACCCGTAGAAATGTTGCTCCCTCTGTAGAAACCCAAGCCCCCACAACTGCATTACCCTTCACATAGCATTCTATTGTTATGTGTTATCGCTGGAATGAACAATGCGAGTGGTTGCACGTGTTAGCGATTTGTTGGCACAGAAATTAGCAACTTTCTTCAGAAATGACAAAAATCGAAAAGATAAAGGTCTGAAAAAAATTCGTTATAGGGAAACAACCACTTCGTTGTATGGAGAATATTTTGAATGTTATTTAACATTCCGATTAAAAATTTCGTTATAGGGGGATATTCGCTGTAGGGAGAGTTCGTTGTAGGGAGACTCTACTGTATTTTTATATCAAGCACTCTACAGACAGAATGTCTATCTGCCCGAAGGGGATAGAAGTTGCACTAGAGCTCTGTTCTCATAGTCAGTGGTCGGTCGTACCTCGTCCGGAGTACGCCTTTTCTTCCGCCATGGGATTCCAAAGAATGGTTGTTGCTCGAGGGTTTGTGGGTGGCTCGACCGTCCCGACGAAATGTCGGTAACTGCTCGGCAATCAAGGGCCAGGCAGTCGGCGATCAAAGACTCCGATGGAGTTCCTACGGGGTGTTCCAGATTGCGTGGGAACAGTGCGGATGTTGGATTCCGAACGACAATAAAATCCTCGAAAAACATGACCTCGAGCTTAGTTTAACTCTTTAATCCCGATGCGTTTTTTTCCTTCTATCCCCTTTAAAATCGAGGGTAAATTTCTAGACCGCCTCGCTCGGAGTGAGAGGGTTAATTTAGTTTAGTTTAGTTATGTTAGCATGCCCGTTTTGAAGCAACACGAGGGCTATTTTGCGACGGAGCTCGTAATTTTGAACCGCGGTCAAATGACGAGGACGACACCTGAGCTAAAGCCCCCTCTCCAAACTTCCACACCACACCAACGGGAGGAAGTTTGACCACTACGTATGATTTAACGTACAACAGGCTCCATACACGGAGGATCTTCAGTGGAATCGGTTTCAAACCTGGAACCCTCCGGCCCTCAAAGCAGAGACCTTACCACTGGGCCACCGCGGCCCTCGTATGACCTCGAGCAACCAAACCACTGGTCGTTGGAACAAGGATTTATATATATTCTTCTGTCTGTCTGTCCGCCTTTCCAGACAGATAGTTAGGTAGTTGTGATGACTACTACCTAACCTACCTATCTACATATTACCTACTACGTTTCAAAAACCCGAGACCAGCACTTTTGGATGATTTTGCTACGGAAAGGAGTGACAGGCAATGAGTAAGATGAGCGCTTTTCAGGAGTTCTTTGTAAGGTCATGACCTGAATCCGGGTACTGATTTTTTTAAGTTAGTCTTTTTTAATCAGTTTTTACAGTAAATCTGTAAGAGAAAATAAAATGTTTCTATATACTGCTATGTAAAATAGGAACATCTCTCCCTCCATTTTTCACTTTACCTCTATTTTGGTGAAATGAAATCCGCCTGGCGCATGCGCAAAAGCGCGGAGGGTTTCCGAATGACACGGGCATGAAGCAGCGTTCTGTCTCTCAATTTAATCTCAGTAGCACGGAGTGGTGTTATGTCCGTTCCTCTGTCTGTCAATCCTTCGGTCCGTCTGCCTTATAGCAAATCTTTAGAGTACTTATTCCTTCCCCTTTCCTTCAATGAACGATTTTTTCATCACGGAAATTTATAGATAGTACACCAGCCCATATACATTGTCATGTTGAAACATTTGTGGATATAAAAAGTGAGATTTTCTTTACATTGAGTAAAATAACTGCAAAATTTAAACTAATAACTTTTCTGAATATTTGTTGCCACCGATCGAAGGTTTCGAAAATTTCATACCAAAAATGTTCACGAATTATTTCCATAAACCACGATTAAATGGGGTAGAATGTTTCGGAAGTATGGCCATTTCGAAAGTAGGTAGGAATTTAGGCTAGAACTGGCAACAAATGACTTGTCTACGCAAAATTGCATATTTTCTATAAAGTTTGACAAAGTTAGTGCAGATATTAGTACAAATCTACGAATTTATTATATCTGGAGTAGATATAGAAAGTAATAGCTAAAATAGACAAAATAGAAGCAATTTTACAGGTACAAACGCTGCTGCATCCAGGAAAAATTACGATGGCAAAGATTCAAAATAATTGAAAGAAAAACAAAAATGTAATAGACATTAAAATGTAACAAAATTAACGACATACGAGTAAAATAAGCCATGGGAAAAAGAATCCATCTGGAAAAATGTCATCGGAGGCCACTCTCCATTTTGGATTCTAACTGGAATAGGTTTTCTGTCGAGGAAAAAGACTTTAAGGTCAAAATTAAAATTTTCCTCTGTGGCCTGAACCTATCCTGGAAATTTTGGCCTTAAAGTTTTTTTCATCCACAGAAAACCGATTCCAATTAGAATTCAAAATGGAGAGTGGCCTCCGATGACGTTTTTCCAGATGGATTTTTTTCCCTCGTCTTATTTCAATCGTATGTCGTTAATTTTGTTACATTTTAATGTCTTTTACATTTTTGTTTCTTCTTTCAATTATTTTAAATCTTCGAATTTATTAAAAAATGGAGTAACAGGAAATCTCGATTCTAAAATTTCCATGTATTATTTTATTATAAAAACAATCTACTAGAAAAATTATAATAAATTTAAAAATTGATTTTTAACTTGAACTTTAAACAAGAACAACAAAAAATTTTATTTATAAATAATAAAATTTAGAGAATAAAATTTAGGAAATAAAATTTGTACAATGTGTAAGTAGCGCGGAATTGCAGCAACAAAACAAAAAGCAGAGAACAATGGAAATCAATATCATGCAAAGAATGCCAAAAAACAAAGATAAACTCAGAGGTAATCGAACAAAACGAAAAACAAATAAGGAATCCATTCTAGTCCATTTCTTCAAGGGCTAAGAACTTTATTCGAAATGGATTCAAAATAATAATTGGGAAATTTTTCTGTAAGAAGCTAGCATTACGCCAAACATAGCCTCTCTTAGCCCGAAATTTCCCAAACAAAAGACAAAGGAGATCTGTACACCAAAAAGCCTATTTTCAAAAGAAAGAGGAAAAACAAAAACATCAAAACGCTAATAAGATTGATTTAAATTATCAGTCATCTGGTTATATTAAAATTAGCATTCATAAATAAAAACTTAACCTATGCCTATAGTTGAGAAAAAGGAGTAATATGTCTTCACGTAATCACAAGCCTATGCTAACTTTCTTTCAAAAGGATGTATTATCAAATTATTAATAAAGAAAACACTAGTCCCATGGCGCCATCTATATTCGAACAAACAAAACAGGAGAAGTAAAAACAGGAATTTTTTAGGGAATGGAGCCAATTTAGACATATTAAGAAAAAAAGCCCTTAGTTTCAATTTGTGCATCAATGAATGAGTTTTTTTTTCTATTATTTATCTTTTTCTATTATTTTAATATAAGGCTAATAAAAAAATTAAGATTTCAGTTATTATTATGTCATTATAATAATAAATGACTTACGTTCAATGCAATTTTAATCATATATGCAAATCAACTCACTTTTACTACAAAAAAAAATGATGATAATCTTGATTAGTACACCTATATGATGCTCTATCTTCATGAAATTTGCATTGGTTATTGTAAATATTTTTTGAAGTAAAAATATTAATACTAGAAATTTTCATAGCAAATGTAAAATGACTCCATCGGTCAGAGAGAAATTTTGATCAGTAGCAATAATAAACTTTCGTTTACCAAAAGGTTTCAAACACTGTTATGTTTATATCTGCTTACAACTCTAAGATTAATTCTTAAAAATTAAGAAAGAAACCATAAACAAATAATTTATTTTTTTACTTTTTCCATGTTATCATAAAATATTCTCTTTCATATGTTTGAACTTCGTATTTTATTTTCGCAACTGGCAGTATCATTTGATAAACAAATAAAAATGGAAGTTTCAGAATTAAAGCGAATTATGTCCATGTTTTGTCCATTTTTCACTGACATTGATATGATAGTGATATAATCTTATATTTTCTGTGTAATAATGATGGAAGTCCATAGTTCAATTGGTATCCAACAGGTAGCAAGAACAATTAGAAGTCAACTGCCATTTTAAATGTAGCAAATCAGCTATGAGATCTGTTTTCTCAGAAATGAATCCCAGGGACTTGATCCACTTAAACTCTTACCGCTCCAAATATATTTTGCAGTATTAAATAGAAATCTTTCGAATTTGTTCACTTGAAACAGGTCGGAACTTTAATGAGTAATGATGGTTGTTTTCCACTGCTACAATTAGTTATATTTAATGAATCCCAAAATACAAAATGAGGGGGTAATTAATTTTGATTATTCTTTACTTTTGCAATTAAGAGGTTTTTTATATGATATTTTCCGCGAAATAAAAAAAAAATAATTTTAGCAATTACTTAGGATCCATTTACTTGCTTGGAAGGTATTCTAGAATGCTAGAAAGAAAAAATATTTTGAAGAATTTAATTTTTCAAGATTTCAATGAAAATTTAATTATCTACGTCAATTTTTTCTAAAAGCGTATTGGCCTCTAATAAAAAACAAACAAAGAAATCCCTTTAAATCGCAACTCAATAAAATCATGACTGCAACAAGTCACAAAATTTGTAATCGAAAAACAAATACAGTAGATACCTTGGCTAACTAGTTCCAAATAATACTACCTCTGTCCCATAATAATTGTAGCAGTTGATGAATTTAATTTATCCCATAATAATAGTAGCAGTTG
>BGPR01000209.1:369539-379844 GCA_013235015.1 Araneus ventricosus | reverse complement strand
TTTAATTTATCCCATAATAATAGTAGCAGTTGATGAATTTAATTTATCCCATAATAATAGTATCTGTTGATGAATTTAATTTATCCCATAATAATAGTAGCAGTTGATGAATTTAATTTGTCCCATAATAATAGTAGCAAAAGAAAATAAATATAGATCACAACATTTATTATCAAAAAACTAGGTTAAATTAAACAATAAATTAAAAGTATTACTCCTAATTTTTATTGTGAGTATTCAGATAGTTTCTGCTTCCCTCAATTCATCAATATTATTGGGCGAGACTTGATGTTGTAGACACTGTAGTATTACACTGATACTGATACTGATACTGCGTACTGATGTGTAGTGTTGTAGGACAATCGCAACTCAATCTTTGCTCGAAAACTCTCTCTGTTTCATTTTACAATGGGTTGATATTCAACTGAAATAAAACAATTGATTTCAATCAGTGGATAAAATTAGAAAAATAGTTATAATTCGTAATAATTAGGTTAACCTAAAAATTGAAAGATGTGTGGAAACAAAGGACAGATGTCATGAAACTTTGATTTTGATTGAAGGCTTCGCAATTTTGCGCTACTACATAACTTATGTACAGCTCCATTCGCCAATAATTCCGTTTAAATATTCACTTGCTACTATTATTATGGGACAGAGGTTATTTTTCATCCTCTTAACTTCTGAACGTTGAAAGATATAGACACATAAGTGGTGTACAGGCATAATTGAGTAGCAGAACTCTATTAGATGGGACTTCTTACTGAGCCCCCTGTTTGTAAAGTCAGAAGTTATCATGCTGTTCTCATAAACGATGCATGGGATGGGAAAATAATATAAAATTATGTCGAGAAACAACAATGCATCCACAATTTCACTAATTGCTTTAATCACGTCCGGGTCAAAGTGTTAAATATTTGATTCAACATCAGAAACAGCGATTCCTGTGACTGCGGAAACCTGGGAAACTCCTTACACTATGCTACAAGCTGCCCGTTTACAACCTCATACCACTTAACAAAACCTTCAACTGACCTAGAACCACTTTGGTGGAAAAGAGTTATGAAGAACAACAATTCTAGGGCGAAAATCAGAAAACTCATCCACTTTATCGCGGAAAACGAAACACTCTTTTTTCCAAAAGATGGTGACAGCAGCTAGCCACAGACTCAATTAACCCTAGGTACTCATCTTCTCTCATACCTAAGGCACCACCCTCTCAAACTCAATAACTCAAAGACTTGAAAGAACTAATAGTATCCTTATATATAAAATATAATTTTTTTTGCTCTGGCTTTTTCAATAAAGTGTCACGCATACCCAACCAACCGACAAGGAACCGTCCTGGCCCCAATTCGGGGTTGTGGTGTTAACTTAAGTAGAAATAAGTAACTAGTTTCACTAGTCTATCGTCTAGAGAGCGCGGTGACTTAGTGGTAAGGTCTCAGTTTCTGTGCCGGATGGTTCCAGATTCGAAATCCTATATCACTGAAGATCGGCCGTGTAAATGGGCCTGTTGCCTGTTAAATCATACGTAGTGTTGGGGGTGGGTCATACGTTTTCCCGTCGGTGTGGGGAGGAAGTTTGGAGAGGTGATTGGTTTTGTTGTGGTTTTTGATTTTCTGGCACAAGAGCTAAAGCTGTCAAACTAAACTGTGTCAAACTAACTAACTTTCCTAGCTAAACTGTGCCAAACTTATGTTTAAATTGGGGAGGAGATGCCAGCTCAAGTACTGTCCTTGTAATCTGTTCACGGATCAAAGTGAAACGGTCCGTCGCAAAATAGCCCTTGTGTTGCTTCAAGATGATATGCATATATAAATAAACTACACAAAACCAATCTGTTACCTAACAAGCAAGAAACCAATTGTGCCGCTAGGAGGAGCTGTAAGGGATCTAATACACTAATGGTAGAATGGAAAATAACACATACAGTGGAATCTCCTTATAACGAAATCGCTAGATTCCAGTTGAAAAATTCGTTATAGAGAAAATTTCGTTATACGGAGATTAGAGATTTTTGCAGTTATTTAAGTAAATGTTACAAACCTTTTAGCACGTGCGATAAGTTCAAAAATATTTAATTATGACTTTCAATTAAAAATGAAGTAATATTTATTATAAATTTGTTAAAATTGTACTAATTTTTATTGTATAAACAAGATGCTCAAAAGTGAAGACAGTTCACCAATTTAGAGAATAATATGTACGGATAAACATGAAATGCGTATTGTCACATCCATTTGCTGTCTCCACCCCCGCTCCACCCCCATTCTTGGAATCTTGACCCGTAGAAATGCTGCTCCCTCTGTAGAAATCCAGGTCCCCACAACTGCATTTCCCTTCACATAGCATTCTATTGTTATGTGTTATCGCTGGAATGAACAATGCGAGTGGTTCCAGAAACAGGCACGTGTGAGCGATTTGTTTGCACAGAAATTAGCAACTTTCTTCAAAAATGACAAAAATCGAAAAGATAAAGGTCTGAGAAAAATTCGTTATAGGGAAACAACCACTTCGTTGTAAGGAGAATATTTTGAATGTCATTTAACATTCCGATTAAAAATTTCGATATAGAGAGAAATTCGCTGTAGGAAGACTTCGTTGTAAGAAGACTCTACTGTATCTATTTTATCACTTGTAAACTCTTTTTTTTATGATTACATCTGTCTTAGTTAGAAGCTTAAGGGGTTGAAATTAACTTTACTCTACATTCTTTTTTAAATGTTCCATAGATAGAGAGAAATTTGGAATCGGGAATATATTTTAATAACTCCAGAACAAAAAATATAGTAAAGTTGCTAATAAAAAATAAAAGACTGCAGATCAATAAAGAAGATGTAATCTATTCTATTCAGTATACTAATAAGTTAAAAAACACTACGAAACATTTTATTACGAAAGAATGGATGCAAAGGGAACCTGTTAAAAAGGTGTTTCCTTCGAAGTAACTATCCAGTGCTACAGTGTATTCTCCTCATCTGCGGGATCGCAAAGATGTAAATGCGGATTTCAAACCTGCTTTTACCATCTCCTCCAGTGCCGTTTCCGCTGCACTTTTTCGGAACTTGAGAATCGTTGCCCTTTCAATAAATTCTTCATCTGAGGGAAACGTCGCATGGGGCGAGATCAGGGGAATAGTGTAAGTACTGGTATGTTCTGTTTTGACAAATAATTTGACACCAGGAGAGATCCTTTAAGCCAGCATTTCAATGCAATGGAGCACTTATTACTTCGGTCCAAGGACACTCTTTAGTTCTTTTGGCATGATAATTACATAATTAATAGCATTAATCATTTATGAAAAATATTAAAATGTTCTGGCATTCTGAACGTAACAATATTAGTAAAAATTAGGGTTTTGAGGATAGAGGTTGCTTTTGTTTTCTCTTTTACCATAATACCATTTTCTCCTTGTCAGGATCGAAATGCTCTGGTTACTAATAACAACAAGTGGCCTCGTGCTGTCATTCCTTATGTCATCGATCCAGGATTGGGTAAGATTCCCTTTAATTACTATTACTTAGATATCAGTGTGAATCTAGAAAAAATAAAATTCTTTTCAACAAGCAAGCCAAAAGGCGAAGGTAGTTGCCTTTTGTCTGAAGATCTAAGGAAAAGAACAATTCGTCCACTAATTTCATTAGGAATGGAGCTGAAAACATGAAAAAGGATGGAAGAGAATGCAAATGATATGAGCCTTCCAGAAAATTTTGGCATCAGCCGGTACAGTGTATATCAAACACCCTAGAAATAGATTAATAACTACTTTTATAATTTGTTTAAAAGACACTTCAATGTCTTTTGACCATCTTTTTGTCTTTCTGAATAACGTATAAAGTCGCCAGTTGTCGCCAAGTTAAAATGTTGGCGTGATTCCGTTTTTTGAGCCAACAGTCACCACTAAGAAAGCTATCTGTAAGAGTTGGCGAATTACCGGAAATATTTGCCGTTTTTGTCTGGGGTTAAGTTCCTCAAAAGCAGATGCAGGAGAAATAGCACATTGCATTTATCGCATTTCGAAACTGCATCGGTTTTGTGGCCGGAAGGTTCCAGGTTCAAAACCGGATTTCACGGAGAATCCGCCGTATATGTGGACCCGGTTCACATTAAATCTGAGTCGGGGGCGAAACATCCTCTCGCTGATATGGTGCAGAAATTTGGAGAGGGAAGTGCCAACTCAGATGCCGTCCTCGTTATCTGGCCGTGGTTCAAAATTATAAGGTCCAGCCCAAAATAGCCTTCGCGTTGCTTCAAAATAGGACGTAAATATGATTAGATTAGACTAGACCAGCGGTTCCCAACCTATGGACCGCGGGCCCAGTTGTGTATTAATGGGCCGTGGAACGCTAGTCAAGAGTATATATATATATATATCTTAGGGTGATAACGATTAATTTTTACAATTTTTCGTGTGTCGCAGTAAAAAACACTAATTAATATCATAAGCAGGCCTCCCCCGTGATGAGTGGCTCGCCATGATATTTTTCATTTTGTCAAGTGTTTTGTCTTTCTCGTGTTCTTTTCTTTGTAGTGATGTACATTTTTTTGTTCACGTTTTTTTGAGCACATGCAGGAATAGATTTTTCCCATTTCATATAATTTTTTTTGTATTTATTTTATTTTTTAATTTTTGTATTCTCGAAAAATGTTTTATTTCTTTATATATATATATATATCACAGATAGTAAAAAACAGAGATCCTATACCGATACATTTATTGAAAATGCCCTGATATATGGATTTCCTATTAATTTCATGCTTGCTTATATTAAGAAAAAATTATTAACACCTTTAAAAGAATAGTACATTAGAATTGTTTAATTTAAAATATTCATATCCTTCGATTTCAGTGAGATTTTAGTACATCTTAGCATTAGTAGATGGCGCCACTATTATTAGAAATAGTTTGGAAATGATAATATGAAGAATTACATCATTATTTAAATGTTAATATCAAATTAAAATATTTTAATATAACGTTCTTAAAAAATTTAAATCTATAGTTTAATTATTAATGATGATTTAATATAGTATATATAACATATTTTAGTTAAAATATTTTCACAATAAATGCGGAACTGTAATTTGTATTTACCTTTTGACATTTTTTGCTATGACTTTGAAGCAGTAAGCATTTAGTTAATTTTCTCGTTCTTTTCTTAATATATTTTGGAGATTTACTCCTATATTTGTTGTCTTTTTCCAACAATTGGCCCTCACAGAAGGTTGATGCCTATAAATTTCGAAATAATGTGACATAATCGATTCCTCAGGTCGATTAGCATTTGATTGTTGGAATTCCATATCTGGATTGGCTTTTTCATAGTAATAGTTTTTAATCTTATTAGCTTTTTGTATTTCATTGTGTGAATAATATTAGGTTATATTGTTTATTATATTTAATTTTAAATGAGAGTTTAATAGGTGCATATGATGAAAATGTTATTTGAGTTTTAATATATATATATATATATATATATATATATATATATATATATATATATGTGTGTGTGTGTGTGTTCGATATATATATATATATGTGTGTGTGTAGGGAGAGAGAATTTTGATATATATTATATATAGAAAGTGAGAGCCAAGGGTCTATATATATATATATATATATGTGTGTGTGTGTGTTTATTTATATATTTACTATGTGAGTTTATAATTTTTACTTGCATATTTAGTTAGTGGGCCTGAAAATATTTTTTACACAACAGGCGGTCCGCCTAACCAAAAAGGTTGGGAACCGCTGGACTAGACTAAACTAGAAGCTGCAAACCTCTAGCACGGAAACTGAGTCACCAACACACTGGAATAATTTTTTGAAAGAGAGGATACTTTATATAGACCAAAAGGGCTAAAAATATCGATCCTATGGTAAACTACCTTTATTTTAATTTAAAATTTAACTTTGTATAATTTTCGGAATTCATCGCAATTAAGCTTCCTTCTGTACTTACAATTTCGCTGATCAGAAATAATCTATATCAAAAAAGTCTCCCTAAATTTTGAAACTCTAGAACGAAACATCGTAGTATGATAATGTGACTTCTGCTTTGTCTTCACCTGTTTTAATTGCATCATGCATTGCATTTTTTTCGTAATGGTTTTTATATCACGCAGTTCACACATAAAAACCAGGCTAAAAATATTATCATTCATAAATATAAATTCCAATGTTTTGATAAATGTGAAGGAATTAGTAATTAACGAAAAATCTGATGTTTATTTTTGCTCAGTCGCGCAAATATTATAAACAAATATGAAAATATTCACATTAATTCTTCACACTCTTGGTATTTGACTGCATACGGTCTTATAAAGAAAAAGAATGTACTTAAAACTAATTTTGAAAAAATTAAGAAAATTATAACAATAATTGTACTGAAATGCGATTGGCATAACTGAAAAGTTATTTTTCAATTTTAAAGTGGTTTGAATCCTTTTTTACAATAATATGCTTCCAACTTATTAGAGGAAAACGTTATATTACAATTAACCTTAATTTAACTAAAAATATAATTAAAACCTTGAAAAACTACTTCTTAGCGAGCACTTACTACTCAAGAAATAACTGCGAGCCAAAATTGGTTTCTCTGCGTCTACCGGAACGTTGCATTATGTGAGTAATTATTTAAGTATTTGACGGAATAATAACACTTTATCATTTTAAAATTTCAGATCCTGTAAATAACGTCTCAAAGTTATCTTTATTTTCTTTTCATTTAAAATATTATTTCATTTAGAGCAATTTTCGAACCAAATTGAAAAGGCCATGAAGTACATCTCAGACAGGACTTGCATAACGTTTGAGCCTCGTCGATACGCTCCAGATTATATCAGGATCTTCCCAGGAGATGGGCAAGTATTTATTTTTGAATAGTGCAAATATTTTTGCACTATTTAGAATTTATTCATATAGCTCTTTTCAATTATAAATAATAGATATGGCAGGGGTTGAAACGAGTTACTACGTTCGATGATGTACTGATAAATTTTTTATAGGTTTGAAAATATTCTGTGTGATGCCGATAATAGGATCGTGCCATGAATATGAATTATTTCAAATATAAGTGTCTAATAATCATGTTTAAAAATATGTTACTAAGTGTATCAGTTGTTCAAAAACTTATATACAAACAAAAGAAACATAGTTGTTTTTATACCGCGAGAAATGCGAAAAATACCCACTTCCAATTAGTTGAAATGAGTCAAATCCCTGCTATCTGCCTTTAAGGTCTTCTTCAACTGACCGAATGTGTTTTAAGGAAAAAAATCATTTATTTTTCTTTATCGGAATTGAACTTATGGGGTGTCGAACAACCACTTGCGCTCCTCGCGTCAGAATTCTTTGTTCAATTCAGTGGTCGTGTTTGGGACAGGAAAATAATTTTTTCTCGTTATTTAAGTCTTATTGATGAAATAAGTGGATTCAATAATATTCTATATTTTTAAGATGGAGATTTTTGCGGATGCAAGACTTTGAAACTGGATAATAGTGTAAGTAAAAAGCTCAAAAGATTGATGCAAAAGGTTGTCATTCTGTAAGTAATGTAACTGTTTTCAGCTCGTACATGTCTTATCCGCTTTCACAAAAACTATCGGAGGAACAGCTTAAAATTCTAGAAACAATTCTGAAAAACAAAAGCATATTACGCCCTAAATTTATTTTATCTAAAGGTAAAGCCCATCAGAATCCTTATTTAGATTACTGAAAATATGGTTTCCTTTGTACCTAAGACAGTCAGAAGCAGTATTTTTCTATCCAAATTGTATAACGATTATAATATTGATTGATGATTCTTTACGGATACAAATATCTTTCTTTTTTTACTTTGTCATCGTCAGAATTGTCAATATTGTCATCAGCAAAAAATTCGAACTCGAGATTTTTCAAAATCTCCACGTTTTAGACCTCCCTGAATTTTAAAAACACAATTTTGGAAATATATCTGTCTATGAACACGATAACTCATAAAAGGTCTGAACTAGACGGACCAAACTTCTAATGTAACCTTTAAACAAAATTTGTATATTTTTTTATTAAATTTGCCGAAGTCCACCCTCGGGAAGTCCGTCTGTCTATCCGTATTGATGTGAATACTATAACTCAACAAAATAAATAGCTAGGCAGATAAATTTGGTGTATAGTATTATCATCAGAATTGGAGATCAGTTTAAAATTTTGGACCAAATACATCGAAGGGTTGACTATGTGTCCGTCTGCTTATTCATATGCGTGTGAACACGATAATTCCGAAGCGGAATGACTTAGATGAATAAAATTTGATATGTGGTCTTCTACCTCTAGTTGTAGATCTGCGTCAAATTTTGGTTTCAATCGGTCCAGAAAAGACGTTGAAACTGCATAGTCAGTTTACTTCATCATATTATGATTCACAAAGCGCGCCGTATTGTGTACTGGCATATTTACTCCCGCTCTTAATGTTTCCTTTTCGCCTTGGCGTGGTTTCCGAGAGCAATATAAATGAAAGTACTCGTGGCGGTCTGGGCCTTGACGAATGTTCACAATATCTATGCGCGTTGGTGGGAATGACGCATTTGTTTGAGTATATACTAGAAAGTCTAAGACCACTCACGGTGGTTTATTATTGAAAAGGCTTTCGAACTGATGTCATGCTACTGCTGACATTAACATCTACAAGGATGGATCCGAAAGGAAGGTTAGAAGGGCAATAAAAATCATTTATTAATATTAGACAGAAAATACAAAAGGGAATTAAGAGGCATGCTTGCCGATCACTTTTCCACATAATCATCAAATCTATTTAGGCATTCATCTGAATGCAAGACCAACTTGTTTAACCCGGCTGAGTAGTGTACGGTCGATTAGTTAATGATGCAAATGACCAACCGGACGGGTATAAATAACAACTTTATTCACATAAACAAAAGCGACGTCGGTTTCTAAGACAAAACAAGGAATGATTTGAAAACTGAAACTGGATTGCTGCACAACTACGCATCTATTTGTAGTCATATTAAACTTGATCTTGTCAGTTCACTTCTCTGTCTGAAGTCTTGACCGCAGCGCCACAAGTAGAAATAACCATTAAGCCATTTGTCGGCAGCTGTTTTCATATCACTGTTTGAAGAGAACCTTGTTCCAGGTAAGTGTTTGTAACCCATATTAGGTTCCAAACCTTGGATATATAAGGGGTGACACCAGATTTTCACCTTTGCAGCAATTCTTTGTGAACTTTTGCAGCGATATGGGTATATTATGCAATATGGGTATTGTCATGCAAAAGCATGACACCATCACTCAACATGCCAGGGCGTTTGCGTCGGATGGCTTCACACTGGCCAAGCGAGTATAGCCTTTTTCTGAAATTGAAGGAATACCTATCTAGAACAAGTTTATCTTCAGTCAGTAATGTGGAAACAGAGAACATGTTCAAAGGCACGGGCGTGATTTAACCAAGCCGGGTTCAACATGTTGTCCCTGCGTTCAGGTAAATAGATTTAGTGACTATGCGGAAAAGAGATCGGCAAGTATGCCTCTTTATTCTCTTTTGTATTTTCCGTCTAATGTTAATAAATAATTTTTATTACCCTTGTAAACGTTTTTTCGGATATATTTGGAAGGTTCAGAATTAACGTCAACCAAATCCATGCTTTGCCCATTTTGTATTAATACTGCTAAGGTAGTGTAGAAATGTTATATTTACTGTGCAATAATGATTCAACTCCATAGATCAATTTTTGTACATCAGGCTGCAATATCAATTAGAAGTACACTGCTGTTTTAAATCCAGTTAATCGACTGTGAGATCTGTTTGCTCACAAATGAATTTCAAGGGCTTGATTCACTGCAACTCTAAATCTTCCATATATTACTCAGAAAGGCATTTGCCAGACTCCTTTGCCTGAACGTCAGTTTTTTTTAAACGCTTTTACTAAGTTTGAAATGTTTCATGTTTGTATGTATGTAAGGTTGAGCTTTTGTGATCGATTTTTCACTCTCTTCTTAATGCACTAGAGATCTGAAGTTTTGTATATTTACTGGGTCTTCATGACAATGCAATATTTTAATAATTTTAGAGCTCTCAATTATCAATTTTTTTTTTAAAAAAATTCCTAAAATTGCGTTTGCACTCGGTAGGTTTCAGTGGCGCCGTCTACAGTATTTTTGAGAAATAAATACTTGGCACAATAATTTAAATGTTTCAATAAAAATAAAAATATGCATGTCCTATTATAGATATTTTTAAAGAAATTATTGCTGGAATTAAATAAAGCATAGGACCCATTACGTTCATCCTATAAGATATTTTT
>BGPR01000209.1:349920-361625 GCA_013235015.1 Araneus ventricosus | reverse complement strand
TTCACCAAAGTTATGGTTGTTACACTTAAGGAATTGCATCTGTCTGCCAGTCGATTTATAAAAACCATGACTCAAAAACGCAACCAGCTAGAGGCATCACATTCTGCATGCGCCTTTTTCACCAAAGATATTGTTACACTTAAGGAATTGCATCTGTATGCCCGTCGATTTATAAAAACCATGACTCAAAAGCGCAACCAGCTAGGCATCAAATTCTGCATGCGCTTTTTTCACCAGAGTTACAGTTGTTTGTCAAATTATGGATGAAATCCCTGTATGGGAAGTCTATTTGTCCGTCGTCCATATCCACGTGAACACGATAACTCAAAATGCAAATAGGTACATGGATCAAACTAAGCATACAGATTTCTCAATCTAAGTGTAGATCAGACCTGCCAGTCTGCATATTTGCAAGCATGTTAATACGTTAACTCAAACTGTCAGCGACCTAGACAAAGATCTATTTCACATTTAGGGTCCTGGGAAACTTCACCGAAACTCCATATTCGGTTTTTATTACTATAATAATGTAATTCCACTCTTTCTCCGTTTGGTTTCTCCCTACTCTAATAATGTAATGTTTCTCTTTACTGTAATGTATTAGGGGCCTTAGTGGCGTATTGGTAATATTTCGGGGCCAGAGGTGTCCAGGTTTAAACCGATTCCACCGAAGATCCGCCATGTATCTGGGCCTGTTGTACGTGAAATCTTACGTAAAGGAACAAATGTCCTCCCACTGGGGTGATATCCGCAATCCACGTCCATAGATTTACCTATGGGGTTTAGTGTCCACAGGGGTGGAGGGGGACGAGTCGAACCCAGGCAGGAAGAGCATTTATTGATCACATATAAAACATTTTACAGATAACACATCTTCCCATTTGGAATGTATAAAATATCACACTACCTATGAGCAGCGGAAAGTAATCCCCAGTAGCAAAAAGATAGGATACGATATTGAATAATAATCGCAATATTGTATAAAGACGTATAATATCGAACAGCATTGTACAATATCGTTCAACATGCTGTGCTACCTGGGATACATCAAAATCCAAACAAGCACAAAAGCCCCAACGGGTGCCACAAAACAATTGAAATTAAATAACACAAGTAAAAAAATATAGTAACTTATTACAAAAATTTCTTACAAAGGGAAAAACTCAAAGATAAACCACGGTGAAAATAAGCCACCAAAATTCCATTAAAATATCAAAAGGGATTTTTCCTTTCTTTTCTTTCCCATTTTGAACACCACATAATCTTGTCATAAAAAACAACCAAAATAATACATGAAATCTTCTAATTACAAAAAAGTAAACATACCAAGAAACATTTTCCCTTTGGAACACCATATAATCGTGTCACAAAAAACATATTGCATAAAAGCTTCTAATTACAAAGAATTAAATATGCCAAGAAAATTTTTAAAAAACGTTTCTGGGGTGGTGTAGAACTTCGAAGAGGGAGCAGCAGCTCAGGTGCAGTCCTCGTCGTCTGCCCGCATTTCAAAATTACTTCCGTCTGTCCCAAAATAGCCCTCATGTTGCTTCAAAACGGGAAGTTGGTAAATGTGGAGTTTACGGTACACACCTATTTCTTACCAATTCTTCTTGGCGCAACTTCATTTGACGTCTCCAAATACTGTTTTGGATGTTCAGTGCGATTTTCATTGATCTCTTGCGCATGCGTCATCTGCAAACGAGAGATTGAGCACGCAATGCCTGCAGCATTTAAAGCGGGTTCCGGGCAAATTTTTATAACTTAAAAAAACATCAGCCATTTCGCTTTCAGAATAGCAGAAAACTAGTAGCTTCGTTTTTTACTGAATGTTAGGAATCTAGGTTTCTTTTTTAAAAAATCGAAAACTAGAATTTCCGTACGCAATGCCTGTGGCATTTCAGACGTGCACCGGGCAAATTTTTTAACTAAAAAAATATCAGCAGCTCTGCTTTCAGCACAGCGGAATACACGTAGCTTCGCTTATTCATAGAGAAAAGAAACACGCAGAATAACATACACAGTACTGCCGATATTCAATACGAAGAATTCCAAACGAAACTTTATTTAAATTGAATTTATCGACCAATCACATCGAAGAGTTGAACAAAACAGTCCAATCGAAACGTGGCGCAATATATCCTGACAAGCAAAACACCGATGAGAAGATCACTTTGTGCGCACGCGCGCTTGTCATTCTCTAAAAACATCTAGACGAATCCAAAACAAATGTTCTCTCTTCGCCGTTCTTGGCGGCAAAGAGTTGGCGATCCTAAGAGGAACGAAGTACCGTAAACTCCACATAAACCGGAACGTTAATAGAACTAAACTAAACTAAACTTTACTGCACTCTAAAGCTTAAAACGCGCCATATTGTTCTACTAAATTAGAAAGGCAATGGGAGAAATGTCCCAACGAGATTTTTTTCGCTGCTGTTTAGGAGAGTGTAGAGTGTTCTCAAGATAATAATATCCGTAAAAGTAACAATTTTCTATTGTAAACATTAAGCCTGTTAGAAAAAAATTTAAGAGTAAATAAATCATTAAACTTCGGATAACATCTATCAGGTTGAAGGGTTTTTTAAATTTTCAAATTCAAACGAAATGCTAACACTTCCTAGATTGCTTTTTAAATCGGATTTACAGCCCCCATCACATAGAGGATTCCTTTTCCCCGTATACAGTGGCTCCCAAAAGTGTTCGTACACTTACGATTTTCAATGAAATAGGGCTCTATCCGTGAATTAAAATTAATATTTCGGAATAGGTATTTAATAATAAGATCTATAAACTGTTCTTAACAAAACTACATGAAATATTTTAAGAACATAGTAAAACTTTATTTTTAAGAAATCAATAATCAAAAAGTAACAAACATTTTATCTCACAAAAGTCTTCGTACACTGAAATATTTTCGGATAAATACATAACTTAAATTATCGTCTGTCATTTTATTTTTATTTTTGCATTGTGTGGGATTTAGAAAATCGTTTGGCTTTAATTTTTGCTTGCTTATACCGTAATATTCTATTTATTATTTAAAAATGGCTCGTAGTCGTGAAGAAACAACAATAAGCATTCGAAAATTGATTATTTTCCATCATAGTAGTGGTAAATCAGTTCCGAATGTCGCTAAATTAGTTAATTTATACCATTCTACAGGGCAATATGTGATAAAACGCTTTAAAGAAGAAAATCGGATCGAAAACAAGGTAAGAAAAGGTCGACCGGCAAAGTTAACAGAACGTGATAAGAGATTTATAATTAGAAAATATGTGAAAAATCCACGTTTGAGTGCTTTAAAAGTTTCTGAAGAATTTAATGAAAAATTTTCTACTCCCCAATTTCACCTGAAATTGTTCGACGAGTTCTCAGAGCAGCTGGATTAAATGGGCGTTCTACCCGTAGAAAATTTTTTGTTAGTGCGAAAAACAGAAAGCTCTTGCTTTCCTTCGCACAATAAATGTTAAATAAACCCGAAACGTATTGGAACAGTGTCTTATTTGCATATAAAAGCAAATATAACATTTTTGGTTCCGATGGTATGGAGAAGAAAAAATGAGGAGCTTAATCCCAAGAACTTAATTGGAACAGTTACGTATGGCGGTAGAGGTGTCCTTGTGTGGGGGTGTATGTCAGCATCAGGACTAGGTAATTTGGTATTTTTTGATGGTATAATGAATCATGCTCTTTATTTAAATATTTTAAAAGAAAATTTAAAATTATCAGCCCAAAATTTGGGTATTGGAAACAATTTTTTTATCAAGATAACGATCCTATGCACACGGCTCTCAACGTTCGCCTCTGGTGTCTCTATAATTGTCCACAAAATTTAAAAACACCACTTCAATCGCCAGATTTAAACCCAATAGAACATATTTGGAGAGAACTGGAGGTTAGAGTGCGAAAACACGACATTAAAACTAAAAGCGAACTAAAAACAGTAATGATAGAAGAATGGATGAACATTGATGCAGAAATTACAAAAAAAACTAGTGAAATCTATTCCCAAACGCTTAAAAGCTGTTGTGGATGCTAAAGGATATTCTACTAAATATTAATTTAACGAAAAATTAGAATATTTACTAATATGTAGAGATTTTTTTAAAGTGTACGAAGACTTTTGTGAGATAAAGCTTTTGTTACTTTTTGATTATTGATTTCTTAAAAATAAAGTTTTACTACATTTTAAAAATATTTCATGTAGTTTTGTTAAGAATAGATTATAGATCTTATTATTAAATACCTATTCTGAAATATTAATTTTAATTCAAGGATAGAGCCCTATTTCATTGAAAATCGTAAGTGTACGAACACTTTTGGGAGCCACTGTATATTCTTTTCATCTGAAACGGGTAACCTATGAAAATAAACACTGCTATCAATTAACTTTTTGTGATGTTTTGATTTAAGACTAGTCAAATATTGACTTTAATGGAAATTCCCCTACAGTAATTTAAATACCTTTATTATAAAAGAGAAAAGAAACGAGATTTTCCTTTTATTTTGAAAGAATTTTTCATTCTTGTCATACACTTGTTGAAAGGGATAAAGTTAAACATTTCAGTTAATCATAAACATTCGGTTAAATATTGGCTTAATTATTATTCACGAATAAAAGGAACGGCTGTGTTTGGTTAGCTCGCATGAAAACATTGAGTTTCTTCCATAATGCATAAAATCTTGAAATATAGACTTGGTCATAAGTTTTCACCTTTAGTTTAAAGGTTAAGCGTAATTGAAGGGAAAAACAGGGATTTTGGAGGGGGAAATATAGAAATTCTTTAGATCTGCGGTCCCATAAAACTGCCTTTGGTGATACTTATTATATTTTCTGATTAGCAGAAAACTTATAAATCTTTCATGCTCGGATACTAAAAGGACAATAGAATAAGTATTTTTTCAGAGAACTTAAAGATAAAAGAGATTACTCTCTGGGGGACATAAAAATTAATGATTTAGAGACTGAATCTCAAGCTTAAAGATAAAAGGGATTAATCTCTGGAGGGATATGAAAAATAAATTATTTAGAGACTGAATCTCCACCAACCGGTATACACAAGTGAAACATCTACTAGTACAAAACCTATATGTCGAGTACAGAAAATATTTAAAGATAAAAATAATAAAAAAGATTATATGAATAAACGCTTTTATTACAGTATTGCAAAGCAGAAAATATTTTTTTTCTATAAAAATGGAAAAATATCTATTTAGAGCAAAATTAAAATATTAAAGCCTAACGTTCTGATAAAAATACTCTAAGTAAATTGGAGTTTTAATCAGGTTCACTATATTTTTGTAATTTTCTAAGAATGAATAGCAATTTCCTGTCTTATGATATTGAATGTGATTCCTTATGCTAATAAAAGTTCATTATAACATAGCTTTCTTCATCTCGATCTTTTACGATTTTGTTTCGAAATCAATATTTTTCATCATTTTTTTATTTTATTATTTTTTTTTACATTTTAAACATTAATAGAACGGCGTTTAAGAAACTTTTATTTTTGTGCTCATTTACGTTTTGATCATTAATATACTTCTTAAATTATTATTATAAATATCTTAAAATACTGTAATCACTATTGTTCAGATCCTCTGCAAGACGGTACCTCTGATGTAAAATAAAAATGCGAATAAATTTAATCGTTTAACTGATAACAACCCTATTATCACAAGATGCCCTACAATATTGTTACAATATCTTCAAGATATTGTACGACATTCAGTACATCGAACATGGTAGAGATATCATGCAATCTTGTGCTAAAAGTATTAAAATATTATATGACATCAGGAAGATCCAGCTGTGCAAAATTTCAGAACTGTTGCACATCTGAGAGACCGCGAAAAATTAGTTACAAAATCTTTACAAGCATGAAATAAGTCTTAAGTAAAAGAGCTTAAAAACGTAGACCAAAAGAATAAGGCATCTACTTTTGGACTATTTAACTGCTTTCCCTATTTCTTTATTAGCTGAATATCAATATTCAACGTTTAGCTGAATATCGATATTGAACGTTCAGCTGAATATCGATATTGAACGTTTAGCTGAATATCGATATTGAACGTTTAGCTGAATATCGATATTGAACGTTTAGCTGAATATTAATATTGAACGTTTAGCTGAATATCAATCAAGTAATATTCAAATTTAAATTTTTCAATAAAAATAATTATTTTGATGCAAATTATATATAAAACCTATTTTAAGAATTAAGGAATTCATCTTAAGAATATAAAGATCCTCAGAATTTCATTAATGAAGCATCATCAACAAAACAAGGAACTACAAATAATCATTCCCTATCCTTTCCAAATGCCAGTATTATCGAATTACCTCTCCTTAATCCAGCATCTTCTGTCTCCTAAATACAAATCGAACCCCATCACTCCGTTGCCATCGGAAACTTAAACTGATTACCTCGAATTTTATTGCTTCAAAATGGGCTGAAAGAAATTCGGTCTAGCCTTCTAGTAGGGGCTCTAAATGTAATTTGAACTAAATTGCTTGCATGGTCTCTGTTCCAAGAAATACAAGTGAAACTGATAATGAAATGTAATTCAATTTATTGTCTTACTAATGCACATTTAGTGCACATCTAAGAAAAGGAAAATCTGATTTTGGAGAATTAGATAAGTTAAAATATTGATGGAAAAATATAAAAGCTTTAATGCCAAAATTTAGCTTCGAGGAGGAATTGAGTTTCTTAAAAGCAGGAACCGACGAAAGGCTTGTTCCTTCTGTTGATAAATTTTTAATTTTACGAACTAACATTATATTAAACAGATTAGGCCAGGGTTTCTTAACCTCTGAGGTGCATAAAAACTAAGGTAACGCAAAATAATAAAAAATGGGGAGGAGTTGGAATAAATAAAGGAATAAAAAATCAAGAAAAGATTTTAAAATATGTTTATTGAAGTAAAACAAATGAAAATTATGAAGTTTTTAAAAGACGCTTTTATTAGGGAACTAAAAATTAGAAAATAATATTTTTGTCATAGATCTGAAGGTCAAAAGAAAAGAAAATTGTAAAAAGCGGGAGGCGTGGAAAAGAATATTTTCAATAAATTGAATTTTAATCTTTCCTGTGATATTCATTGTGGCTGAATTTCCTGGTTCGGACGTGATGACAGCTGAGAAGTAAAGCATTATGGGATATCAGACGAGTCAATTTTGATAAGAACGTCGACAAAGTCTTATTTATCAAAACCCTGTTATTTCTTAGCGACTTGTTCTCCATTTCGTTCTACCCCCCACCCCTCTCAGCGAATGCAGTCGTCTGTCCGAGGTCGAAGGTCAACCACCAGTCCGTCACAGACGGGGAGCATTATTGTTTTCAGTGCTTTGCTCGTTTATTTGTACTGACCTAAAAATGTCTAATGAAAAAATATTTTCTACTTATTAGCATACTAATAAGAATGTTTTTATTTTTATTATTTTCTGAATTTTAGTCTGTAATATATTTCATAACCCATCATTGTAAATGCTATGGAATCAATTAAAATTTTACTCAAGCTGCAAACAGATGGCTCATTTTGTTTTAAAAATTATATTTAGTTATTTACACATAGACAACTGCATTTAATAATTTAATGTAAAAAAGCCAAAATACGAAGCTCAGAAAACGCAATAAATAAAAGCTCATAATATTTTTATAAGGCGTGATTGGCAACTCTTGTTTTAAAACTCTTCATTTATCCAACTCTCATGCTTTTGAGGCATCCTTTTTGCAAGCAAATGCTCCCAAACACAGAATTCCAAAAAATGGATTTTCTTTATTCTCCCTTAAACCACGCAAATTTGTGACAGTCTAAGCTGAAATCCTTTGTTTAGAGTCTTTTAATAAAACCTCAGAATTAGTTAGAGCTTTAATAACTCACACCTAAACTTTTATTTTAAGTGGCTTCTTGCCAAAATTAAAATGTCTTTTCAAGGTTTCTCTCCCTTTCTAGCTCTTTTCAAGGTTTCTCTCTCTTTCTAGCTCTTTTCAAGGTGAAATTTTCAATGTTTTCTCAAGGTGCTTTTTTACACTCAGGTTGAAGAAAAGTGCATTGGCACTGGCACTCGAACAAATATCTAAGTGAGTCAAGGGTTTTTTTTGGAATCAGGTGGGTTGAAAACTTAAAAAAATCAACAAAATCGGGAGATCGAATTTTTAATGCTTGCACTATTTTCGTTACGTATACTTCGTGAGCGGTTAAGGCGGTGGCGGTCTAGTGGTAAGTTCTCGACCTTGGGGCTGGAAGGTTCCAGGTTCAAAACCCGATTCCACCGAAGGTCCGCTATGTATGTGGGCCTGTTGGAAGTTAAATCATAGGCATGGGGCCAAACGTCCTCCCGCTGGTGTGGCGTACAATTTTAAAGAGGGGGATGCTAGCTCAGGTGTTCTCCTCGTCATCTTGTCACGGTGTCAGTTTCAAGATAGCCTTCGTGTTGTTTTAGAGCGGAACGTTATTATAACTAAAACTAAACGAATAAAAATTAAATGCTCAAATATTATGAAAAATACTTTCGCCAATAAAATTTATTTTAATGTTCCTTTCAGACACTTTATCATCCCTTTTTCTTATTATCGCCGGTCTTTCATTAAATTATTTCAACAAATATTCCTCTCCATAAAAGCTTTTCTATCCCTTCCAAAATTCATAAAAGTAATAAATTTAATACACAGTTGAAAGAGAGCATTAAACGTTAATAACTTAATGTAAAACTTAAATGAACCCCATTGATGGCGTTAAATCCTCCACTTTGCGAGCTTTTACCGTAGATACGAGCTTCAAAAGACTAGTAACGAAATATTCAACGGGAATTAATGGAAACCGTATAAAGTAATTATGATTCTGTAAACGTGAGCTGACAATCATTTAATGGCCTTGTTTAAATCACGGAATGGATGCAAAATCTTACGCTTTGTACATCTAAGTTTTAAAGTGCAATTAATGCACTGATTATTATCTTCAGGGTTTGATAATGATGTGCAAATCCTATGCGATATGAGTGACGTGAATACATATAATGTGAAATTATAGGATTATAAAATGTTTCAACAACTTTCAGTTTTATTCTGGAAATGTGAATATTACTTCATATATATTTAATGGTGTAAAGTAGCTCTTGAGTGAAGTAAACTAAACCAGTGGGAGTGTATACTTGTCAAAATCATCGTATTCTTTAAAAAATAGGCCTCACTTTACGTTTAGCTAGTCATTCTACAGAAGTGCATCAAGCATATATTTTGGACCTACTACCGCTAACATTTCGGTATAAAATATGATATTCCGAGAGATCATAATTAAAGTATATATTGTTACAAAAGTCTTTCTGTGGGTGAATGGTGTAAACAGACCAACACGCAGGATATTGGAGAATGAAGGTTTATTCACACATGTGCAGGAAAACACGTAGCACAGGTAACAGGAAACACTAGATCATGCACAGATTAGCAATGTAAACAGGCAACAATTCACAGGTAATAACAGTTCAGCACCTTGAGATTCATCAACACAAACAGTCAGCAAATCACTAATAACTGCAATACCAGCACTTTCAATAGCGCTCAGCTCACCAGCTGACCAGCTCACACTGCAGACGAAACTCCAAAGTCGTTCCAGTGGATCAACACACACTGCTCTCTGATCCAAGTGCGACCCTTATATATTCTTCCCGAGAGGCCGCGACGTCACATGGAGTTATCTCGTACATTCGAGCGTATTTTCTTTCCTAATAGAGATATCGAGAAAAGGGTCGCATTTTCTGGAATCGTCGATTTGTCGCCAAGGTCAGGGGTGCCGGAATGGCCGCTGCTCGTCACTCCATGCTTACCCCTGTAAAACTCCCTCCTAACTATAAGACTTTCGAGGCAGGAAAGCGACATTTCATCTTTGTAACAATATGCTTAGAGCCCAATTACAAAGAAAGTAAGGGCCAAACGCAACGCCATTTTGTACTCATATTATTAAAAACATGGGAATAGTCTTTTTTATAAAAAGAAGCAGAATGCTCACATTTTCGTCACCAGGCCCAAAAGTGGACCTGTAAAATGAATTTAAGAAGTAAAACGGATAGAAAAACTAAATAAAGGAACGTTTTATCGAATGACTAAAATTTAATGGACAGAAATAAATTTTCAGAAGTTGGATTTCATTTTTAATATTTAACTTATTTTTTATATATTTACAATTAACTAGCTGACTTTACAATTCAGAGATCACTTTTCACATCTTTGCTTCTTTTAGTTGACCCTCTCCTGGCATTCCGAAACTCCAACAGTATCACTTAAATTATAGTGGTTGAAAAACATTCCCACGAACAACTTATGAAGAACCCGACTTCTACTCCTAATGCGTTTCATATGTGATGAGAACAATCTCATTGTAGAGGATAATAATTGAGCACTCATCCATCCAGACTGACACACACTTCCGGCTACTTATGTTTTTTTCCCTCTACGTATTTTTTTCTATTTTGTATTGTTTTCTATGTTGTTCTGCCAGTGTATGTTTCTTTTTCATTTTTATTTGTTTTTGTACCTGTTACTTGTTTTTGTCTTTCTTAAAAAATAAAATTCACATCCATCCACCCACACTGGAAAGGAGCCAAATGGCTCTAAACACAGGGATGCAGGTGGTGTAATGTAACGTAATATAATATATTTTAATGATGAATTTTATAATTTAAATAAAGAAGAATGGTAAATCCAATGTAAAAATTGTCTTAGATGTGTCCACGAAACCTGCAGTGGGGCAGAGGACGAACACTGCTTTACATGTGAATTTTGTAACTAATATTCTTAAATTGTCATATAAAATAAAAAAGATTGCAACTTTTCGACTGAAAATCGAGTTTTTCTAATTTACCATAACGTTAACATGTGTATCCGGTTTTCCGGTTGTTTGACTTTTTATATAAAAATCATTGATAAAAAAGTCATAAAACTGTGACTTTTCTGGAAAGATATATGGTACTTCGATAAACAACGAATATTTTCACAAGCTCTGTGTCGAATAGTTTAGCTTCAGCAGATCTTCGAACCTTAGCTACCCGATTTTACCCCACTTTCCCCTCTATTTTTCTCATCCTAAATTTCGTTTAATTGTTTGTTGTGTTTTTAAGTTATCTTGTTCGGATACCATCGGGGAGATAAACGAACAGACCGTCCATCTTTAATGATTGTAGACCATAATTAGGCATTGATCTACCATTTTAATGTGCAGATTATTTACTAAATCTCCCCCAGCTAGCTTGTTGTGTATTTGAGTCATCGTGTCCACATTCGCGCAAAAAATAGATGTTCATTAATTCAACTCGATGACAAATTTAATTTTAAAAATTTGAAATGGCTCTTCAATTCTAGAAATAAAACCGTTTACCAAATTTCATCTGTAATGGACGTTTAGTTTCTGACTTATCGAGTTCCCATGCACACGAACGGACAGACAGATAGGCTTCCTTTAGAGATATTTTATCGAAAATTTGTTAGGAATCTGCAGTTTCGGTAAAAAGATAATATTTCCTCCATCTATATTGTCGCATTTTTTAGTTGCTTTGTTCACAGAACGACAAAATTCCAAATCTGCTTTGTTCATACACAGGGAAGTTTAAAACGTGGAGATTCATCAAAACCCTGGGGTTAAATTTTTGAATGACTATAATACTTTCTCTTTCTATACTTTGCATAAGAAAAAGTAGAAACCCGGCTG
>BGPR01000209.1:321798-334659 GCA_013235015.1 Araneus ventricosus | reverse complement strand
TTTTATACAGTGTAAGTAGACATATATCTCTATATTGAGGTGAAATTCGTAAATAAATATAACTTGGACATTTAAAGATTTTAACTGAATGTCACTAGGAATTTTTCAAAAAATGACGTTTTCTAACACAAGATCAGCATTATTAGGAAATATTTTTAGAATATCAGAAAACATTTCACATCAGTACATACATTTATAAGTATAGAATAAGTGGTAAAAATGTCAAGAGCATATATAAAGTAGAGTTTGAGGAAAAGTTACACACAATTTTAAAAATACCATTCTGAGATAATTCAAGTTAAAGGTAAAGATCTTATGTTACATTTGTACGTTTACATTTTTTTAAAGTTTATTTTAACTTCTAATATGAACACGAGCAAAAGATTTATATCGTTGGAAAGATCTTGAAATGGAGATTTTAAACATATAAAAATCAAAGAATCTAATTTTTGAAAGTATATCGGATACTGACTCCCCTTTCGGATCGATAAATAATCAGAATTTTTCTCCTAAAATGCAGCCAGAAATTTATGCGTGGGTACGGATGTGTGTATCATGTTTAGATATAAATATGGTTTTGGTGCAAGAAAAAAAAACTGACTACTGTGCGCTAATATTTGTTTCCGATGACGCCATAATCTTAATTTTTCTTCAATTATATCCTTCACAAAAATATGCATGCGTTGTGATAATCATTTGCCACTTTGTGAACTCAATGTGTCTTTCATATATTCGAAAATAATTTTAACTCGCGTATGTAAAAAAAATTACAGGGTGTACTCAAATGAAGTGACTCATTTCAAAAGTTAATAATAATAATAAAAAAAACTAAAAATGTTGGAACTACGGTTTTTTTTACAAAAATAAGGTTTTATTTTCAAAAAAGGGTGGTAAGGTTTTTAAGGTTTTTTTTCTCATCTCAAAAGGTTTTATTTTCAGATAGATAACGCGGCGTTACGCCGTTCTAAATCTGTTACAGCGAGAAAATTCTGTACGCAATGGCTACCGATCAGCAGAAGCCGATGAGTGTCTTCTGTTTTTTTTTTTTTTTTGAGTTTTTCTTGAATATTACGAAAATTCTCATTTTCCACAACAACATGTGAATTAACAAATTAAAGCGCGTAAAATTCCCTGAAAATGCATGCTTTTATTTTTCTTCCAGTTTTAATATTCCCTCAGACAATGGCTGTAAACAAATTTTTAATTTCCAGTAATTTACGACCCCCTATAAAACCGAAATGGCATGTTACCTATCTGAAAAAAACTTTTTGAGATGTGCCCTCATTTAAAAAAAGCCGTAGTCCAACATGTTTAATTTTTTAAAATTAATTTTGGAAATGAGTCCCTTATTTTATGTACACCCTGAATTATGAAATACTTTTATTATACGCTTATATTTAACTTGTTTCATGGTTACAAAGACGCAATTTTGTAATTAATTATTTCCTCTCTTTCTGATGCGCTAAGGGATTGAGATTTCGTACGTTTGTAATTCTAGAAGACACTGTACAATTTAAGGGTTTCAAAACCTAATTATCATTTAATCAATTAAATACATTAAATTTCGATTCCATGCCATTGGTATCACCTGCTAGTGAATTTTAAAAACAATGGATCTCAAAATTGAAAGGAAAAGCTAATTAGAAAATTCTCCTGTTTCACGTACAGAAACGGATTGTTTAAACCTTTTCAACACTCTGATTCCTAGGACCCTTGGAGTTCATTGACCTCAGAATACTGGAATGCCCGAATTCCTCTATCAAAGATCAGAGAAATTCTTTCCTCCCTCCTCGAAAACTCTAACGAAAGCTTGCCGTCTTAGTGAGTTGATATACAGAAGATATTTTTCATAGTTGACGGTATAAGGGGATTTATTATAAGGAAATGCGTTTGAGTGAAATGAGAGTTCTAAGAAAATCTCCCTGTCTTCCAAACCCATATGGGTGAACAAAGCATACGATTCGGGTATTCATTTAATCACGCTTAACATTAACATTAACGCTACTGTATACACCCGAGCTTGGAACCTAAACGTTTCCCTGTTAGTTGAATGGGTATACGTGGAAGAAAGTACATACCGTGCTTCCGCAGGTAGACACGATCGACATCACATCTGTCCTTGCTTCCGTTAAGTTGCCCTGATTAACCGTGCGATGTGTCCATTGGAAACTAAGCACAGGGGCTTCCTTGTTGAATGTAGTTGTGTACATACTAGCCTTAAGGGATATCCATTAGATTTAAAGGGGCAAAGTGCATAACTGAATGCTGTAAAGATGAATAATGACTGGTTATGTTAAGAGAAATAACACATTACAATACACGTGATATGAAATTGGCAAGGAAAAAAATCATAACATTGAGAAGGATAATAGACAAATAACAAAACAAATCTAGGTAAAGAAGCGGAAAAAAACATACTCCTGGTTGAGAAAAACATACGGAAACCTATGTATAAAAATATAAAGTGCAAGAACAAAAGAGAATAATAATAAAATAATAGGACTAAAACTCAGAAAAAAGGAAAGAAGCATGGAAATTTGAACTAAAAATAACATGGCAATGAAAGTGCATTGAAAATACAGCAAAACTTTAAAAACTCCTCATAACTTGAACAGGAGATGCAATTTGAGCAGAGGAGGAGTCAAATGAGGATTCAAAAAGTCCTTTGAGACAGCTTTGATGCCAGGAAAAGAGACATTCTCTTTCCACCCAACTAACTTCATAGTAAGCGGGGGTGGAAATTTGGAATTTCGGGCGTCCACAATTTTTTGCTTGAATAGGCTTGAAAGAGTTAATTAAATTTATTTTTCTGTGTTATAACTGCAATTCGTTTTTAGTATTCAGGATAATTTTTAATGACTTTTATTTCTCAGGATACTTCAAAAGAGACATCTTGCGGGCCATGAAGTACATCGAAGACAGGACTTGCATTGATTTTATCGAGAGACGAAACATGGAGAGAAATTATATAAAGATCATTGATGGAGATGGGTAAGTAGCATAGAGCAATTTTCTTATCAGTTACATACTTCCCAGATTTCTTTAATTGTGAAATGAATACCAGCCATCCCAACTGGAGGTCTCTTCGGGTACGAGGATAGGGTATTGGAATGCTCAGAATATTAAATACGGTTTCTTAAGTAAATAAATCAGTAATAACTTTACACTACGACACACCTCTGACTCTAGAGATAAAAGTCTCCGGTTTGCTGTTTGGATGGGTGTGCTTAGAAACATGATTGAACAAAAAAATGCAAACAGTGTTTAAACATGGAGGAAATACATGTGAGAACATAAAAAAATGAAAAATGAGCTATGAGTATAGCTATTTTTATTATAGAGCCCGCTGGTAGGTAAAAGGTGAAAAGAAGAACTCGTGAAACAGAAAAAATTTTAAGACAAGCCCTAAAAGTTCACTGCTTTTAAAAATTTGTAGGAGGACTCATTAGGGTCCTTGGCATTGGACCTCTAGAGGGTCGGGGACCATCAGTCTGAGGTCTTGATGAAGTAGAGAAATCTGGGTCGGTGTTGGTTGAACTGGTTGCGTCCGGTTGCTGTTTGATGTGATCCTCATTATCAGTGAGGAAAGATATGAGTATAGCTATTTTTATTATAGAGCCCGCTGGTAGGTAAATCTACTTTTTTAATTTTTAAATCATCGTGTTAAATACATGAAATCTGTGGACTAAAAAGTGTTGGTAACATATGCTTTGTTGAAGATTTAAATACTAAGTCAACTAAAATCCATATTTATTTGAAATTACGTTCAATGAAATTTCACATCATTTACAGTAAATCAGTGCTCCATTCCCGCGTGCTATTTTAAATTTTCATGGGCTTGTATTATTGTGGTTATGAAATAATAATTATAATAAGCGGAAAGAATCTTGTCCTTATGCTTGTTCCTCGACAACTACTACCAAACAGTCAAATCTAAACCTGTAAATTAATTTAATCGAATAACTTTACGCTCTTTGAAATGAATTTTTAAAGTAGGTAAGCCACAATTGTTGAAATGCCATCGAAACTTTCAATGCCTAAAGAATTATAATCCATGGAGTTTCAAGAAAATATAAAAATAAATCATTTATTTGCTTTTAAGCTGAACATGGAAACATGAAAAAGCTGATTCGGACACTTACACGGTTAGGAAACCGTATAAGAAGCTCTGCTTTAACTGGTAGCAGCGGCTCGTCAACTCAGAAACAAAGAGGGTTTCAAAATATATTTAAAATAATTGCGTTTTAACTTTTACTAAACCATAAACCATATATTCAATGAAAGATGTTATTTTTTTGCATTTTAATAGGATGAAATAAGCAGGCACTAATGTCTACGTATAAATTATGAATTTGTAACTATACCGTCAGCTGACTACCCACTGGTGGAAAAAGAAACTTAATTGCTTTCCCAGACTTGGTCGCATGTGAGGATAGCCTGGGTTGACTTATTACCCAATGAGATTGGTGACAAACACCGGGAGTGTCCGCGGCGGAATTCTAGGATTATCTAGAGTATTTGAACTATAACTGGTGAATGAAATTTTTTCCAGCGGTCATTGTGGACGGAAGATTCTTTCAAGATAGCAATGCGGTAGCCACTCAGACACGAGATTTTCTGAATTAGATTTCATCTCTCCATATGCATATGATGAACCCAATACGTGGGATATGCAATTAGCTATCCTGAGAATATATTGTAATTAAATACATAATCTATATTTAATGTAGCTGGGAGTATTTATAGTTAATGACGTTACCCATATACGCCAAAAAGTTAATCTCTTCATAACCATCTCTAATGTTTCAATTCTTCATTTCAGCTAGAGTCAGACAAGCATCCTATTTGCATGTCGACCTCTTCGGACTATTTTGAGCTGCAATAAGAAGCAACTCTATACTCTCTTTCGACTTGAAATTTCGCGGAACGGCAATAGGGTTCAACAATCAAATTGTGTTTTTAGTATATTATAAACAAGTAATATAAAAAAAAAATTAAAGTCAATTCCTACTGAAGTCAACAAAGAAAAATTTTAATTTAGAATTTTTTTTCTCCGATATACAACTAAAATTAATTAAATTTAATTAACATTATAGATTTAATTAATGAATTAATATTTGAAAAACTGTATTAACATCAAGTGTCATCCACTACAAGTTTTAAAAAATGTATTTGAACTTGAGTGGATGAATAAAAAGTATTTTATTAACGATTGAATCTTGAAAATTTCCTTTGTCGCCAAAGTCGCCAAAATGGTTGCCAAATTTTTCGCCAAGGTCGCCAAATTTATTGCCAAGTCGCCAAATCTGTAATGTTAATAGTTTTCGAGATATAATGAAAAACGTACTGCGCATGTGCAAAGGTATGGCTAAAATATGGGGGTTCTTCGATGATCCCATGGGCCATCGATATACCCAAGAACCAAGTCTATAATGTTAATAGTTTTCGAGATATGATGAAAAACGTACTGCGCAAAGATATGGCTAAAATATGGGGGTGCTTCGATGATCTCATGGACCATCCATATACCTAAGAACCAAGTCTGTGATGTTAATAGTTTTCGAGATATAAAGAAAAACGTATTGCGCATGCGTCATACAAAATATGAAATGACAGACAAATGGACAAACACACAGACAAGAAAGCGAATTAATATTGCATTGTCATCTAGTTCTGAGCTATGTTTAAAGTTTCAAGTCTCCAGGTCATCGGGAAGTTAGTTTAAAATCGATTGCAAAATTTGAACAAGATATATATATATAAAAATAGATATAGGGAGAGTGTGAACTAATAGTATGAATTGAATAAGAGGAGAAATCGCCGCTGTTAGCATAGTATCATCAAGAAAAATGTCTTTATAAATTCGAGATATCTCATTACTTTTTCTGTTAATTAAAAATATAAACATGCGAAAAGGAATTGTTAGATTACATGCATAGAGGCAGGCCATTCTTAATATATTTGCTCTTTCTCCATAGTTGCTATTCTCACTGGGGCAAGACTGGTGGTGTACAACCTGTTTCTCTAGGCGACGGATGCCAAGACCAGGGAACCATCATCCACGAACTGATGCACGCCATTGGATTCGACCACGAGCAGAACAGATCCGATAGAGATGACTACTTGGACATCTTCTACGAAAACATTGACCCTGGTAAGGGAAACTACTTTGTAATGTTTCAATTCGATTCAATACATTTAGAGTAGTTTGCGCAGGCACAGAGGTGTTAGATCGGTGAGAGGGTGCTATTTCTTTTTAATAAAGGTATGCTAAACGCTAACGAAGAAGCAGAGATAAGAGTTTGCGCTAGATAGATAAGGAATCCTAGAGAAATGCTGCTGAGGACCTTTAAGCCAAGGATAAGTTTCGGTTAGTTATAACAATACTATGTTTTGAAGCTGCAGATACACTATTAGGGGTGGAACTCATACTTTTGAATCTTTGTCTGATTATGTGGACAACACTTGTCCCGGACCCTTCTCTCCGAATTCTCACTCAATACTAGTGGTCTTTCAGCAAATAACATGTAGGAATAGCAAATATATATATTTTAATTCTTTGTAATGTAAAGTAACTAATAACATCAGCCTTTTCCTTACGGGTAGTACAGATATTGTATTAGTAGTTTTGTACTCTCCCGCGTGGACCAATGGACATCATGTATCATTAAGTCATAGGAATTAACTGCAATTGAGGCGCCTATCACAACGAGTGTCAATGGAATGTTTATTGCTAACAAGAAAAGACAATACCAGGTAACTTCATGGGTGGTTGAACACGACCAGATATATTGCTTTCCAATAACTGTCAAGGGAGTGAAAACAATTTTCTGATTCTCTTCTAAAATCTTAACCTCAAGAGAAGAACTTGGATTTCGCTTAGCTAAAATAACCAAAGAGAATATTGTTCCTTCTTCTTTCTCCTATATTCCCTCAATATGGCTCGCATTGTGTCTGGCTTTCCCACACAGTAAAGAAAACCGAATTTGCTTTTGGAACTCTTCCCACTGATCGATCAATACCAAAATTTGACATAAATGCACACTTTTGGTGTCAAGCTAAGGAACTAAAATTCAATCAACCAGTTCAATGCGTCTTTGGGTTATCCGATGCAATCGGATCGGCAAACAAACAGACAGAGTTTACTCATTTACTGATCTTCAGGCACACTCGAATCTTCAGGGTTCTCACTTAAATAAGGGCCACCTACCTTTAACTTCAGAACGACGGAGGCTTTTGTCACAAAAGTAGTGTCTAGGTATAGTAAAACGTCTATGCGCTGTGCGATAAGGCAACTTACAACGCAACCTAGTGGCAAACTTCGGAGTTAGCGCTCCGATCTCGAAAACGGTACAAAATATAGGGAAAATATCAATTACAAAGTTTTAGAGCGTTATAGATTTAGTACAAAAATACATCTTGTGCATATTAATACTAAAAACAGAAAGCATAAACTGCACATTTTTTGTTCGCGATTTCCGTAACTGTGACGTCACAAAACAGGTTAAACAGAGGGAAAAAAATTAGTTATCTCAAAAGATACCTTTATTCCTGGTGTTCAAAGTACTCTCCGAAATCTACAATACAAATTTGAGCCATTCTTTCAATTTCACTTTGCACACGTTTTAGCATATAGGTGTCGCGCTAGCACAAGCAACAGCAAAACGTCATCGAAAGTCCTGCAATGTTGTCGGATAGGTCCATACATCTGCTGTTTTAGTTATTCTCACAGAAAAGTATAATGGGGTCTTTTTTTCTCTCGAAAAATAACCTTTTCACCTTTTGTTCATGTCTTGTGACGTTACAATTTTGAAAAATGCGCACATACAAATGTGCATTTTAAGCGCTATGTTCTTCTTATTAATGTGCAAAAGGTGTCTTTTGTACTAAATCGATAACGTTCTACAACATCGTAATTGACATTTCCCTCTATTTTGTACTGTTTTTGAGATAGGAAAACTAACTCCGAAGTTTGCAACTAGGTGGCGTTGTAAGTTGTCTCTCCGCATAGACGTTTTACTATACCTAAACACTACTTGCATGACTAAAGCTTCCTTAATTCTGAAATTAAAGAGAGGTGGCCCTTATTTAAGTGGGAACCTTGTATAATTTTTGTGCAAAGATGGCATACTACAATTCATCTCTCTAACATGTTGCATTTTTGAGTTAGCACCTTCACATACAGGCGAATAGACACATCGACAGAAAGTAAACCCATAGACGGACTTGGACAAAATTTGATAGGTATGTACAATAATGGTGTATAATGGCAACATTCCATGTGTCTAGTTCATTGTGTTTATGAGGTATCATGTTCACTCTCGCACTTAGACAGGCAGACTTGCCGCTGCCGATTTTTGCACCAATGTGGTACTCATCTACCATTTTGATACGAAGATGAAGAAGAGAACAAGATATATCAAACTTTTGTTGCTTCGACTCCATTCCGTTTCTGAGTCATAGTGATTATAGTGAGTCATACTGACATAATTGCAAAAATGGTCCATTTTTTCGTACTTAGGAAAGCCTAAAACGTGGAGAGTTATCGAAATCTGGAGGCCGAAATTTTTTTGAACATTTACAAAAATTTGTCTTTGTATACGAGAAAATGAGAAGATTAATGACAAACACTCTCTTTTCAGATTTCGTCGACCAATTCCAGAAGCTGAAGCCCCACCAGAACAGGCTGATCAACAAGTTCGACTACGAGTCCATCATGCTGTACGGCGACACCGCCTTCTCCGTGGACAACTACAAGAAGACCATGAGGGCCAAGAAGAGGGGTGTTGTCCTGCTGGACACTTACGACAAGATGCCCAGCAAGAGCGACATGTATCGTATCAACTGGCTGTATGACTGCGAGTGATAAAAACACATCCCTTTGCCATCTCTTGTATGAAAATTTATTTGACATTAAAGAGTTTTATTCTTTCCTTTTTTTCTTGTTAATTTATTGAAATTTATAGAAATGTCGGAACGCACATAATAAGGCGCGTATTCACTGGAGAAGCAAATACTTCACGAATAGAACGTGAGCAACTGGTTTGAAGGTGTTAACGGTGTACTTTGCTCGGATCTAACTAAATCTTGTTGGTTTTTCGGTGAGACATTGTATATATCCCTTTATTTCGTTGTCAATTCCATGTGTTAACACCAGCTTTGTAATTTTCTCTTGCTGTAATTGGTTTTTTGCAACTCAGTAAAGTCCACCCACATCAGTGGCGAATCCAGGGGATAGGCTATCGGGTTGCAGCCCCCCCCCCAGAGCTAAACCAAAATTCTTGATTTAATTTAAAATAACTACAAATGTTTGATCTAAATTTTCATTTTAAAAGAATAGTAATAAAACCGGGACAACACTGCTTTTTGACTTTACAGGCTCGAAAATTTTCCTACTTTTCTAGTCATTCCACTTGCACTTGTAGCGTTGGCGCAGTCGAAAACATTTTTTGGTCAGTTATTTCATTGTATTTTTTTATTAAATTATCGAAAGTATTGTAGTGTTCTTTATTATTCTTATTGTCAGGAGAGGAAAGCCTGTAAAGTTAAAGTGTTTTGGTTTATATAAACCATGAGGTTTGACATTCTTCAATACGATGCAAAATTTTTATGATCTCAGTCGGGGCGGGCGGGGGAGCCGAGTGGTGGAGTCGCCACTAACCCACATCTATACCAAACTGGATAGGAGCCACATGACTTCGAGAGACGGCGGTGTGGTGTGATTTCAAAGTATTAAAGTGGTTTTTCGGCGAGCACAAAAGAATTCGCAGTTCACGTTGGAACGTGTTCGAGTGTAATTCGTTGTTCACCTATAACTTCCTTCGAACCAGCAAGGTGAAATCTGCAAACCAAGGCGTATTGCAAAGATCCTTGTATTGGCTACTGACAAGCGATGATTTATGTTTCAAAATGGGTTTGCTCCTTTCTCATGGTTCGCGTTTGGTTCTTCATGAATGTCATTTCTTCGAACGGCTACCGACTGGTTTGCAAACCGTTCAACTCGCAAGTGATATGGACCTTCATAGCGAATCCACTTAAGTGATTGCATGAACTATTCTTGGGTTTGCAATATTGTTTGCTTTGAAAATAGGAAGACTTCAAGTGAATGACTTAAAGATATTGCACGCTATCTTTACTATGTTATTAGATTTTCCGAATGTTGTACAATACCATGAAGATATCGTGCTAATGTACAAAAGCCTATTGTGCTATTTGAGTCTCGACTTTGTTTTCTTTGACTTTTCACGCATAAAAATCACCAAAGCAGCAAATAGGTATCAAACAATTTGGTACATCATTACAGTCCTTGCTCCAAGAATGGTTAAGTCCAAGGTGCAATTAACTATGTATTACGATAAAAATGAAATGTAAATAACTATTTTATTTACCCTTCATAACTAAACAGTCTCCACACCGCATTACATTTACGTATGAACGTTTTAAATTCCATGTTGGATCAGTCTTACTGTAGTTAGGCTTGTCAAATAATAACACTGCACTCAGGTCTTTCTACTGAGGTAAAGTACGTCGTGCTTTCTTCGACAATTTAATTTTGGAATCCCTTAGGCATTTAAACTGCGAGCGCTCAACTTAATTTAAAGTACAAATTTCAGCAAACTACTTTTAAAGTGTACGCAAAACACGATTAATAAAACTGTGAAGTAAAAGTAAATTTTGATTTCTTTTTTGAAAAATTATCGAAAAATTTGGAAAAGTTTATTTTAAAGACTTTATATAGATATATATTAAAGAAAAATTAACTAAATAAACTATGGATGCATAAGCAGGACAGAGCGCCGTCCCATGCCCCCGTGCCTGAAGCCATTACGGCAACTGAACCGGTTGAGTGGGCATGGAACGCATAAGGAAGACAGGGGTAACTCCATTTGTGGTTACCTTACAGTTGGTGTGTGACATAATCCCACCCCCTGCAACTATAACCTTGCAAGTTTATATAGGTGGTTCAGATGCTCAACAAATATAATTTTACTAGCTGCATGGCCCGGCGATGCACGTGCTATCTCGGATAATAGGATATTCCCGGGCGGAAAGAAGTGAGGTCATATGGATCCATATATTTTCATATGGCCAGCCTCTGTTTTTTTTTCAACAAAAATTGTCACTCACTTTCCCCAACAAACGTTACGAAGTGAAACACCTTAATGCAAAAAGGAAAGAAAATGATTTTTTTCCCCAATAAAATGCAAGAACGTTAGATGCCACAGTTCTCGATAGATGGCACCACGGGAAAATCAATCAGTATTAAGTTTTTAATTAATATCCTTTTAACTAATTACAATTTCGGAATTTAAATAGCCGAAACGGATTCCTTGGATTATTTTCCATCTTTTGGTACTTACGGCTAGTTTCAGGATTCAGTGGTTCGTGAGAAGATAGAAGGACATACATACATACGTTTGTTGACGTTCAGCCTTTAATATATAAGATCGTCAGTGTACGGACCGGTACAAATAGGGTTACCACAGTTGGCCTAGTGGGTTAATGCATGGAATGCATGATGAACACGAATTACAGGCAAAAACATTATGGTTTCTATCCTCAAGCGGTATTATTCAAAAACTGATGGACAAATGTAAGATTTAGCAGCAAATTCCTAGCTGTGGTCGATCTGGAGGCTGGAGTGTTTCTCCAAACGAAACATAAATGAAAGCCAGTTCACCTTGAAGTCTTAAAATTAAATAAAAAATAATAATTTAAGCTTTAAAATTCAGCTATCTGCAATGATGAAAATTTTCTGAATCTTAACAGTATTCTACTGGCATTTGAATATAAGTTGTGTTATATATCTGGCTTTGAAGTTATGAAGAAAAAATTACTCTAAATTTCGCGCATGTGCAGTAAAACGTTATTTATTAAAAATACTTATATTCCATTTACTATTCAATTTACTTTAAATTTTAACACAATGCTTTTCAAACATATTGTCAAGCATTCTGTAAGTTTCGCAAAATTTGAAAGAAAACTTTGTATGTCATCAAAAGGAAACATACGAAAAGTTTGGGATGTTTTAAAGAAACCTTTATATCTTCCCGAATGGATATTTCATGATATTATTCATGATATTTTTATGAAAATGCATGTAAGCAATGTGCATAAAATGCAAAATGATTGTGGAAAGTTTCAAAACATTCTCAGTTTTCCGTGAAACGGAGTGTGCCCAAATAATTTTCGTCTAAATCAATTTGTGGACGGTCCCCTAAATGTTCCAGCGACAAAATCTTCACTGTAAATTGTCAGTTAAAACGATGGCATGTCCTACGATTATCCGCAACTGATTGTGAATCATTCAATTCAAGCTACCTCCAAATGCTTCGAATTTTTAAAATCTTGCAATACTTCTGTCCAGTAGTGTACTAGATCAAGAAGGACTTGAGCTGCCATCACCTTAGTAGTGGTATTGATTTTAATTATATTAGCGTCCCATTTTCAAGCTATACGAGGGTTATTTTGGTACAAGTCTCGTAATTCTGAGCCGCGGTCGGATGACGGGGGCGGCACCTGGGTTGGCACCCCTTCTCCAAGCTGCCGGATCGCCCAGCGGGAGGTCGTTTGGCAGCACGGCGCTAATACATGACGGATCATCAGTGGAATCGGGTTTCGAACGTGGAACCTCCGGCCCCGAAGCTGAGACCTTATCACCAGGCCACCGCGGCCTCTATTACTGTTGCAGAAATTCTGCCAATAGATCTTTATCTACTCTGTATGAGCTGGCATAAATGCTGTGTCATTAAATACATAGATTTTACCTCGCTCAACAAAACTATGTATCTTAGAATTGCTTCTTTTTATTATTGCATTTTACCACCATATGTGATGTCCATTTTTTGTCAGTTGTTTCTT
>BGPR01000209.1:294603-311798 GCA_013235015.1 Araneus ventricosus | reverse complement strand
AGCGTCACGTGACTTCGCTTGCTTCTGAATGATGTCATAGGAGCGCGCTTAGTTTGGATTTCGATTTTTGTCTTAGCTATTGTATCAAGGAGAAACTAAACCAAAATTATCTCTTAATTGCGATTACTTGTATATTTCTAAAGGGAATGATGAATTCAAGATAAAGATAATTTTAGTTTCTCCTTGATACAATATATAGCTAAGACAAAATTCGAAATCCAAACTAAGCGCGCTCCTATAACATCATTCAGAAGCCAGCGAAGTCACGTGACGCTGAGAGCCAATGAAAAGCGGCCTCAATCCAAATCATCGTAGGATCCATAAATATGCGTGGGTAACTAAAAGTATGAACATAACGTTTGAATTTTATGACTATCATTTACATAATCTTCATAAAAATGAGTCTGTTCCATATGTTTGGACAACAAATGCTGAAAATATGAAAGAATTTCCTCAGAGGAGTTTTATGGAGCAGTAAATTGAACAAGAAAACTGTCATTCTATTGGCTTTTTTCCTGTTTTATTTTTAATGAGTTTTCGGGCTTCCAGAAATACCGGGGGATTTTCTTTTATCATCCTAAAAAGCCATTAAAATTAATTAAGATATATCGATGTCGGTCGGGAATAAATAAACTCACTTGGCGTAGGAAAGTTAATGGAATATCGCGAGAAAGGATGTATTGTCACTTTTAAAAATTTGTAAATAAATACCGTTGAAAGATCAGAGTATGCTATGTACTTCAATACATAAGAAATATTTTCGATAAGTAAATAGATACTGTTGGAAGTTGTTCTGAGAGTTTGAGATATTTCTGTACAGAACAAATGTTTTTAATTATATTCACTTCTTGCCGTATGCCACAATTTTTTTCTTTAAATATATATAAAATTTGAATGTTAATGGGGTAATTTTTCCATTTCACAAAATCATTATAACATGAGTCAATTGCTTTTTAAAATATTCCGTCACCCAATATGCGTCAAAATAGTTTCTAAAGTATTAGATCGTACTGAAAACTGGATTAGAAAAATATTGTTCTTTTAAAATAATACTAATTTTGCCTAGTTAATATATCATCAAATTCTTTACAGTTGCCGCATCCGTATAACAGTCTACATTATAAGGATATTCGAAACTTTATATATAGTTTATTCAGAATTTAATCAATATCTGATCATGTAAGTTTTGTAATAATCCTAAAAAAATGGGAGGCTAATTTTTACTCATTCTTTTCTTCCATTTTTATTAAAAATCCCCTTTCTCTTTGCGATTCGAAAAAAACAAGGCGTTTCTTGCTGGAATGAATTTAAACATGAAAGAATAAATTAAAAAACAAACTTATTTTACCTGCAAGCCTGCTAGGTCTGCAGCCGATTGTTCGTCGACACCTGTGATGTAGATTCCTAGCCCATACTCGGCACCACCCCTTATCATAAGCCCCAAGGATAAGCCATCTTCCACTGACACGATCACCTGAAATCAGACAGATAATTTCACATATTAAAGCAGGTAATTTGGTAACAGGCAAAGCAAATCATTCTTTTACAAACTTTTCATGCATTCTGCATTCTAAAATTAACGTATTTTAACTCCATATCTCATCTATTGTGTTATTCCAAAATATCCCCCAAAAACGCAAAAGCCGGGAGAAGCAAGAAGGCAGGATACTTTTTAATAGGCAGGATAAAAGGATAATTATTAGAGGAATTTAATAGATTTTTATTCAGGGTGATTCAAAAATATCTGGCACATCTTTAAATCTAAACAGAGGGGACCGGAATAAGCAAGGTTTGCTATGCAATGGATGACTTGGAGGTGCTTTAGGTCGATGATGAGGCAGTGACTGATGAGGATAGGTTTACTCTGTTGGTTGTATTTAACAGAGTTGGGCGCATGGCAATTCACATGATACTACTTCACATGCCTATTACAAATAAAACAAGAAACCTTGTTTTGTTAGTTATTAAAATTATTTTTTCGTATTTTTTGGCAATTAAGAATTTTTTGTTGCCCATTCTTTGCAGACCATACCAATGGAAAAAATAAGAGTTTTGATATCAATAATATAATTTGAGAAGCAATTGTTTTTTAAGCAAAAACGCAAAGTTCAAGCAGACGTTTCTGAATTCAGACAATGTCGTTTCACAACTCCTCGAAAAGAGGCTTAATTTTTGTATCCCTCTGCGAAGTTTATTTCTTTCGAAGAAACTAAATTAAATAAACATGACTTGACTGTAAAGTATTCATTCAAAAAAATGAAGGATTTGAATGGCTAAACTTCACGCATTTCGCTCCAAGTACATCTGAAATAAACCATCGCTCTATTCTCCAATTTCAGAAAAAGCAATTTTGAGACTAGAGAAGGGTAACTGAACACTGTGTCTAATACATGTATGGAACCACTTTCATTTCAAACGTTCTGTCTCTGAAAACAGATACGCTATATGTTTATTTTACACCCGTCCAGCAAACAAAATCAACATAAACTTCGCACACATCCACCTGGAGGTTTGTTGACAGTTTCCCATCTGCCACATCGAACTTCGTTGTAGATTCTTCCATATCATATTTCCAAGAAACGAAATGCTTGTCCCCACCTTAAGTATGAAGAAAAAATAAAGATAAATAAATTCCCTTTCCTGACACAGAATATATTGCAGTACTGCGCATATTCGGCTATGAAGTTAATGCACGTTTTCAGCCGAACTCTATTTCTGTAGTTTATATACATTTGAGATGTTAGTTGACCTAGAGAAGTGAGATCCTGTTTTAAATAGGCATTTAGTTTGCTTTCTTGTAAATTTGTTTGTTACGCAGTCACTAACTCCCAAACGCGATTCAATTTTCTCCGAATTTTGCAGGACTGACATTTATTCTCTTTTAACAGAAGAATATCTCATGATATTTGTCAAAATCCGGTTGGAAATGTTTCGGTTGGGGAAGAGCATTTATTAAACAGGAGGACTGAACTGATTAATTAAATTTAGATAAGATAATTAATAATTAGACGCAACAACGTACAAACAAAGCGCAACAATCTGCAGCCAGAGCTCTTGGCTTTAATATGGATGAGTGTGCAGTTTGGATTTATTTTACTGTGGTTCTGTTTTAAGTTTTTGAAACTTTTTTAAGCGGTTTGAAAATATAATCTTTGCCGAGAAGCTGAATTTTATCAGTCAACGACTGCTTCATTAATTTGCTAAATGTGTCGGTAATTAAATTACGGTGCTTAAAATTCACTCATAATTGCTTAAGTTGTTTTTTGGCTTCCATTTTGGATAGAAAAATTTGTTTACTGGTACTAGTGTAATAGATATGTTAGCTCCTCTGCTATACCAGTAAATTAGGAGAAATTTTCACAATTTAACCTTTAATTGAATAAAAGAATTCCGTGATTTAAAATTAGTTCTTTTTTCATACTGCTAAAATGTTCATATAAAAATTACTGACGTTTCAACTTAAAGAAGTCTCGATTTTACTGGTTTAAATCCTTTTCTGGATTTTTGACGTAAACTTGCGTCCCTCCATAGTGGTCTAATGGTGTGTCGGGAAAGGAAAAAATTTTGACGCTTTTCGTTGTAAAGTTAAACGCTTATATCTCCGCAATCAAATTACACTGAGAGTTAGTTTCAGTTAACAGAGAAATTTTGATATTGAAGATTGCAAAAAGAATTTTAGAATTTGGAATTATGGTTTAGTCACAGTCGAGTTGCAAAGTTGGTGAAAATCAAGATGAATTTTGATGACGTCACAGCGACCGTTGCGCGCGCACGCATAGGTTGTGAGCGGTATATTAACTGGATTTTAACTGATTAATAATTAATTCATTTCAGATCAATTAATTCATTCGGATTAATTCATTTCACAGAGAAAGGCCATAGAGCATAGGTCAAAGTCACGTAGAGCTACTTTAGGCACAGAAAGTCACAGTTGAGTAATCGATTAATTAACTGTCCTTAATTAATTATTATCAACAATTTTTGATTTAATTGAGCTGTCCTTACCATCGATTTAATTGAGTTGAGTTGGTTTTAGTTTCATTCAACAGAGAAAGGTCATAGAGCATAGGTCATAGGTCAAAGTCACATAAAGCTACTTTAGTTACATAGAACAACTTTAGTCACAGAAAGTCACAGTGGAGTAAAGTAAGTAAGTCTACGCCCCTCAATCCCAGCGGCCGATTCACAGAGACAGCCTCCCGTCGAATTTTTTTTTTATTTCGATCTCAATAAGGCTCCTGTTTCAATGGTACCTTCTCAAGATGGTGGCCATTTTGATGGTTCCGTTACATGTAATGAATGTTTTTCGACGATTCTGGACAAAATGACCTCTATTCATAGTGCCTCCAAAATAGCCGATAATAGCAAATGACATGTAACTGTATTTTTGTTAATATTGATAAAATTAGAGAATTTTATGAATAATTCGCATCCGAAAATAAAAGATTTCAACCTTTCACCTTCCAGCATGCACGCCCTCTACACCAACATCAAAAGTCGCGTTATTTCCTAGATATGCTGTTGTAAAATATGAATTTTTACGAGTCTAATTATTAAAATTAGGTAGTAATTGGGTAAGTGTTGATTTTTACAATTATTTCAAACATTTCTTTTATTTTTAAAAAGTAAAGGAAACAATGTAAAAACACGAAAGCAATATAAAATGACCAAGCTGAAATGACGTGTATTAATGATTAGCTAAATGACCTAAAAATAAAGTAAGTGAAATTGCCACTATTTCAACTGAAATATTTACATTTTTAATATGAAGCTTAAAAAAATGTCGACTTAAAAACAATTTAAATTTAGTTTTAAAAATAAGAAGTCAGTTTTTTTGCAACGGTCAAACGTATCTCTGAAATACCAATAGCAGATTCTCAGAATCCTATTAAAGCCTCGAATTCCAAATAATGACTAACAGTTCGTCGAAAGGTTTGATTTGATTTGATGGAGTACTGGCTCAAAAACTATTGTTGATTTTGCTGCGCCAAACGTATGGTGCGAGATCAGATATTAGTTTAAGAGATTGTTAAAAAACTGTCACACGTCATGACTTTTAAAATTTTGAAGATTGATGAAAAACAAGGCTTTGGAAAAAAACAACTTTAAAACAGGGTGGCAAAATTTCAGATAAAATAGTAAAAACCAATCATTTTTAAGAAAGTAAAAAGTTGTGGGTGAGGAACTTCATGAAGAATATCTTTTTCAGACTGCTACAAGAGGAATGAAAGCAGCGGATGCGTTGTTGATTAAATTGTGGGCAAAAAGGGGAGGGTTCCCCCTATAACAGATGCTTATGCGTAAATCTTGTATGGCCAATTCTTAATCGAGTTAGGACAGTGTCGAGTTTTCTGTTAGGGAAACTAGATCAGCAGGTAATTAGATGTTTGATTGAGGCTTATTTGCTTCTTTAAGGTGCCACTGACTTTGCGAATTTGAGTGAAGTTTGATTTTTATATCTTTTTTATATCGTTGAGACAAACCGGAGAGTTTAGACTATTTGTAGCGGATTTCGATAAATTGTCTGCATGTTCATTTCCAAATATACCAGCGTGAGAGGGAACCTAGCAAAAAGAGTACTGAAGGGAACCAAACAAAAGGAGCACCGAAGGGAACCCAGCAAAAGGAGCACCTTTACTTTACACTACGACACACCCCTTACTCCAGAGATAAAAATCTCCGGTTTGCAGTTTGGATGAGTGTACGTAGAAACTTTATTGAACAAAAAAGGTTAATACAGTGTTATAACATTGACAAAATACATGTGAAAATTATAAAAACAAGCAAAAGTGTGTGTTTATATATGAAAAGAAAGACTCGCGAAGCAAAAACCATTTTAAGACAGGTCCTAAAAGTTCGCTGCATCTACATATATGTAGGAGGACTGATTAGGGTTCTAGGTATTGAACGTCCAGAGGGTCTTAGTCCAAATGTCTGATGTCTTGGTGAAGGAGAGAAATCTGGGTCGGAGTCGGATGAACTGGTTGCGTCCGGTGGCTGTTTTATGAGGTTCTCATTTTCAAAGGAACACCGAAGGGAACCCAGCAAAAGGAGCACCGAAGGGAACCCAGCAAAAGGAGCACCGAAGAGAACCAGCAAAAGGAGCACTGAAGGGAACCCAGTAAAAGGAGCACCGAAGGGAACCCAGGACCAAAAAGAGCTAGAAGAATAGCCAAGGTCGTGCTTTCGTAGCACCTGCTGGTAAAAAGATATAAAAACTAAATTCTTATGTAGTGTATTTCTCGCATATGCGCTTCAGCGGGAGGGTTATCGAATGAAATCTTGTATTTTTTTTCTTTTGGACGCTAAGTCTACTGTTCACAGAACTATTAATATAATAAATTTTTTTCGATTTTTGAAATTTATAAGACGAAATTATATGCTTTGGTCTCAGCTGAAAGCTCTCTGAAGTTTTTATAAACTTCCTCTACATTCTTCCGTATAGCAAAAGGGCTTTATTATAAACCATGAAGACTATTAAAATTTCAAATTTTAGATCTGAAATGCACTCTTGAATAAATCGATATCGGATATTTTTGTATTTAAAAGAGCATTAGGCCAGTATTGTCGCGAGTCAGGCTCTATTTTCACAAAAATATTTTTAAAACTTATTTTTTAAATAATAAAAGAGAGAGAACAGACAGAACGCCGCCCCATGTCCCCGTACCTGATGCCATTGCAGGAACGAAAGAGAGACAGAACAGACAATCGAAAATATTATAAAATGTTAAAATATACATATTTAATATCCAATTTATAAAAAAATGACGGGAGGCTGTCTTTTTCACACAGCCCCCAGCTAAAAAAATCTGCAGAGAATCTGCAGAAAAATTTTTTTTTGAAGATTTCTTAAAGATTTCTGCAGATTTTTTGAAGACAGAAAAAATCTGCATTTTTTCTTCAATTTAATCTGCAGAAAAATTTCTTCTTATATTTTTCTCTAAATATTCTGTAGATTTTATAAGATAGCAAAAATTCTGCATTTTTTCTTCAATTTAATCTGCAGAAAATCTGCAAAAAAATTTATTTATATTTTTTTCTTTAAATATCCTGTAGATTTTGTAAGACTTTGCATTTTGTCTTCAATTCAATTTGCAGTTATTTAGCAGATTTTCACAAAATCATTAAACTTGACCAATATCTGTTGATTTTTTGAAGATTTAACTGCAATTTCATAATATCTGCATTTCTCTAAATACATATTTTTCACCATATTCTCTAATATTGCAGCTTTTTTTCCAAAGGATATAAAACAAAATTAGAATATAATTATCATTATCGTTTAACTCTACAGCTGACAGGAGTTTCAAAAAATTTCCCAATCAAAAATTGTCTTGGGAACAAAATTTTTAAATATGTCACTGAAAAAATGAATTCTAATTAATCTTTAAAATAAATATTTTAGGTTTTACCATTTTAAACTTTTCCCCCATAATTTAATTAATTTCCAGTTAGTTTTCCAACTATCTTTCTGACTAGCTATTTTCCTACAATAAGAAGGAAAAAGCGCCCTTTGGATGGAGAGAAGGCTTACCAGAATGATAGAAGGTGAAAACGAATTTATTGAAACAGAGAATCTAAATTATTTAACAAAAATATTACTAATCTCATCTGTTACTCATCTCTACAACTTTGAACCTTTGAACCACGAATTCTGACCTTGGTTGATTTTTACATCATTAGATGGCTCCACGAGATGGCTATCGTGACGCTAAAACCTAAATAAATTAATTTATTCTTATCTCATGTCTCCCACGCGGCGTAGTGGTTTGCGCTCTTGCCTGCGAAGTATAGGAACGCGAGTTCGAATCCCGGAGAGTGTGAGTTTGAAATTCTGCGGCATACAAGTAAGTTGAATCACAAATAAGATTAATTAAATTAATAATTACGTTAATTGAAATTAATAATTAAACCTTGACTGTAGGAAAATCTGAAGGTATTCGGAACATTTTTTTTCAAATATTCTGCATTTTTTTCTGCAGAAATTCTGAAGGTATTTGGAACATGATTTCTCCAGATTTTCTGCAGAAAAAAAATGCAGAAAATCTGAAGAAAACATGTTCCAAATACCTTCAGATTTTCCGCAGATTTTTTTAGCTGGGCCGCTGATATTAAAGGCGTAGGACTACTTTACTTGCGTGACTCTTTTCCGATTTTCAATATTTTTTGTAACTTCTGTTGTTACCCTTTATCTCTAAAATAAGACAAGATATTAGTTATGTTTTTAACATATGCAGTTACCGAGATATAGAGGATCGCGTCACCAAATTCAAACGTACTTTTGCCCAACTTTGCGAGTCAGTAGTCGCTAAACTACAATTCCGATTTTCAATTTTTTTCTAACTTCTGTTGTTACCCTTTACTCGAAAATAAGACATTAGTTATGTTTTTAACATATGTAGTTACCGAGATATAGAGTATCTCCCATAATACGTTTTTTGTGGCGATTTGGCGTGTGAATCAAATTCCTTCCTGAGATCCCAAGGGAAGGAACGTAATCCGGAACGTAATTAAAAACTATTTGCTAGAGGACGTAGGCTAACTTATTTTCTGACGTATCACTGCAGCCGTGTATCATGACTATGTCATAAACTTGGTTCGCATATTCGTTACATCGTAGAACTGAGATGAACCAGTTTACAATAATTCCATAATACCTTTTCAACACACACCTCACTTTCGAAGTGACGCAACTAACTTAGAGATTCACGGGCTAGTATATTGAACAAATTTGACCCACTTCTCAAAACGGTTCGCTATCACTTCATTAGACTCTTGAAAATGAAGCGAGGAGTTTCAACATTTATCATTACTATTATTGCAATTTGAAAAACATAATCACCAATAATAAATGTGATGTGTGTGACACAATCGTGGTTGGAAGCAGAAATACAAAATTTGGAATAAAAAATTAAATAAAACTAATTATTTGTTTGAATTCGTTTCTAAATATCACAAATTGAAAAGACAATAATATCGCATGCCTCTATCTTTGTATTCCGAAAAAAATTCTTATTTTTAAAATTATAGTTGCAGTTAATAAGTATTTAAAAAAAGTAATGAAATATATTAAACTATTGCAACTGTCTTTTCTTAAATATTCGGTTTGTTTCTAAGGATAACTATAAATATAGAACAAAAACGATATAAATAATCTAGATTTAACTTAAATATTTATAATCTTTTAGTTGTTAAAATTTCATCAAACAAACATTACTATGACGATATTTCTAATCTTTGCCATCCAAATAAAATGGTTAGAATTATTGATTTCTGGTTAACAATCATTGCAAAAAAATAATGTCTCATATCTCTGTCTTTTGTATTCCAAAAAGATTTATTTTCAGAACTGTAACTCCAGTTAGTATTTTTTAAAAGAGCCGAAATAAATTAAAATATTGCAATTATCTATTTAAATTATAATTTTGTTTTAAATCAATAAAATTAACATATCACCACACTATTTACTCAGAATAAACGACATGAAAAATGCAAACTAGTTTTAAATATTTATATTCCTTTGCTTATATTAAAATTTAATTTAATAAAACATTATAATGGCATTAAATTTTTAGAGTTGCCATCCAAAAAAATATTTAAATTATATATTTCCGATAAAAATTTTATTGCAAATCTTTAAAAGCAAATAAATCAATTAAGAAATTAAAAATAAAATATTTCTTTGTTTATTTATCTTCAAAAGGCATGCGCAGTTGTTCAGTTTTTATTCTCCCTACTCCAACATCACAGTGTCACCATTTCTAGTTTTATTCCAACTTTATTCCAGCATGGATCTCTAGGGAGTTTACAAGACATCACAGTTGTAGGGAGAAAAAGGATTCGATTTCAAAGATGTTCTTTATTTATTTTTTATTCCTTGAGATACCAACAAATTCCGAGTTTTAAGTCACAGTTTGTATGCAACGACATGGAGCCGTGTCGAAACATCTGGAGTTTTTTCCCACAGATGTTTCTTCTCGCGGAAAAGTGTACTATTGATCTTTCGAGGCGTAGGCTGATAGTCATATTTGAAATTTCACGGAAATATAGTGAAAAATATTTTTAATATATATCTGAAATAGTGCGTGTTTGAAGATCAGTCACTTTTTCCTTTGGTGATAGGGAGTAGTATACAAGTTAATAGACGTCAGATCTTGCGACATAATAGTATGGAATTCATGAAAAAAATGAAATTCTTTAGTCTGTTTGCATAGTTTTTTTCTCGATTTTCTATCTTGTCAAGTGGGCATACAACACGGACCGTACTGAAGAAACTTCCACTTTTGTATTGTAAAGTACAGAGTCAGGGTGGAAAATCTTTTGCCTTTAAATATTTTTTCTCCTAGAAAGTTAACCGTATTTCAAATTTTATTTTGGAGCCGAATTTCTGTAGCTGCTGGAATATAATGCTGCATCCTTATATTCTAACAGCAAGTACTCTGAAGTCATAATACATATGAAAAATAATATATATGCGTCTTAACAAAAGAAAATTCCGGTATTATCTGCATTATTTTTATTTAATTTAAGAGAAATATAATAAAAAGTGAATTATATTTTTTATGTTCTATACATCACAGCTGTTTAATTGTTCTGAGCAGCGATAAAACATTAGAAGCTAAAACTAAATCTGAAAAAAACAAATTAAATTTCCATATTCTTTATCAAACAGGTGTATTAGAATAATTATGTTTATTTAAAGAACACGGACGACCAAACAGTTGCTGAGAATCTTATAGTTTTTTTTTATTTAAACACATTAAAGACCGAACTTTTTATTTCCAATAATTTTTCCAACTTTTAATGAGTTTGCATCTCATCAAAATTTTGTTAGTGTTTGCCGTGGATTCATTTAAAACCCTTTACGTCAGTTATCTACCTTCCTCTGCCCCATTTCCTTTACCAAAGGGTCTTAAGCAATAAAGGGTCTTAAGCAGGCCAATATTGTCTCGATAATATATTCACGCATGTGCGGAAAGAGCGGACAATGGCAAGCTCTTGTCCCGATGGAACAACTAAATGCCATTGTCTCACAATATTGGCCTCGCGTAAATGCACCTTTACATTAGAAGCAGGTGGGGGAGAATGTTCCCTTTCTCTTGCCAGTCCTCGAGGGATGCCATGTTTCTGCTGCTCATGCTACTGTCATACTAAGGGTTACCATACGTCCGGATTTCGAGCTCACGTTTAGATTAGTGACTGGATCTTCAAAATGCACTGATTTAAGCTAGTGAACGAGGCGAGAGAGAAATTTGGTTGCAATTAAGAAAATATGACGTATTCGAAAAAGCTGACATCAATATGCCAATGAAAGAAATTCATTATTGACGTCGTCTGCATACATTATTTATGAGAAAGTGGATGAGCCACCTTACCCAGACTCCAGTTCAAACTGAAATATAAAATGTTTGTCAGTTTTGTTTCAATTCTATTTTTCATTATTATAATTTTGAATTACCAAACATTAATAAAAATGGTATATTCTTTGAATCCTGACACTTTAAATGTTTTTTTCATTTCTTCACATTTTCTGTTAGTGTTATGAAAGAGGATCGTTGGTAGGTATATTTTAGAATTTTAAACCATACTTTGCCTCCCCCTCCAATATCCTTCAACCACCCCTCCCAGGCGGATTTCAACTAAAACAATCATGGTAACCCTAGTCATACTTCAATGCTGGAAAGAATGAGGGTTTTAACAGTGGCACTTCTGAAAAGAGAAAAGCTTATTGAATATTTGCCAGCCGATCCTCCTCTCATCGACGTAACATCATCCTACGTAACGCATCGGTCCAACAGTTATGGCGGGCAGCTTCCTCCACCCCATTTCCTTTACAAAGGGTCGTAAGTAGGGTTTACACGAGACCAATATTATCTGGACAATAAATGCACGCATTCGCGGTAAGAAGATGAGGCATGCGCATAAAGGAAACGCATACGCAGAAAGAGCGGACGATGGCAAGTTCTTGTCCCTACGGGACAACTAAATGCTATTGTCCAATAATATTGGCCTCGTGTAAACCCACTTTTACGCGGGTGGGGGAGTAAGTTCTTTACCTTAAGCAATTCGTCGCGGGAGGCCACGTTGCTGCTGCTCATGTATTACACATACCTAGGGTTACTATACGTCTGGATTTCAATCTCAGGTCCGGATTAGTGTCCGGATCCTCAAAATATCCTGGTTTACGCCAGTGAATGCGGCGAGAGAAGAATTTAGCTGCAAGTGAGAAAATCTGACTTATTCGTAAAAGCTGACATCATTCCGCCAATGAAAGAAAATTCACTGTTTACATCCATCGTTGATGAGCAAGTGGATGAGCCTCCTTATCCATGCCCCAGTTCAAACTGAAAATTAAAATCTTTGGCAGCTTTGTTTTATTTCTCTTTTTGATTATTACAATTTTGAATTACGAAACATTAATAAAAATTGTATATTCTTTCAATTCTGACGCCTTAAATGTTTCTTCACTTCTTCTTCTTCACTATTTTGAAAGAGGGTTGTTGATAGGCAGCTTTTACAATTTTAAACTATACTTTGACTGACCCCTAAGACGTTTCAACCCCACCTCCCTGGCGTGTTCTGATTTAAACTAAAAAAAATTATGGTAACCCTAATCATACTTCAATGCTGGAAAAAATGTCGACAGAGGTAGCCTGGAGGTAAGGTCTCGACTCTGGAACGAAATTGTCCAGGCTTAAAACCCGATTCCATCAAAGAAGCGCCTTGTATCTTGGACTGGTTCACGTAAATCTGACATCAGAGGTGGAACTTCCTCCAGCATTTGTGGTGTAAAAGTTTGGAAAGAATTGTTGCCTCAGGTGTCGTTCTCGTCATCTGACCGAAACTCACAATGACGAGATGGGTCCCAAAATGATCCTCGTGTTGTTTCAAAACGGAAAGAAAATAAGATTAAAATATACCAACTGGCCCCAGTTCTGTAATAGTTAATTGTTTTTCTTTAAAGATTGGAGATAACTTACCAACCTTAATTAAAAATTGTTATACCATCTGATGAATTAAATTTTAAATTATGATCCCAGTAAATTCTAATTTCGTGGGAAATAAAATATAAGGTTACATTTCCATCCTCTCTCTGCAAACGGCATCTTTCTGTATTCGTTCGTTTGAGAATGATAGATTTTTAAAATAGCTACAGTCTTTGGAATCACCTATATACTTGTATGACAAAGTAAGCAGTGATTTATGTGATCTTTAACCCTTTCTAAGGCTGTGGTAAGTATACTTCAACTATTTTCAAATACATTTTTTTTGAGGTTGGCATAAGTTCTCGTTAAATTTTTTGATGAAACAAAAACTTAGATATACCAATTTCTTTTCTCAAACCATAACGAAGTGTCTGGACTCGATAATTAATTATTAATCACCAAAATTAATTAACAAAAATTAATGACATCGGATACGCTAAATGAATTCCTTTTCTTAAATGAATCTCAATCTCAAAGCTATTTAACTATAACACTACAAGAAATAAAATGACCCTTTAAAGGTTTGAAAGAGAATGATTTGTATCAAACATGTTTGAATACACATCCTTCATGATCTTTCTATCATTTAAGGGATTTTGAATGAAGCAAAATGATAGCAGAATTGATTGAACTTTATTGCATCAAAGCAATCATAACATAAACAATCATTTCAAACTTGCTCGTCTCGAGAGTCATAAATCAATACGCTGTCAAAAGGCCAATGCCCAGAAATTAATTCATAACTATTGGTGAGTTTTCGGAACTTTCTGCCTGGCAATATGTATGAACAGAAATCTCCTCGCATTTCTACTCGGATAAATCAATCAAAAGGGACCGAATGTTCGTGCAATCAAACACGTCCATAGCTGCAACGTTCAAATATCGTTCTTATGATGAGGCTGGCTAACAGGTTGTAATGAGTGTTTAATAGTTGGGATGCTTTATCGATTGATTGCAGAGAGGTGAATTCTGGTTAGTTTGAGTCTATCGCGAACTTGATCAAACTAGAAACACTGCCGAGGTATTTATCCATTAACCTTGAGGTTACTGTTAGGTTAAACCTTAAAACAACCTTTCAAAACTGTGCATGTATTGTGGTTTTCTTCAACACCCGTACAGATATGAACTACTGCTATCAATATCGAGGATGCTATATATAAGATACCTATATACTAGAATTGGCTTGAAAACTATTATCAAATAATTCTTCGTCTTTTATAAATACCTGGCAACACCCAGTATTTGATTTCAAATCATCGCCTGAATTAAATTTGCTTTTAATGAAATAAGAATTTTAAGTTTGTCGATTTTCAAAAATAGCGAATATAAATGAACAATGAATATGCAATAAGATTTTCCAATATGCAATTTCTATTACAAAAGCATTTGAAATCTTCAAGAAGCCTTATATGCCTACGACTGTTTATCAAAAAAAGTTCTTGATTGATATAAAATGTTTAAAGAAAGTAGAGAATCCGTCATAGATGAATCACTCCTTGGTAGATCATCAACTTCTATTAATCATCAACATGTCCATCGGATCAGAGAATTGGCGATTAGTGATCGTCGTTTAATATTGTAACAAAAAACGTTCTGTGGGTGTATGTGAAAACAGTCCAACACGCAGGATAATGGAGAATGAAGGTTTATTCACATTATGCAGGAAAAACACGTAGCGCAGGTAACAGGAACAATACCTCTTATACGGATTGGCAATACAAGCAGATAGCAATTCACTAACAATAACAGTAACGGCACTTTCAATAGCGCTGTGCTCATAGGCTTCCCAGCTCCCATTGCAGACGAAACACCAAAGTCGTTCCTGTCGATAAACTTACCCTGTAATCCAACGCGGCGCATTTTATACTCTCCCCGATAGGCTGTGACGTCACATGGAATCATTTAGTACATTTAAGCGTATCTTCTCTTCTAATAGAGATATCGAGAAAAGGATCGCATTTTCTGGATTATTCGATTTGTCGCCAAGGTCCCCAAATTTGACGCCAAAATGGTCGCGAAGGTCAGAGGTCCAGGCCTGGCAGCTGTCGGTCATTCCATACTTACTCCTGTAAAACTCTCTTCCCAAACAACCATAATACTAGTGAGGCAGGAAAGCGACATTACAATCTTGTAACACTATTATTTCAGTGTTTTGAGACGTTTGCCTGAGAGAATTCATTCGAAAGTGACTTGAATTGTGGAAAGATGGGCCTTGCACCACGATAATTCGCCTTCTTATAATGCTATTGTTATTCTTGAATTGTGTTCAAAACTATATCAAAAATTCAATGAGATAGAAAGGTGACATTTGGTTTTATTACCTTAATTTTATATTTTCATCCAGTTTTGGAGAAAGTTCGCCAAATGGTTCAATGTTCAATTGTTATATGTGAACGTGATTAATCAAAATTGCAACAAGCTAGACAGACGAAATTTTGCATGTGATCATTATTCCAAAATTGCTAATATAATATCCCAGATCTGTTTCTCACTGATACAGTAACGCTCTGACGTCACCAACAATGAAATTCACGCCATAACACTGCGAGATGTTAAACAGCATTATTTCATTGTTAGAGCACCCAATTTTCAGTAATTTTAAATTTTAAAAAGTAATTGTCGTTCTAATTTCAAATTGAATAGCTCTAAAATAGTGAAATAAAATTTTCTATCGGTTCATATGAAATTATCTCGCTATGATCAATAGTTCCAGGGACATTTTAAATTATATTAATCCTATATTTCAAATTAATTTCCGTTTTTGAATAGAAAATAGTAAGTTACATCAGTCATCACCACGATGCATCTGATTATTTATTGCAATCGTGATGATGTAATTTGATAATATTTTTTGACAACATTTGACAAGGAGAGAAGTGCTTTGTTTTAATTAGAATTTCGAAAAAGAATTCCTTTTAAATTTTAACTTTTGACTTACATTTGGCAAGCTAAGAATTTCATGGTTACAGAATTATTATGTATATATTTTGTTAAAGTATTTTACGTACGTTGAAATTTACACATAGACATCTGAAGTACAAGGAAAATTGCTAAACAATGAAAAATACTTCGCACTAAATGTTGTTCACCAAGAGGTTTTTTGAATAAAGAAATATGTGAATAAAAAAAAAATATTTCCTGTCATAAAACATATGTTTATTTTATTTGTTTTCAATCAATGTTAAACATTTATCTCGAATATATATCTATTTAAAGACGTCAAATTTGGTGGGAAATCTCTTGAATGAAGAGGCAATTTTCACCCGTCACGGGTGATTTTCTAGTTATAGATAATTTCCAACTTTGAACAAAATTGAATGATGCACTGTTTGAAAATGCATATACGATTTTCTTCAGTACGCTACGATTATAAACCCAAGATCCATCATATTGCGAATGTGTCTATGTATGTAAAGTTAAGGGACGAACATTCTCGTTAATTATTTTTTTTCTAATAACAAATGTTCAAAGAGCTTTCGTTTCACTTCTGTCTGTGAAATAAAATAGCTCACGCTTTCAAAATCCGTCTACGACGTTACGATGTTTTTAAAATGTTAACTAATTTCGCAAGCAATAAATATAAAATAAACAAGAAATAGTTTTCATTTCCATATGAAATGCATGCTTTAGAGTCGAATCATTTTAGTCGTCTTAGCCCACTTACCATTAACTCGAGTCCTCCTTCCTCATTAATATGATCGAACCCTACGCAAGAGGAATCTCAAGCGGAACAAGATCATTAACTTGCAAACAAATTAGTTGAGATTTCTCGTCCGATTTTATGAATAACGCATGAATTGTATGAAGAGTTGGAATGAATTCAAAATAAGACTGAAACTTATTCAGACTACTTTTAGCTCTCAAGCAACTCTCAGAATCCCAAAACTTGAAATAAATGTAACTAATTAGATACAGTACTTGACTAAATTTCTTCTTTTTTTATTTAACTCTATCAAGCATAGTGATATTGATTCTGTTAAGAAGATATTTTTTTTATGCATAACTAAATACAAAAATATACAAGGCGCCTCGTCTAAACGTGGGCCAAAAGATAATTTCTAAACAATTAGAGCTAGACATAAACTTCCAATTGAAGAAATACGTAAAATGAAGAAAACAAATATTTTTAATATGCTATTTGGAAAATTGTCTAAATTTTTATAGTCCTCCGGTCCTATTAATCATATTTAGTATATTATTTTTGACACA
>BGPR01000209.1:224779-267221 GCA_013235015.1 Araneus ventricosus | reverse complement strand
GATTTTTTTAAAGTAGAAATTTTTTATGAGGAGGGAAAAACCAAATCGAAAAGAGTGAGACACTAAAATAACTGTGAGGAAAATAAGCTACAATGAATACAATGAGGAAGAACATTTATAAACATTCATTAAAAATAAAATAAATAAATGTGATAAAATTCTAATTTACTTAGAGGCTTTTCTGTCTGCATGCGACACTTCCTTTTATGATTTTGCTTTAATCCCCATCATTTTGTTAAAAAGATATTCGAACCTCTAGTTTGAAGTGTCGTAGAATAACAATGTTATAGAATGGTTCATCCATCTTGTCGTCGCCTAGCTTGTGGGCATCAGCCATTGCATTTCGCCCTCAACATTTTTTTACATCACGCAATTTACAGGAAAAATGCTAGTCTTAAAACATAGTCATAAAAAAATCCAATATTTTGAGGTATGTTAAAGTATAGTATATTAAAACTTTAGTTAGTAATAAACTAAAAAATCTAATATTTATTCTTGCAAATTCGCACGAGTACTAAGTTAATATTCATTTTTTAGATTATTCAATTCTTGCTATTTTGTTGAAAGTGATTATACCAAGAAAAGGTATCGCTACAAAATTCTAAATAAACACTAAATTTGGACAAATTAATAAAATTGTTCTGAAATGAAAAAACCCAATGTTTCTATTTTAAGGGTGATATAAAAATATTTATTGCGATAATATACTTTGAAGTTATTGAGGAATTCAATTAATTTGTAATTAATAAAAAACTATTTAAATTTTTGCAAAACTATTTAATACCTACTACCCAAGAAGTAGCTATGTTTCCAACACTCTACACTGCAGAGTGTCTTGAATGACTTCTGTATCACGCAATTCAAAGATAGTATACAAGCCAATAAATATCCTCATGTTAAATATTTTCTACTTTTTAACCCTAAATAACTAAGCATTGGTCTAATAGACTAACGGCCCTTCCCAGTTTTGTAAATTGAGATATTGTCGTTGCTCTCACACCACCTCACTAACAATACCTTCATGACTAGTAACATGAGTTTTCCGAATGTGATAAGCACTGTTATCTACATTATTAATTTCTGAAGGTAAACAAAAGCATGTATCTATCTATCTATTATCTAGCTATATCCGGCTATCTTCTCACAAACCACTGAATGCTGAAACGAGTCGAAAGTACCAAAAGATGGGAAATAATCAAAGGAATCCATTTTGACTATTGAAATTCCGAAATTATAATTAGTTAAAAAGATATTAATTAAAAACGTCAAAATGAATGAATTCACCTTGCTGCCATCTGTTAATTCATTCATTTTGGCAGCACAGTGAATTCAATCAGGGCAGATTCTTTTTTTCCCTATTATTACTTTTCACATACGTTGTTGCATTTTTTTTATTTATTTAACTAAAGCTGGTTTATATAATTGTATAAAAGTTTTGTTTCATTTTTAGCAAACTTCCGTGTTTTGATTTATAAGCATCGGAAAAAATCGTTTGTTTTTATTTTTTCCGTTTTACGGTGTTTCATTTCCTAAAGTTACTGTTATATAAGTCATGTGCTGCCATCTATAGAGCAGAGATCACATGCGGTGTTCTTACATTTTTTTTATTCATTTAACGGAAGCTGGTGTTTCTTTTCTTAGCGAGCTTCTGTGTTTGGATTTATTAACATCAGAAAAATCGTTTTCTTGCATTTTTTTCTTTCTTTGTTTGTATTAAGGTGTTTAACTTCATAAAGTTTTTTGGGCAAAGTAAGATACAATATTTGTTTGAAAACGCGGAGATGGAGCATATGAAAATATATGGTTTCCGAGTCCTCACGTCATCTCACTTCGCCCGGGAATATCCCATTATTCGAAATAGCCTGTTCAACGCAGGGCCACGCAGCTAGTACACTTGTTACTTTTTAATTTTAGCTCCAAGCGTCGTCCAGCTGTCACATGTTTAGTTATAACGTGCAGAAGTTGAAGTTAGTTGCAGAAGGCACGACTGAAAGCATAGCAAACAAACGCAGGAACGGTACCTCCTACCCAAACGCAGAATGACAAAATACATGTGCAACTACTGCAACAAGGCTATTTCTGGAGAGCTTCTTGGAGCACACTTTAAGCATCTGTCAAGAATGCAAACGCTAATTTTCAAGACTTTTCTATTCTTTAAAAGAAATATAATCAGTGGCGAATCCAGGATTTTTGTCGAAGGGAAGAAGGATCCTGAGGTCATAAAAATTTTGTATCGTCGTGAACTCATGGTTTATGTAAGTCAAAACACTTCAACTTTACTCACCTGACAATAAGAATCACAAAGGACAATGCAACACTTTCGATAATTTAATAAAAAATAATGAAATAACTATCCATAAAAATGTTTTGACAGCGTTAAGGCTGCAAGTACTAGTGGAATGACTACAAAAGCAGGAAAGTTCTTGAGCCTGTCAAAGCCAGAAAGCAATGTTGCCACGTTTTTCTTTAAAAAAAGAAAGAGATTAAGAACAAACAAGTGTATTTCTTTTTAAAAAGCCAAGAAGTTTGGTTTAGCTCTGTATTCTCCACTGAATATTATAATACTTTTCTTAAGTTACACTCATTTATTTGAAATACAATAAAGGAAACATAAATCTATATTGTTTTTTTTTAATTCATAGTCTATGATTCGAATGATGTAAGTTTAGTTCTCTTGCGTTAATACACTAATAAAAGCAAGTTTTAGAATGGCTTTCATTTTTCATTATTCCTCCGTAGAACAAACCTATTTCATTTCAGAGTAAGCAGAATCTGCCACTAACGCAAAAACCACTCACGCGATCCGTAATTATTTTGGAATGCGACCTCAGTAATGAAGAGAGAAAGATGCCGTTTCCTGGAAGTAAAACTGGATATCGATCCACGTCCCAGGTAAGGAACGAAATTTGAATTTCCGGGACTTTTTCCCCTCCAGGAAAATCTGGATGGATTAATGACATAATAACGTTGGAACCAAGAATCGTGGATAATGAAAAAAATTCGGGGGATGGGATCTCTTTCAAGAAAACTTGAAGTACTTTGGAAAATTTGACAGGATTCTATTATGTAACTGATAGCGGTATTTAAAAAATTGACAGCCTTTATTCTTCACAAAACTTTTATCTTTGCTATAAATATTGTGATGCACAATATAATTATTATCTTAAGAAAATGGAAGGAGATTAGAAACTTTAGTCCGAAACATAGTAGTAGAATAATGTTTTTGATAATTATTTTTAAAACTTTGTTCTTAATAATACAGCAGCGATAATGTGCACACAATTTGTTCAGTTTAGTTATATTAACGTCCCGTCTTGAAGCAACACGAGGGCTATTCTAGAATGGACTTCCCAATTTTAAACCGCCGTCAGAAGACGAGGACGACACCTGAACTGGCGCCTCCTCTCCAAATTTCCACACCAGACCAGTAGACTTTAAACCCTATGGGTGAGTCGTTGGACGTGGGTTGTGGACACCACACCAGCGGGACGACGTTTAACCCTCTACATATGATTTAACGAGCAGCAGGCCCAATACATGGTGGATATTCAATGGAATCGGGTTTCGAACCCGGAGATAAACTCAGAAATTCTGCGAAAAGACCTCAGGCCAAATTCCATTCCTCGATTTCTTACCGTTTTCAAGTTATGCTATTCAAAGGCAGAATGATATAATTCTAAATACGTTTTCTGACGTGGACTTATGTCTCTCTATAGTGTGTTGGGAAAGGAAAATATTAGGACCCTTTTCGTAGTATTTGTAAACGCTTATAGCTCCACAAGCAAATAACATAGAGAGTTGGTTTTAGTTTCATTTAACAGAGAAAGGCAGACATTGAAGATTGCAAAAATATTTTTAGAATTTGGAATTACGGTCTAGTCACAGTAGAGCTGCAAAGTTGGTGAAAATCACAAAAAAAATCTGATGATGTCACAGCGACCGATGAGCGCGCACGCTGACAAAGGCAATTCATTCATTGATCGCGCGAAATATTAGTCAAGAATTGTTGAATTACTTCGAATTTTGTGCTGAAGTTAAAGTTCTCTGCAACCAAATAACATGCAGAGTTAATTTTAGTTTCATTTAACAGAGAAAGACAGAGATTGTAGATTGAAAAAATAATTTTGGAATTTTTAGTTACAGTTTAGTCACAGTCGAGTTGCAAATTTGGTGCAAATCACGAAGAATTTTACATAGAGTCACATAGTCACACTGGACTAATAATCACTATAGACTGTAGAGTTAATAGTCACTATGGACGATAGAGTTAATAGTCACTATAGAGTTAATAGTCACATAAAGCTACTTTAGTCACAGAAAGTCACAGTTGAGTAAAGTAAGTAAGTCTACGCCCCTCAATCCCAGCGGCCGTTTCGCAGAGACAGTCTCCCGTCGAGTTTTTTCTGGCCCAAATAGGTTTGAAATGCGGAGATACATTCAAATATTTGAATTTCTTAGCGATTATAATTCTTCCTCTTTCTGTGATTCATATACAGGAAAATAAAGAAGTACGTGTAAGAATAATAATGCAGGTATCGCTGTAAAAATGGGATATGGAATTTATAAAAGAGCCACTCATTTCAATGACCTCGAAGCCCCATTGACCGGAATAACGCCGATGGTGGTGGGATGCTGGGAGTTTAGGAAAAGGTTGAGGGGACATACAACTCTTAAATCATGAAAAAATAGGGGAAAAACTTTGAAATTCGATACAATGTATCTCTGAAACAATACATTTCACGAACTCGCTTTGTTTCTATAAAAATATATATTCTTTCTGTTATAATACACAGATTTTCAAACGTTAATTTTTGTATGTATTGATTTGAGAGCGTAATAAATATGGGTGTAATTTTTGGAGCAAAATTGAGATAGTCACCTTGCGCGCATGATTACGGATAAAATATTGGTCTAAACACAATATTTTGGGTATCTAAGTAATTCAAACAGTCTATTTAAGAAACTGAACGACAACTTATTTACATTGAAATTTAATTTCTATTTTTTTATACCATTTTAAAATAAAGTGTTAAAAATCGTTAAAATTTCATTATATAATAGATTTCTATCCCCCACCCACCTAACGTATTTGGGGAGAAAATGTACAAAAATTGTGGTTCAATTTGTAGAGCATAGCGTAATTCATATTCAGTAAAACTTTTATGTAAAAATATTCTATATTTCTTGAAATATTGTGCGCGCGATATCAGAAAAACACATTTTGAGATACAGCGCTTTAAAGATATGGCACTTTTCAATGTTTAAGTTGAACAGCTGATACATTTTCCTTCATAACTTTTATAATTATTTTACGCGAATTGTTTTAAATTGTTCAGAAATAACTGGTGAATATAATATAATTTCGAGATTTAACAGTCGTATGTCCCCTAAATTAAATAGAAGTGCCATGCTGGTCAACCCCTAACTGGTTTGCCCGTACGACGTACGTGCATTGCCTTATCGCAATTTTAATCTCATAAACTAAAACAAAGTCATTCATAGACATTATAATTCGAATGAATGCGTGGAATCCATAAGCATTTCAACAGCCCCTTAGATTCTTAAATGAATAAAAATGACAACGCATTTCTAAAAGTGTAAACTAATTAGACATTTGGGAAAATAAACCAGTAAGTGGCTTAAATGAGAGTTCTGTGATTTCGATGCATTGGAAATTATATCAAACCGATACCTACTCGAAGTGCACACATTTCGCCAAAACAATGGCAGAGAATTTGTCACAAAACTGTATTTTGATCCAAGTTAATACAGTATACGTTCGTTTTTACGAACCTCTTTTTAACGAACACTTACGATTTTACGAACTAGCGAGTGGTCCCGAATACACTCCCATAGACGTAATGTAATTCTTCGCTCGCATTTGCGAACTACAAATTATGAAAATCTCTTTTTTTTACGAACTCAGTATTCATACTTCTGCAATTTTTTAAGTGCTAACATCAATTAAATTCTCAACAGGTGCATACAAGAATGTGTTGTTTCCCCCCACCCTCTTTCGGAGGGAGGAGGCATAGAAACAAGTTCAAGTAGCGTCCCGTGGTCCGTGTGGTTGGTTATCAGGACTAAGGCACTTTTTTTGATGGGAACAATAACTGTGAAATGATTTCAAGCATAGCTAAAATGGAAACATGTATTTTCCAAAATGTGATTTTAAAAGAAAAAAATTAAAGTGCCATTCCTAATTTTTTTATCTATGTTTTCGTCTATGCACTTTCATCTAAGTAATACAGTCTATGTTTTCATATGTAATGATTTCAAAGCATGATAACGTATTTTTCTGGGTAATAAAATAATTTTGTGTGCATAAATTTACATTTATTTCTTGTACACTTAAAAAATACATGTATAACTTGATTTCATAATAATAGCAAATAATCTTGAAATACTGCTTCATCTATGGAGAGGAGGCAGTTTAATAAAAATAGACATAAATAATGTACGTATTCATATCATTTTTGGTGCTTTTCTATTTTACGAACTATTTGAGTGTTCCCTACAAGTTCGTAAAAACGAGAGTCGACTGTATGTAGCATTCCAATCGATTTCTACTCTTCGAAGTACAAATGTTTCTTAAAAGTCAAAAATTATAGCAAATGCATTATCAATTTAATCAAAAAGTTACAATTCTGTGTCGAACTTCAACTTCTGTTAGATTTCTTCTCTTCGACGTTCTTCCAGAGTTTTTACACATTCATAAAAATACTGATAAAATGGTTTAAAAAGCACTTCAAAAACACTGGTAATATAATGAGTAAGACACATTGAAAAAGTGAAGAAGTGTGTGCTTGTAAGAAACTTTATTAAGCCTTTGTCAGTAGTCCAAAAAATATCCACATACATTTCACATTAAAATTAGTTACTCTTTAAGATGCTCCTATATTTCCTAGATGTTCATAATAAAAAGACTCAACTCATTATATCCCTCCACGCTCGCCAACTCTGTCTCAAGTAGCGCTAAAACCTCATCCCAAAACCCCGAAGGCAGCGAGTCCCGAAGAAATCTCATCTCTTTAGGAGAAAAAATTACTTTGTCATAAACCTTCCTCTTCCACAAAAAAAGGTCTCGCCACAACTGGTGTCATTAAGCAATGTGTTAGAGGCTGGTCGAACCATGAAACGAGGAATAATATTTGAGAATGAAACTTTGAAGGTAATTTGTCTTAGGTAGAAGATTTGAATTAATTGAAAGTGACTTTGTCTCAAATATAGGATGCTGTGTCTTTAATATGCTTTAGTATGTCTTATGTATGCTTTTAGACACAAATTGTTCAGATTAGTGGTAATAGTTAATACATTGTCGAGTTGCATCGAAAAGTTTACATGACGATGTCAGTATACATAAATAATTCTAATAAAAACAGTTTTTTAAAACACATTTTTATTATTACATTAAAAGTGGAATTTGGTTTCACTGATTTTTTTCTTTTTGATCACTACTATATATGTCATTATCATTAATATTATGGAATTTTGAAACATTTTTTTTTTTCAAATTCACCGACAGATATTGCCCCGCGTACTCAACGCTATCAAAATTACCTTAATTCAATCGATTAAATTTGGAAAATAATAAAATATTCTATTGACATCGATGTAGGTATACAGAATTTCAAAACGTTAGCACATAATTTAGTGATTGAAAAAATATTTCAAAATTCCATTATTCGACGAACAAAGTCGTCACATAAAAGAGTAATAGAATGATCAACATTTTCAAATTTGGGACTTTTGTAGTGTTTGCTCTCCGCGACAGTAAACGGTTCAATTAATTTAAATTGTACTTCTAAAGTCTCTTCCTTTCCATAAGTCTTCCAAATAATGTAACCGAAATCTCAATTAGAAAATTTTTTTACTTAAAAAATGTCGCTTAATTCTTTGGTGAAATCAAAGATTAGTTTAGTTATATTAACGTCCCTTTGTTAAGCAAAACAAAGGCTATTTTGAGGTGGACATTGTAAGTTTGAACCGGAGTCAGATGACGAGAATGAAGCCTGAGCTGGCACCTTATCTCCAAACCATCGAACCATACCATCTAAAGGACGTTTGACCCGTAAGTTTGATTTAACCTGCAGCAGGTCCACAAGTTTGGCGAATCTTCAGTAGAATCGGGTTTCGAAGCTGAGACCTTACTGCTACGCCACCGCCACAAATCAAAGATTCTTCGCTCTTTTCTATCCATATGTGATTTTAGTCCGGAAGCAATTTCACTGTTAGTTATAATTTTTATTTCGTGATAAATATTATTTTAATGAGAATTTATCAGCAATTATCCATCGATATTTAATTCAACTGAGAAAAAATTTCATATACATGATATTCTTAGGAACATTTGTTTTCACCCAACTCACAAGAAAACGGATCGCTTTTAGAAAAAATAAGAGAATTCATTTCCTATTCCCCAGAACATTATTTTCAAATAGCTGTCTGCATTTTCTAGAAGGTAAATATTTCGATGTTTTCTTTTGGTAACGAGTTTTCTCCGGATGTATCAAAATAGTTTTAGATTTCATTTGAGAGCGACAAAGAAAATTTTAGAATGTAATGCTTAGGATTGGATCAGAAGAATTTTGAAAAATCGAATTAACCCTTAAATGCCCGATTTTTGTAAACAAATTGATTTAAAAATGGTTTTTCACTTTCATTTCTTGAATAAAACATGGGGAAATTACTTTAAAAAAATTCTATTTTGTTTTAAGTATTGCTTTCGGCTAAAACACAGTGTGCCAATCGGCAACACTGGGCTTAGATGAGAAAAAAAAATCATTCATAGAATTCTATAATATTAAAATGGATGAATTTTATTAAATAATAATAAGGATAAGGGAATTCCTAAACTCTATCGATATGGGAACGTTCCAAACGTCTCTTCAAGCAAAAGACGGTGACCGTCCGAAACTTCCACCCCTTTCTTTAAGTGTGATTGATTTTATACCCGCGGCGCGCTCTTTCCTCGTTAAAGTAGCTCGCTCAGATGGGTTGGGGGAAAAGGGGGGTTTTCTTAGAATTCGAACAGTGACATCTGTCATTGTGGTTTTTGAAGGGGAAGGCGAATACCCATAGAGGAACACGGGCGTTCCCGTATTTTGAGGTTCCTCTATTATAATGATCTTAGGAATCAGATGGTTAAACGTTGTAGAATAAAATATGGTATTCGCAAGTGTACAAACAAAGCAGAAAAGTTGAGCCACAAGTGAAAAAAATATTATTTTTAATTTTCATCAACCCTGGACTGCCATCTATAAGCTGTCAATTGATTTAATAATATTTTCAGTGTGTATCCTATCGACAACAACAGGTGTTAGAGCTTCAGCCTTATTCTCAATATTTAAGAAGACAAAATTGGTTTTGCTGCTTAAAGACAACACACTGCATTTAACCCTTTATCTACCGACGGTACTTAAAAGTACCATTTTAATCTCGTTCATATCTTCGCAATTTGGCCGTTAATCCTGAAAGTATTCACAAGAACACGGAGAATGTAGTTCCGATAACAAGCAGTAAATGGCAGTTGAAGGCAGAAATTAAATTTTTTGAATTATTAATTACATTAATTAAGAGGAGTTGTAACTCTAAGTCCGTTAGCCCTATCCCTGTTACTTCGATGTATATTTTATCAAACTCTGTTATAGATTCATGTTTGAAATTTTATATACAAGTAAAGTATATCTTTCTCATTATACTGAAATGATTTCTTTTAAAGAAATTCAGAAATTAATTTTTTTAGAAATGTTACGTGTCAAAACAAAAAAATGTGAAATTCGCCATTTCCATGTACCTTTTCTCAAAATCTGTTATAGATACATGTTTGAAACATTTATACAAGTAAAGTACACCATTCTCATTATACTGAAATTAGCTTTTGGTTAATTTATAATTTTTTTACAAATTTACAAAATATTTAATTAGACATAGTGAAATTTTACCCTATTCTGACACACAAAAAAATTGTAAAAAATAAAGTTTCGAGTTTTTTTAAGCAAAGCTCATTTCAGTATAATGAGAAAGGCGTACTTTACATATATAAAAAGTTTCAAACATGATTCTATAATAGATTTTGAGAAACTTTACAGCGAAATGGCCAATTTCACAATTTTTGTTTTGACACAAAAAAATTTGTAAAAAATAAATTTTTGAATTTTTTTTTGAAAATAATTTTTGTATAATGAGAAAGATGTACTTTACTTGTATAAAAAATTTCAAACATGAATCTATAACAGAGTTTGAGAAAAGATACATCGAAGTAACAGGGTTAGGGTTAATGGACTTAGGGTTCCAACTCCCCTTTTAAGTAATTTTAATTATTTAAAAAAGTGTTTTCCTCAATCCCAGGGTTCTTCTACAACAAAACTTATCTTTTGATTAAAACACAAAATTTAAAAGTCGCTATTAAGTCAATATGATGAATAAAGGATTTAGAGTTAATAAACTAGTTTCTAATGGTATAAATATTCACTAAACTGACAGGGATTTTCTTGAACATTTATTGAAATTTGCGTTTTTGTGCAGATGTCTATGCGTTGCAAAACTTTCTACGTTCTCGTATACGAAGTATACAGAGAGTGAATTTTGTAATCTTCAAAATATTCGACTTCGATATTTTGATGAATCTCTTCGTTTTAAACTTCGCTGGGTCCGGCAGAAAACAATTTTTTAATTATATCTGTCTGTCTATGAACACGACTCACAAATGCTAATAGACACAGGCATGAAATAGGGTATGTGGCCCTTTCTCCAAATTTGCAGATTTCTGTCAAATTTTCAACGAAATCTGTCTGTGGAAATTAAAGGAATCTACCTTCACCATCTGGATTGTCGACTGGATTTTTTTATTTAATCAAGCGAAGCAAGGTCCTGTTTTAACTCGACCGTTTGACAATTCGTCTGTTTGTTACGCAGTAACGAACAAACGCGTTCTTCGATTTTCTTCATATATGGTCTGAATGTTCCTTGAAGTCCTTAAAAACAATTACTTATGAGGATTTTTATTCTTTATTCCGTTTCAAGATGGCGGCCGTTTGGATCGTTCCAATTCATGATAGTGACCATTTAAATGATTTCGTTCCATGTGAAGGTAAGCCATTTAAGTATGTTTTTCCAACGATTCTATCAAAACTGTTTATGCTATAAAAATTTCAAGAAAATTGCTTTTTGTGTAACGTTTTTGCAAGTGTTTATCACGACGACCTTCATTTTTTGTATGTTATCATTTTGGAATTCCATTCCAATGCCTCCAAAAACAGTGATAATAGCAAATTACATTTAATTGTAATTTGTGAGTAAGGATCAAAGCAGACATTTAATAGTAATTTTGTGAATAAGGATCAAAACAGACATTTAATTGTAATTTTGTAAATAAAGATCAAAGCATACATTTAATTGTAATTACTAGTGTAAATAAGGATCAAAGCAGACATTTAATTGTGAATTTGTGAATAAGGATCAAAGTAGACATTTAATTGTAATTTTGTGAATAAGGATCAAAGCAGACATTCAATTGTAATTTTGTGAATAAGGATCAAAGCAGACATTTAATTGTAATTTTACGAATAAGTATCAAAGCATATACTGGTGTAAATAATCCAAATTCGAATAAAGATGACTAAACCATTAATAATTGCGATGCAAATCTGATCTTAGATTTTTTTTATTTTTTGGACTACCTTTTCGTTTAAGTATTCTCTACCCGATTCTAAATCCACAAACAGTGAAAGAAGTCCTTAAGGTATTTCGCGAAGAATCTCTATTCAACGCCAAACGATTTTTAATCATCAACCTTCCGTATAAACAGCAGCACCACTTCCGTAAAGAGACACGAGTCGCTCTCTCTGGAGAGATAAAGCCGATCCAAAATGCCAGACGATAATTTACCTATCTGCCGTTCCTATGGTGACACGCCGAACTTCGAAAACCCTTTTACCTGTAGAAATAATCAAGATCGTTTGCGTCTCTTCACGATACTAATCATCAAAAGGGTATTGGGATGTCGTGAGAATAAAATGGCCAATTTCGAACGGCGTGGGGAGTAGAATCGGAAATTGTCGTTTGCGCAAAAGATTTGTTAAAGAGAAAACGATAAATGTCTGAAGTCGAATCATTTTTGTAAACTCCATATCTTTTTTATTTACTACAGCAATTAACAGATTTTAGGGGGCATTTCCTTTCGGAAAAAAATTCTTTTGAAATATATGTCGACTTTTCTTTTTAAATTAACATTTGTATATTAGTTTTTGTTACACTTTAATCCTCTGACTGCGTATCCCGCGATTTCCGCGGGTTAGAAGTTCGTCTATTTTCTGTTGCATCCTGCGATATTTGCAAGTTAATGGGTTTACATAGTACTTTTAAAACGATGAATCATATTATACTTATAAAGTCCAGCATGTCAATGACAATTAGGTTGGTTCAACGGTATTTGAACATGTCTGAAAACATTGCAACTAAATAGTAATTCAAAAAAATTATGCAATCAGAGGGTAAAGTTTTCCTTTTTTTTTGGCTGTGTTTCCCCCACACGAATAGTCCGTATTTGGTGGCACTGTATTTCAAATGAATATATGTCAATTTTTTAATGTGTTACACATATTTTTACTTTTGAGGATTGTATTTTTTGGTGTATTTCTTTTGAATTTTTTAATGTTTATACAATGCAACACATTTTTTTAACTCTTGCAGCCGACCATTAAAACGTGGAAATAAATAAATGAAATTCAATCAAACACCACTGAATAAAACATTCTTAAACAAAGCATTCATAAGCCTCTGGTGCTGTTTTTACATCTGCAAAGGCAGTTTCCGGTTTATAATGCAGATGTTGGTTAAAAAATAAAAATTAGGGGTATTTTAACTTCAATTCTTTAAGGGGACATTACCTTCTGAAACAATATTTTTTATTTGAAATATTATTGAAAAAGTTTTCATACTATTAATTCAGAATTTCAGAAATGGGTGCTTCAATTTTGGAAACTAATGGTCGAATCTGAGCAAACAATCCAATATTTCCTTAATTGGCCTTAATTTCGCTTTAGGGAAAATTCGTTTGCTTGGAAAAGTTTATTTGCACAAAATTACATTTTTGAAGCTATAAGTCATCGTTTGCAACAGAAAATTTTTGTTTACATGCAAAATGGCGCTTTTAAAGAAGCGAAGGGTGGAAGGCTACGTTCTGCTCCAAAGAGAGTTAATCTTACTTAGTTATTTGAAGACACTGTGAATACCATGCTTTTTTTTATATCTAAAATCACAATAGTTAATTTCTAATAAGAAAGAAAAAAATCTTCCAAGTTTGGTTTGAAGTGGGAAAATTATTCCAAATACATATCCAAGGAAAAAACGCAGTTCTCCGAATATTACAAAGGTGAGATCTTTAATGTTAAAAGAAAACTCTCCCAGTCAAATATTCGTTGCCAAATCATTAAAATTCTCAGTATCAACTATAAACAACATTATTAACACTGATTTGAAACCCAAAGAGGCAAAAAAATATAACTTTCATCATCTTTCTCTACGTCATATAGATGAACGTAGAGCACGACACAGAATTCTTTATAAAAAGCATTTATCCGGACAAAAATGGAAAAGATTTTGTAACAATATATAAAGCTAGAGTCTATTTAAATGACTACAAGAAAAAAAAATTATTAAAGAGGAGTTTTACAAAGAGGATAAAAAATCTCAAAACATGGTTCACGAATCTAAAGAAAGTTTTCCAAAGGAAATTATGATTGTTGCTGATTTTTCACATAATGACAAAATAAAAGTAAAGAGAGTGGATAAAAACGTTAAAATTAACTCCACATACTATCAGGAGCATATCTTATCTACGATCTTCAAATATGAAATAACATCTCTTTACCCACAATGCCATCAATCAGTAGAACTGCACTAAAACAAATCAAGCAGCAGCATATCATAATCCACTTCTTCTTCTTGATTACGAGACACCTCGCCCCTGGTCCCGGAGACCAGTCCATTGTCAGGATAGTGCTGAGGGCCCGTGAGATGTTCTCGTACTATATTTTCTTTATATTATCATAATCCACTGTTAATTTTCTGGAAAAATAGAACAAGAAGTGGGTAATAAGACTTAACCTTCACTGATATTCCTGGCAAATTGTTCTGTACCATCCATGAGTTTTTGAGATTTTGGACTTTTAAAAACCGCATTTTACTAATGATGACTTACAAACTTTTCTGAACTTTGGAATGCTTCTCAAGAGAAATGGGACAAAAGACCTCCTCTGATACCACAAAAATCATTATTGTCATGTAAGTTATGATGTAGAAAGATAGTTAAGAATACTGGCTATCAAACTGAACATTTCAAACACTAGAAAATATGTGAAATAGCTCTTAAAATACCATAAACATCGTTTTAAAAATCTGCGAACACCCGCTGTATATTAATGGAATTTAGTTTTCCCCTACGTTTAGCTGTCTTTTAACTCTCGAAATAAATTCTGGTTTCCAATGAGAAAAAATTCGCAATCAATTTCAATCCCTTAATTCCATTTAACTAATTTAATTACATAATATTTCTGCGATTCTTCTTAGCACGTTAATTGAGTTAGAATCCAGGTGACATTCCCTTTGAGATTGGTCTTTGACTTTTTACATAGCTTGACCGAACTAATGCAGTTTAATCTAACACAACATAACCCTAATTGATAAAAATAACCCAATTACTGAAAATCCCTTGTCGCTTTACCACTAGAACCTAACCACTTTTAGTCGAGCCCTTTTTATCAACCACGAAGGTTTTCACGTTATAAAAAAACTTCTCTCTAAAAAAAACTGCATTTGCTTCCTCTCTCTCTTTCTTTTTTTCCATTTTATTCTTTCTTTTTTCACATTAGCAAAGGCCTTTTCAAATTCTCAAAGGATATACCTATAGGAAAAGGAATAAAATATTCTCTAACGAGTTTTATTCCATTTTCAAACGTATCGATGTTTGTGCTCCTTCGATTGCTATGCTTGCGCAAGTCGATGCATCAATTTAGATTGGCTGACAATCTTTCTCTGGAGTGTATTCTTAGGAAAAGCTTTCTCCGTGGACAATGATTGGATGGGAGATTTTCTTAGGTGCATATGTAGAAGTACTTTGAGTATAGATTGCATTTGGTTCTGTTGATTCCTAACTACAGGCGTATTAAACTTTTAACAAAGGCTTTTGGAAATCTCTGGATTAGGAAAACTTGTTTATTAAGCTAAGGGGTGCTAAAAGCAGAATGTTTGTAAAATGCTTTGACAAAATGAATGGAATGATTGTACCCATGAAGATGAGCAATGTTTACTAAGGAATCTAAGTAGGTAGAATAACATGCTGCCCGTTATTGTACAATATTGTGATACAATATTAAATGGTATTGAACAGTATTATACGATATTACGAATATTATACGATATCATGCTGCATTATGCAATATGTGGTATTGTGGTAGGGTGAATAAGTTTAGGTAGATTTTTTTATCACCGTATGGGAAAATAAGCAGAGATTAAACTGAATTGGGTTTTTTTACTTCAGAACGAAGATTTGAATACAGGCTTTTCAAAGTTATAAAAAATGCTTTTCGAAATTTTAGGAAAAGGAAAACATGGTTTTGAATATGAGAGGCGTTAAATATAAGGTGATAATACACTGCTTTAACAGAATAAAAGGTGGGATAGTAAACACCAAGATAATAATATTTACTATGCATCCTGTCCTATTGCGCAACATGTTGTACAATATCGGACAATATTTTTCGATATTATGCAATATTAAATGATATTGCGCAACATGCTGTACGATATTGGACAATATGTTTCGATATTATACAATATTAAATGGTATTGTACGCTAGCAATTCTGTAAACAGTAGACCTCGCGTCTGGAAAAGAAATCTAAGAACTGCTGTTCATCGCAATTACATGCCATTTTTTCGAATGCGATTTATTTTTACAAGTCTCTGCTTTTATCAGTATTCATAAAATTGCGATTAAATGACGTCTTTTATCAATATTAACAAAATTACAATTAAATTTCATTTGATATTATCTGTTTTTTGGAGGCATAATGAATGGATATCCTTTTGGATAGAATCGCTGAAGAAAAGCTGGAAATTATATTAAAAGGAACCATTAAAAAGGCCAGCTTCTTGAAATGGAATGAAAAAACACTAAACATAAGTAGTTAAAAACAATTTTACGGATAATTCATGCCATATTCGAACAAAATCGTTTGGTCGTGACTGCGGAAGAAACAGAGTGACAGACGAACAGATGAAATGCCAAACGATTGAGTTAAACAGGATCACGCTTTGCTATGTCAAGTATTAAACGATATTACGAATATTGTAATATATCATACTACATTGTATAATAACAGAGTGCTACTGAAGTAGAGTCGCATTTTGTTCTGAATATCAGAAAGGAGGCACTTACATTATGTAATTTCGTTTTCGTCTTATTTGAAAATTATATAAATTTGTAATTCAAAATCTAAAGTAAGTTTCTCCGAAATATGATATTTCCTGAAATACGTAGATGAATCCAAGATGTTTATTTTGAAAAGAAAATTGAAGTTAAAATTCTTGAGCATCTATTTTTACCGAAAGGAAATGACCAAACATTTGAATTACATCCAACGGGGAATGCATATATTTTTTTCGTTTTGGACTGGATATGAATGCAGGTTTTGTTCAGCTTTATAAAACTTCGAAAAATTTCCAATTAAATCGCCATATTAAAACTAAATTCATTCAAAATTTCTCGCCAGTCATCTCGAAAAAATTCAACCATTTTTCTTTACGCAACTGCGGACAAATAAAGAATAAGATTATTAATTTAGTTCTTGAAAACGTTTTTTAGAAACATTCCATAAATGAACAGATAATAAGATTAAATCTTGTGACAATTGATGTATAAAGCTCAGTAAATTCAAAAAAATCCTCTTCCAAAAGTACAGTATTCTATTTCAAAAGAATTGATTTAATTTATTTTTATCTTTGAAAATATATTCTGATAAAAGAGGATCATTATGTGAAAAGGCAGGTGCTCCGAAATGACGTCAGCATGTGTATTTTTAGCACAGAGAATGAAACTGAAAAACCTTTTGTCTGATATCAAAAGTAGTGGCAGACTCCCGGATGTTACAAAATCGTTTGCAGTAGCTTTATCTTGATCACAGCAGTATACACCGAACTCAGAGCCAGAACGGCTCTCTGTAAGTTGAGTGGGTGCTTTTATACAATATTTTTAACCTGACATGTTGCATGATGATGATAAAGATGAAATTTTATAATCGATTCACTCACGTCCCGATGTTCCTCACTTTCAAAATTTTGTACACTTACATATTCTCCGTGACAATAACTCCTTTTAATATTTTTAGAACTTTATCAGATAATCGCATAATTTAATTGAATTTTTGTACTATGAAAGTGGTGTCACCTAGCAATAACCTTACAAAAAACTGATTTCAAGGTTCCTAATATTTATAATAGCGAATTATAAAAACTAAAAAGAAGAAAATAATTAAAATAAAAAAATTCTACTGTTTAATATACTAATAAAAATGCATATTTTAAAAAATGTTTTTAATAAATTTACATCTTAAGTGTTCACAAAATGGAACTGAGTTTGTAACTCCTCTTATTGCAACATCTCAAACACACAAAATAGACAATTAGTGGGAGGTTTATTGAATTTGTGATCTAAATCCGAAAATTTGAGATAAGAAATTATATTATTTTCATGTAGTAACATGATGTCGATTTTAGCATTTTTCTTACTGTAGCACAAGAAAATCTTTTATCTTTGAATGCAGGTCGCTACAATTGCTGTACCAGACACAAGGTTCTGATAATATGGCCTATTCAAAGCAGTTCTTCTGGCTTAAGACCCCGAAGACTAAAAGTTAAAAGAGAGTTAGTGGCGTCTATAACAATTAGTGGACAAAAAATAAATACATCTTTTCACTGCATCATCTGAAACACAGAAAATAGACTATTGGAGGGAGTTTTCTTGAATTTGTGATATAAATCCGAAATGGAGAGATAAGAAATTATCTTATTTTCATGTAGTAACATGATGTCGATTTTAGTAGAGAGTTAGTGGCGTCTACAACAATCAGTGGGCAAAAAATAAATACATCCTTTCACTGCATCATTTGAAACACAGAAAACAGGCTATCTTTTGATGAGCATCATTTATATGAAAGGTGTTGTGATCTAATGAGTTGTCATAGGTGGCGCTGTAATATAGATGGCGCTGTTGATCAAAATAGCGTGGAGCGGATCTACCTTGTCTAAACACACAGAAAATCCGCTAGTTCTAGTGATCAACAATTCGCTTGTTGTTATCGATTTCGATGAGATGAAGTCACAGAACACGAGGACAATGACGATGAAGAGGGACCAGACGAGACAACAACACCAGCAGAAAAAACTCTGCAAGTCCTTCGAACTTTAAGATCAGTCCAATACAGCGCTGAATCTTTTGATGAGCATCATTTAAATGAAAGGTTTTGTGATCTAATGAGTTGCCATAGGTGGCGCTGTACTATAGATGGCGCTGTTGCGCAATCGGAATATTGGCAAAAGCCTGGTAACGCAAGGAAAGAACGCAGTCTGACTTGTTGCGTCCTTGTAGCACGTGGCTCATCGTAATAGAGTGCAGATCTTGTTGGGTCGTGTTTATTTGTGAATATAAAGTAATGAATCATGTAATTCGATGTGGAGAGAGCTAACTCTTGAAGCGTCACTACAATTTGTGTGTTACTAATCAAGTCACGTGTTTATGTTTTGTTGTCTTCCGTCCAGTTTATGTGTTTGTTATCAAATAAACTTTGTTCGACAAACTTGGTATGGTTCTTGAATATAGAACAACACGGACTACATGCAACCACCCCTCTGGTTTACGATGAGGTACCACATTACTCCTCAAAAGGTTTCTGCAACGAATGCTTGAAAACTAAAACAGTTACTCTCGTTAACGTTGATATGAAAGCTTAAAAGAATTAAATGTGTAGGAATTTTTTCAATTCTGTACGTTGCATTAATTTTAATTTCTAATTAAAATGAATGAGTTCATAATAACAATGTTGGAAGGGTCTGTTTTTTCTGCTATTCGTACCAGTGACGGAGCTAGGATAAGTGGCGCACGTGGCAAAATATGGATTTTCTCGCCACTAATCGTCATCAGTGGTTAGCAAGGAGAAGTGGCGATTGGGACATGCTATTTTGTTTCACCCCTTCATCACATTTCACTTACAAAAGTGACATGAAAGCACTAATGTTTTGTTCTCATTCTCATAGGGTTCTCTATTTGTGGCTTACCGTACTTTGTAACAGGTCATGAACCTTTCATTTCTTATCTTCATCTATTTAAGTTAGCTAACAGCGCAATGTGCATTTGCGGGAAACTTACTGATGGCGATCACTACGTTTTTGATTGTGGTTTTACATTGAAATATCATCTAACTAAACCTTGTGAGAGGTTAAAAAATATCTGGTTTAAAAATGCTTTAAATAACAAATGTTCACTGCTCAGAATCTAGAGGTGTTGTGAAGTCTCCAGGAGTGTTGCCGATCATGTTCTGAGCTCTGGCGATTGCTAAATGGAAATTGGCTGTAAATCTTTTCATTTCTTTGTTTGCATTTTTTTTATGTTTTGTTTACTTTTTCTCTTCGTGTTCGTCTTGTGTGTTGTTTTCTGTTTGTTTGGGCTTTATTGTATTGAGATCAGCATTTGCTTCTTGCATGTAAAACTTATATGATATGTTTTTGATTTCCTGTATTTTATGTATCTTAAATAAATCTCATTTGAAAGATTAATAAAATCTGCTCCCCGGAGACACACATTATGCTCTTAAACCTTTTGGGTAGAGTGAGTTCTTTTGGGAATTAAAAAAGTTTGACTGACCGTTTGCTAAGCCTCTGATCCTAGAATACCTATAGATTTGTATTTTTAAGGCATTTTGGATGTATTGATAATTCGATCGCTACAAACAGCGTCCACTGCATTTCGCTCACCTTCTTCCATGCTACACCAGCAGGAGAAAGCTTGACCATAGGCGTGATATTTAACGTCCAACAGTCCCAAATAAATGGAGGAATTTTGCTAGAATTGGATTTCGATCCTTAACCCGTCAGAACACGCAAGGGGTTTTTTAGACCCATCCTTTCTCTTTTGTTAAAAAATTCTAGGAATTTCTAAACCCTTGCCCCTATTACTTCCTGTACCTTCATGCGGGAAATAGAAGAAGATAAGAAGGCAAAAACCGTTGAAACGGGGCTTCTCACTTTTTATTGGGGGTCAGATTGATCCGTACGTGTACTAACGTTTCAGATTAATGTAACGTTATGGCTATGGCAGCTTACGAACCTGAGCATCGGAGAAGAAAATAATAAAGAAAAGGAGAAAAAAAGGATACAAGTTCGACTTTCTTTTTCCTTATAAAAAATCGCATTTGTGTCTTAAATGCAAGTTATACTTTGACTATGACTTATTTTTGTAGAAATAGCCAATAAAATAAGGAGTAAGTATCTAACAATTTGGGGTCAAAATGACACCGCGCGTGTGCTAATGTTCCAAAAATGGGTGCGGCTTCCGAAGGGTTAAACCGTCTGGTCTGGAAGCCGACACTTTAACAATAATTTTCCGAGTCCCACGTTAAGTGACCAATAACGCTCATTTATTTGAAAGTTATTTAGCAAAAGGCACAGCAATTACACGATCACGCTGCTAAAATTCGACTAATTTAATCTCCTATATTTATATTGAGTTCTTTAACGCTAAACGTGCCGACACTTAATATATACCGTTACGAAAATCGTCCTGTGTGTGTGCGGTGAAAACAGTCCAGCAAGCAGTATAATGGAGAATGGCGTTTTATTCTAGAATATTCCGTTAAACACGAAGTGCAAGTAACAGTATAAACAGCACGTGCACAAATTAGCAGTACAAGCAAACAGCAAATCCGAACAGTAGCAGAAATAGTGCGAACAATAGTTCTCAGCGTCTAGCAGTTGACCAACTCGCAGAACGAACAAGTCTTCAAAAAGATTCTTCAAACTCCGCAGACGTTCAAAGATTGTCTCATCTCAGCAACTCCTAGTGTATATACCTTTCCTCACAGGATGTGACGTCTCATAGAATTATCTTGTAAATTCTGTAAATCTCCGCCCCTACTAGAGATATCGAGAAAATTCTAGTGTTTTTGAGGACTTTAATTTTGACGCCAAACTCGCCAAATTTGTCACCAAGTTGTCAAAATGGTAGCCAAGTTTGTCGCCATTATTGTGGGAAAGCGGCATTACAAGTTCGTAACAATAACTATTCGTGCCGTAACCGGTCAAATAACTGATTTTCAAATAAAAACTTGATTTTTCCTGATTAAATGTTGAACATATTGATTTTAGTAAGCAAATATTCAACGAAGTAAATTTAAAGTAATCATTCAACAAAAAATAATTTTGTGGAATCGTTTTATCGTCTTCACAGATAGACCAAAATTGTTACATGTGTTTTTGCAGATGTTGACGAAGACAATACGGATTTGTGAAGCGAATGATAATTTTTTATATTAAATTTACCACGCAACTGTCTATGCAGAAATATGCCGGAAATTAATTCAATATGTGAAACGAGCATGTGCAATCCGATAACCTTATAAAGCAATAAATTTTTCTCCTGGTCGTGGACTTGGCTGGGTTAATAACGGTAGACTACAAGTGTTTATCAGAATTAATAAATAAAAATAAAAATAAATAAGAAAAATTAATTTTATATATTTAATAAAAAAAGTCATGTAGTCAATTATGAAAAAGCGATAACATTTTATGCGAATTTTATAATCAAAGTTTACAATCGATCACGGTACGTTTAGTGTTAATGCTTATGCAATAACATAGTGTTCAAAAAACTTCAAAGAAATCATAATCCGATGAACAAGAGAGATGGAAGTGGAAAAAGCATTTCCACTTAAGAGAATTTATCAAGCGTTTGTCACAAATCCAAAGAACATCACAATATATTATGACATTATTAGAAACATTACAGCTCGTTACTGAACTCCATCCACAGTTTTCCTCTTCAACATGCTTCTACGTTTCCCAAAGACTCATAAAATTAAAGACTCAACTCATCACATTCTTCCACGTTCTCCAGGTCTGTCTCCAGCGATCGTTAAAACCCCATCCCAAAGCCCCGAAGGATGCGAATCGCGAAAGAATCTCATTTCATGAGGAGAAAAAATTGTTTCGTCGTAAACCTTCCTTTCCCACAAAGAAATCCACAACAGGAGTCATTAAACGATGTTTCATAGGCTCATCGAACCATGAAACGAGGAATACAGTTTGAGGACGAAACTTTGGAGGTAATTTGTCTTGGGTAGGAGGTTCGAATTAATTGAAAGTGACTTAGTCGCAAATATGAAGTGTTATGTTTGGTAACATTAAGGTAATCTAAACGTTGGCTTTTAGATACAATTTGGTTGAGATGACGGCAGTTTATCACATGCTGTCATTTTGGCAGTATAGATAAAGCAAATATGACGTTACTTAAACTGTCTCTATACTTAAAACTAAGTGTATTAAGACCGGTTGTAAATTTTTTATTACAGAATTCTCTTATAATAATATCGCTTTTTCACCACTTGATTTTATGGCATTTTATATTAACTCTAGATAACTAAACTTAATTCAGTATTACTCTGTAACTAATTCTCCTCATAGACTATGGGTTAAAAACAAGTATATATTTATATTTCTTTTATTTTAAACAAATTAATGTAACTTAAGAAAGTATTATAATACTAAAAAATGATCCGTCATGGTATGACGGGTGAAAATTGCATCTTCATTCGAGAAATTTACCGTCGAATTTGACGTGTTTAAATAGATATATACGCGAGAGAAACGTTTAACATTGATTGGAAACAAATAAAATAAACATCAGTTTTATGACAGGAAATATTTTTTTATTTATATATTATTTACATATTTCTTTTTTCAAAAACCTCTTGGTAAACAACAATCCGTGTGAAGTATTTTTCGTTGTTTAACAATTTGATTATAATTCAATAACCATGAAATTCTAGCTTGTCAAGCGTTGCCAAAAAATTTTATCAAATTAAATAAAGTAAAAAGAAATTAAGTTATAAATTAGTAAGCAATAAATTAAGAAGTAAATATTAGATATTATGTAGTATGATGACGATCATCCCGCACGGCCGGGTTTTTGTGAAAGACCGGCCGCAGCAACACATAATCAGGCACTGTAGCCCCCGCATAATAGTCCCCATTACGAGCGGCCCATGCGACGACCCCCCGTTTTACCGGGATAGGACCTGTCTTCGGAGATGGGCCCTAGAAGCCATACCACCACTACTTTACCCACCCGGGAGATGACAACCTGCATACTTACACGGCACTCAAATTTGAGTCTCTAGTCGAAAATATCGTTGCATGATAATGTTTGAGGGTTGATTCGTCTGTCTCCACTTCATCAACATCGGCAAAAGCAAACGTAGCGATTTTTGCCTATCTAAAGACGATAACATTAAGGACAAAAGGGATGACTGGTATAGAAATGGACAAAATTTTTGTTGAATTATAATCTTAAAGTTACTTTGTTGCATATTTCATTACTACAATCAATATATTTTTACATTCAATCAAGAAAAATGAATTTTTTTTATCTCCAAACCAATCAGGTTACTTTTACCGGTTATAGTACGAGAACGTACATTTTAAGAGTCGGTATGCTTAGTGATAAAGGACTTAGGTTTGATGTAATAGGCTAACAGAAATTTCTGACATCAGTGGTTCAGCGATAAGATTTAAAGGCCATCAAATTTTCTGTAGCTTTATTAGGTTTCATTTAAATTTTGTCTCTACGTTTTACCTCTGTATGTATCTTTCCTTTCAATGCATTATCATCACCATGTAATCATTAGCTCAAATTTCTATCTATTACTTTTTTTAAGTTTTAGTCCTGTCATTTTATTATTAGTCTTTTTAGTTCTTACACCGCATATTTTATACAAAAGTATCCGTACGTTTTTGTGTTTTTATTTAACCTTTAACCTTTTATATAACCTATATTTGTTGTAACAGTTATAATTAACAAAATTTAACAAAGATATTAACTATAAATTAATTAGTCAAGAATTAATTAAAACACTTTGTATTATATAGAATGGAGCATATGCAGCTATTTCTAATATAATACAGAAACAAATAATAGAAATATAAATTAAAAGGTAAAAAAAGAAAAAATATAAATAATAAACAGAAGATTTAAACAAAAAACGATGACAATAAACCTTTTTGCGTGCTCAACGCAACAGCATCAAGCGATTGCATCAACAAAAATTACACCAATTAATATTTAAAACATATAAAATATAATTTAGAATGTAAAAGATATTATTCAAAATGGAAGGAATGAATAAGAACACAAATGACGAACTTTTTCGAAGACCATTCGCCATAGGAGTTCTAAAACTAGATTTGTTGTGTTACTTGTCTATTATCCTTCACAATTTAAGTTATTTTTTTACTCTTGACACTTTCATATCAATGTATTGTAATGTGTTCTTTCTCATACCATAACTAATCAATATTCATCATTTCAAAATTTAATTATGCCCATTGGCCCTGTAAATCCATTTGATACCCCTTATGGCCAGTTTGTGTACAACTACACTCATCCAAGAAAGCCTTTGTGTTCAGTTCCCTTTGGACACATCGGGAGGTCAATCATGTCTCCCTACGGGAGCACGCTATGCATTTCCTTCCACGTATAATATGCCCATTCAACTGACAGGAAACCCTTTGGGTTTCGAGCTGTGAGGTATACAGTGACGTTAATGTTATTGCATGTATCTTTCAAATAAAGTAAATGAAATGGCAAATACTGACGTTTGTGTACGAACAGAAAATTAATATTCAGTATTTTATTTTACTTCGTCAAATTCATGGACATCCATTTTTGAACTCAGCATGATACTTCATGTTTCTGAGACTCGTAAATTAAAGACTCAATTCATCATGCACTTCCAATCTCGTCAGCGTTATCCTTGTCTTTTATCTTAAGCATTCCAAGTTTTGATGATTGTCTGATGCTTCTTATTACCTCTCATGGTATGATAGTTCAATGAGGAAACATGTTTTATTGAAGTCACATAGTTTATCCTTTGGGAATATACATAATATTTTATTTTAAAAGCTTTGATAAAAGTTACTTAATTAATCCTTAATTCTATATTAGCTGAAATTAGTTTTCCTTAATACTTAACTACCTTTTAACTCACGAATTAAATTCAGGTTTCTGGCGAGAATAATTAATAATTTATTTCCATATATTAACTCCACTTAGTTAATTTAATTCCATGATCCTTCTGTGAGTTTTCTAAGTATGTTAATGAAGTTAGAGTTCCTTGGATATTTCCTTTGGATTCTGACTTTTTGCTTAACTTTACGGAACTAATGCATTTCATTTATCATAACATAGCCCTAATTAGTTAAATTAACCCAATTACTTAAAATCCTTCAACCCTGTACCGTTAAAAGCTAACAGTCTTTAGACGAGTCCTTTTATAACAACCGACATAGAATATCATTGAATAAAAAAAGCATTCTCTAACACAAACCTGCCGTTCTTTTCCTAAAGCAGCAAACGCCGTTCCAAATTCCCCTTGGATACATGTCGGAAAAGGAATTAAAAAATGTCTTGGAGCGTTATATTCCAGATTCGAAAGCGTCGATGTTTATGTTCTTCCGAATTCCATGCATCTGCATGTCGGTGAACGAATCTAAACTATTCGATAAGCTTTGAGCATTTTGAGTTTGGGAGAAACTAGGGATACTTGACACTACGCGATTTTTTTTAAATTGTGAGATAATTGGTAATTTGGGTGTGCCATTTTTATTTGACGCGTCTTGGCGCGTTCTATTCCAGATTCGAAAGCGTCGATGTTTATGTTCTTCCGAATTCCATGCGTCTGCCCATCGGTGAACGAATCTAAACTATTCGATAAGCTTTCAGCATTTTGAGTTTAGGAGAAACTAGGAATACTTGACACTACGCGATTTTTTCAGATTGTGAGATAATTGGTAATTTGTGTGTGCCATTTTTATTTAACTTCTGTTCATATGGTATATTGTAGAGGATTTTGATTCCAATTTGTAAAGCTATCGCAGTGGTGTGTAAGTCAACATGTTATGCAGGTCCAAAAGTAAATTTTCATTTCTTCATTCCTCAGTGGATCAGAAGTTTACGATTGAAGATATGTTGAATTAAATGATTTCTAAGTATATTTGTATCTTTAATTTGATATATGATGCTATGCCGTATATTAATTCTAAGTGGTTGAATTTTTAAATTATTTAGAAAAAGTAAAGTTAGGGGCACTTGACCCTACAAGATTTCATGAAATATATTTATTTTATGATTGAATGAAATATCAGTTTAGCATAAACATGTTTCTCATTTTTTTAAAAAAAATCCTTTTATGATACTAACAATTCAAATATTCGGAAAATATTAGAAAAGTAAATGTAGAGTCAAGTATTTCTAGTTTCCCCCATAATTGTTTTCAGAGATTAGATGGAATGCTCGTTTGATTTTACGATATCACTGTGTCGACAAATGAATTGATTTCATGAAGATATGAATCAAAAACCACATTACTATCAAGTTCACCAAAACATTTGAATGAATCTAAAAATATAACTCTTTAAAAAGTAGTAAAGTGAAAAACTTCTATCTACAATTTTTTCGAAAGATAAAATATTGTACAGTTTATCTCTTTTTTTTAAGACATAAGGAAACCATTAGGACATTAGAAAACCATTTAACTCTCACAGATTACTTAATATAGCCTTAAATAACTTAAATTTGGACATTTTATGAAGATACGAATCAAAAACATGAAATCCACTGTTCTTTGATTCAAGTTCCTCGATGAATCGAAAAAAAAATTATTTAAAAAGTAGTAAAGTGAAGAACTTCGAGACACATTTTTTTCTAAAAAAATCGACGGAAAGAGTGAAATGAAATGAGAGAAATCAACAAGAAATACGTTTTTTTTTTTCATTTCGCATTGTATATGAATGAAATTCTGTGATTTAGTTTTCTTCAGAAAACTTAACGAGGTTTTGGTATTTAAAAATTTCCCTTCAATGATACTATAAATATTACATAATTTTTATTTATTTGCCTTTACAGATTAAGATTACATATACATTTTTTATTTGTTTTCAATCACTACACGGAAAAACTTTTTTAAATAATCCATAAATGTTTAGAATAAATCATTAAAATATGCAACAATTAAAGGATAATATTTATTGAAATGACATTTAATCTCTTACAGAAGTTAAGTACGCCATTTTTAAATATATTTTTGATTTTATTTACGTTTATCATTGACAGTTTCATTATATAATAAGAAGCTAAAGCTTATGAGAAAAGACAGGTGCTCTCAAATAACGTCATCATGCCTATTTTTAGTCCGAAGATTAAAACTGAATTTTTTTTTAGTGTGATTAGTCTGATATCAAGGATTTTATCAGAAACCAAGAGTTTAATGAAATTGTTTTCAGTATCTGGATTTTATTTTACACATATTTCTCGTTTGTGTTCAAATTTCTGAACTGAATTTTTATATCGTCGTTTGGCAACAGGTCAAAGACAGAAAATAGAGATAATGATGAGGGTTTTATGAAATTTGTGAACCAAATTCAAAGTAGGCAACAAAATATAAAAAAAAGTTATATTCAGTTAGGAACATGATGTTGAGCTGAGCTGAGAGTTACTGGCATTGTAAAGATTTTCGGGTAACAAATCATTATCGACGACATATTCGAGTTAAACAACGTATCAACATGCATGCCAAGTGTTATCATGGATCTCATGATTCTTATGAATTTTGAAAAAGCAAGAGAAATTATTTAGACTCGCCAATTCTGGGCATCTCTTTATTTCTTGCCATTCGAGTTGATCAATCTACTATTAACATACTTTAATTAATCTTTTTCTCGTTTTTCAGTGTAGAAGTTCCATCTTGCAAATACTCCAATGTTCTCCTAAGTCCTCAAGGCAAGTGATAATTAACAGTCGAAAAGAAATGACAGCTGGGATAATTTATCCCTCATCATCATTCACCACTGCTTTCGTATCTCAATTCTTAAGCTGGGAATTCACGAGAAGGCTTGGCTAGGCCATTTGTCCCAAGAACTGGTTTTTATTTCTCTCATTCCAGTCTAAAATTATAGGTAAGTCATTCACGGATGTTCCAAAGTTTATTTTTAGGCACATTGTTTGATGAAAAGTTTGAAAGTCGCATACTTACTCCCACCCATGCTCCTCCCCAAAACTGGGAATTTCCGAGTTTACTAGTCTCGTCGTGAGCTCCCAATCTAGGCAAAAGCTTTGTTTTCCCGCTACACTCGCAGCGAGGTGTCAAAAGGCCATCCGGTTGTTCAAGTTTGATTTCAAACTATTCTGAATTCCAACACTTCCAACCCTCTATGCCGTTTTTTATCGGTTTCTCACATCGACGAAAGAGTTTCCCTTCCCGTGTTCCAAAAATCTTGGAATGCAGCAGCGGTGAATGCCCCGCTTTACATTCCTTCCTTAAAAGCTTTCCTCCCAAGATCGGGTTTCTCCGCCGTTGAGTAAAAAATCATCTGAGTACCCGAAACCAACCTTATGATTGTTATAAGATTGATAAAGCACTTTGATCTATATCGTGATCAGGGTAAATTCGGGATTTAAAAACAATATGCCATAAAAAGTAATCTGACCTTGTACGGAATAGTATTTATTCTTTTTCAATACAGCTGTAAGTCTACAAGAAATATTGATACGATTATGCCATTAAACTAATTTCGATTTTTTTAATTGCCAACGCCAACCCTGCTCACTGTACCGTGTTTGACAGCTAAGGCCTCTGGGGAGGAAGGTCCAGAGCCAAGAAATACTCTATTTTTTATAGCACGTGCGTGCAAGAGTTTTTATTTAGTAATGATCTGGGTTAAATATAAGAATATTATGAAAAATTATAAAATTATGGTTTACAATTCCGGCTTCCTTCAGCCTACTCTGTCACCAAAACAGGCCCACTTCTACGAATGGCCTAAAAGAATGGTGTCGGTCTTCCGGCGACCGGACTTGAGATCTCAGCGACCCAAGTCTATCTTTTCACCACCAAAAAAATCGAGCCCTTGCTCGTTTCTGTCCTCTTCCAAAATTCTCTCTCGCTCCATCTTCGCTCTTCTCTTTTTAACCCTCATCTTCTCCCCATTGGGGGAGCGGTCAAAAGCCTATCCACGAATCCTCGTCAATTTTGTAGGTGGAGTCTATTTCAGCGAGCCATTATTGGTTCCGTACCTTTTGGTCGTTCTCCTGTCGCAAGCGGGTTCTCAGGCTGGAGGTAAATGACCCTACAATCACTTCCACTAACGAGTAGTCCGTCGGTGACAGGCTGGACTCCCGGTTCTCTTTGTCGGCGTCCGCTGAGACACCTGCTCTGTTCAGTTACTGGTCGTTAATGATCTCGGGGGATCTTACATATGCCATATGCCATAAAAAATAATCTGACCTTTTTGATCTATATCGTGATCACGCTAAATTCAGGATTCTAAAATCATATGCCATAAAAACTAATCTGATCTTGTACGGAATTCTATTTATTCTCTTTCAATACAACTGCATGTCTACAGGAAATATTGATGCAATTATGCTATTAAACTAATTTCGATTTTTTTTATTGTCAAAGCCGACCCTGCTCACCCAATGGGTGTAAAGCATGTAAAGAGTCGGCGGGAAGAAAAATTCCAATACAAATATTAAAGTAATACAACACAAAATAATAGAATACAATAAAATACAAAAAATTAGGTAATACAATACAGAACAATATAAGTAAAATAATGCAATAAAAGTAATACAATACAAAATACATATTTGAAATAAATATGGAAACATACTAAGTATCTACAAACATAAATAATAAATAAATACAAATAAGCGTAATAAATAAATAAACATACATAAAATAAGCGAGAAATGAAAATTTTAAGATAAGATAATGAAATTCAAAGCTTCATAATTTGGTAAATTTTAGTCTAATCGAACCTAAAATCGAGGCTATGTTTTACCCGGTTATTGGATTTTAAAAAAAATTGTCGGTTATAACCGGGACAAAAAGATAACAGAAAAAACCGGTAGGGTTTTCACATCCATATTAAGATAGATGAAAGAAGGAAACGCTTACGCACTGTAAAAAAACACTTAAGAATAGCAAAAGCGGAATAAAAATAACAAAATACATCCTCAAAATAATCGAAATGCTACAATTATTTATTGAGCTCTAGTTTCCGTTGCATGTTTCCTTTCGCTTCAACATGCTTCTACGTTTCCCGAGACTCATAAATTTAAATACTCGATTCATCACATTCTTCCACGCTAGGCACCTCCGTCTCCACCAATCGTTAAAACCTCACCCCAAAGCCCCGAAGGACGCGAGTCTCTAAGAAATCTCATTTCATGAGGGAAAAAAATTATTTCGTCGTAAAACTTCCTCTTCCACAAAGAAGGCCACAACAGGAGTTATTAAGGGACGTTTCATTGGCTCGTCGAACCATGAAACGGGGAATAAAGTTTGAAGATGAAACTTCGAGGGGAATTTGTCTTGGGTAGGAGGTTTGAATGAATCGAAAGTGGCTTTGTTGCAAATATGGAGTGTTGCGTTTGGAAACATTAAGGCCTGAAAGTTAGCTTTTAGACGCAAATTGTATGAGGTAATAGCAGTAGCTTTTATGTGGCTGCTAAGGCAGTATAGATAAAGGGAATATGATGTTTCTTGAATTGTCTTTATACTGTTACAAAATCGTCTTGCGGGTGTACGTGAATGCAGTCCAATAAGCAGGATTAAAAAAATAAAGCTCTTTATTTTAGAAATATTATAAGCAAAGAAACGTAGCACAAGTTTTAACACAGCACTAGTAAAAATTCACAACAGAGACTACCAATAAATCTCAACACGGCGCTCAAAGGTTTCTTGTTAGCTCACCAGCTTGCTTGCTGATCAAAATCCAACCACTCTTTTCGGCTTGAGAGCTTGCTTTTATACTTTTTCAACAGGAAGTGACTTCATTACATAGGAAGTGACGTAATCTCCAGGAAGTTCATGAAATCAGTAGAAATAGGTTGAAAGTTCGAGGTCCTTCTAGAAAATTCTTTCTGTCGCCAAAGTCGCCAACTTCGCCGCCAAGTCGCCGAAATGGTCGCCAAATTTGTTGCCAAGATTAGCATCTCAGGGAAACAACTCTATAGCTTTGTAGCAATACTTAAGCCTTTTTCGGACCTGCAATGTCATTTGCATCACCAAAGTAACGTGTTTTCTATGTATTTCAGCTTTTAAATTGGGCTGTAGAGGTTTGAAAGGGTCTGGATGTCAACATGATCTGGATACAAATAAATAATTTATTAAAAAAATAATCAATTAGTCCCTAATATCACAAGATTCTCTAAATTATTGCTACGATATTTTCACGATATTGTATGGAATTCAGAACATCGAAGAATGTCTTGGAGATTATAAATGAAAAAAATTAGATATGAAGTATTTTAAAGGATTTTTCATTTTTATTTGTTTTTGCTAACAAATAATAATTTCAGCCGTGAAGCGTTAAAAGACAAACTTTCATTTTTGCATTTAAGTATCTCAACGACTGGGCAGCCAGGACGATAAAATTTATGTCGCCTCGTAAAGTTCACCTACGTTGTGTGTATTGAGGTTTTGCCTATATGTATTTCTTCCAAATAAAGTAACTGAAATCGAAAATTACTCGCTTTTGTTTAGGAAAAAATTTTATTATTATTAATTTGATGTCTCACTGTTTCTTATCTTTCTACCACACAACTTCGTTTTTGTTCAGAGTTTTTATTGGTGTAATGAAGGGGATATTCAGTCTTTATGCGATAATTTCAAATAACGAAATTGTTGAATTAAATAGCTTCTAATCATTATCGAGAGATGCCTAAATAAAGCAGTTTTTAAAGATGAAATTTTGCACTATTACAAGATGAAAGGTCTATTCTGGTACCCAACCGGGGGTACCAGAATAAACCCCGGAATCATTTCTGCTAAAAATAAATTTATACAGTATTCCACAATTAAGTTTGGAATTAACCATTTTGAGTTTCAAATACTCGTAAACTTTCATGCGCTTCTAATTAAGTACTATAAGCTGTGATTTTGGTTTTTTTCACAAGGAATACTATTTATAAGTACAGTGATCTCTCACTTATGCGAGGGCCCAGGGGACGGCGAAAAAACGCGCATAAGTGAAAAACCACAAAAGGGAGCTTAAAAGTGAAACATCAATACAGTGTACATATATTGTTAACTAATACTATGTATATACTACTGAAAAATGTAAATAAGATTAGTTTCAAAACGCAAATACGTGTATAAATTCCGTTAATTATTTTTTAAGAACACAAAGAAAATGGATATGCTCCCAATTTTTAAAAATCTCTCTCATCGTCGATTCTGGACATTAAAATGCTCCGCTAAAGCTTTTTTCGAGGTGCAAGGATTTTCTTCGAATTTTTTAATAACATCCATTTCAAACGAAAGCTACAATTTCGTTTTTTTCGCCATTTTAAAACGTAACCATCTAACCAAAACTCCAAAGATGGTTCTTTCGTTAGCGGTCAATGTCACTTGGTACGTACAGCACTAACCTCTCTAATTGGTTACTGTATAAATGCGACTTTTACTGACGTCAATCACAAGAACCCCCAAGTACACCCCTGTGCATAAGTTAGAGGAATGTGTTCCTGCAATCTGAACAATAGAGAAAGGGCGAGGGAATGCATTACTAGAAGCAGAGCAAAAAGGGGTTTTGTTCTGCTGGGAAAAAAAAAAACTTTTTGAACTAAGAAAATTTTTGCGATGCGCATAAGTGAGAGGTGTTTTTTCAGTGCGGCGCATAAATGAATAGGAATTATCATTGTTTTCCTATATCCCTGGCCGGGACCGTGGAAAAAACGCGCATAAAACAGAGCGCGTACAAGTGAGAGGTCACTGTATTATCATAGAGTTGTAATCACAATCATAAGATGTCTAAATACAGAGGCTGTTTGCAAATATTTTAGATGATTTTATTTCGCAGTAGGAAAAATTCGTCTGAGTGGAAAAATTTATTTTCATAACAACTAGGGTTTTCAAGGTATAAATTTTCATCTCCTACCTAAAATTTTTGTTTACATGTAAAATGGGGCTTTTAAAGAAGCGATGGATGGCAGACTGCGTTTTCGCTCTTTTCGAAGAGGGTTATTCTTATTCAGTGATTTAAAGTCGCTCTGAAACCATGGTGTTTTATATCTAAAGCCACGATAGGAAATCTTGTTTATATAAAAAGGAAAAAGAAATCGACAAAGTCTGACTTCAGGAGAAAATTTTTTTCCAGATACGTGTCGAAGGGAAAAACGTAGTTTGCTAAGGTGAGATCTTTTAATGTAAAAAGAAAACCCTCCAAGTCAAAGGTTTGTTTCAAAAACATTTAAAATGCTCATTATCAACAGTAAACAAAATTATTACCACTTATTTGAATCTCTAAAAGGCCAAAAAGGGAAATTTTCAACGTCATTCCGCACGTGATATCGTTGAACGCAGAAAACGCTGCAGAATTCTTTATGAAAAGCATTTATCAAGACAAAAAGTTAAAAATGTTGTAACAATAGTTAAAGCTTGGGTTTATTTAAATTACTGCAAGGAAGAAAGATCAATTTGTTATCATCAAAAAGAAGAAAAAAATCTTAAAACATGGTTTAAAGATTCCGAAGAAAGTTTTTTTAAGGAGTTTGTGATTCTTGCTAGTATTTCATATAATGGCAAAATAAAAGTAGAGTAAATTGAATGGCTAAATGTGTTAAGATGAGCTTCACATTCTATTAGGAGCATATATTATCCAGAATCTTCAAATACGAAATACCATCTCTTTACGATAGTGCCATCAATCCGTAGAATTGCACCAAGACAAAGCAAGCAGCCGCGAATCATAATCCACTGTTAATTTCCTGGAAAACATAAAACAAGGGATGGGTATTAAAGCTATACCCTAACTGATATTCCTGTTAACCCTAGAGGATGGGTGGGTTCATTTTATGACCCCAAGACCACGGATAACTCCGATTCCAAAAAAAACTAGCCACGTTTTCATTCCCTTCTTACTAGTAGCTGAGTTAGCCACCCTCCTCTTCTTTTCTGAGTATTAAGAAAGTATTTCCGGATTTTCGCGTTTCCTAATACACGTTTGGTCAGTTACTGGGGTTATGGAATGACCCCGCGCGTTTTTCCGTTTGTTCGCAGACCAGTTATTTCTCGTGGCTGATACTGTCAGTTCGTTGCTTTACTTTCCAAATTGAAGTATTTAGCTGTTGCTCACAATGCCGACTCCATGCCAATTAAAAATAGAGCTTTGACGTAAATTTCTTGCTGAAATTGAAACTGATGAAGATTCAGACTTCGACAATGAAGACAATGGATCTGAGGATGATTTAGAAGAGAAATTTTCAGATCATGACAGTTTAAGCGAACATGATACGGAATCGGAAAAGTACGGATATTCTAGAAATGAAGAAGTGAAATGGTTTACATCAAGCGATAGGGTACAGTGGTGGAAGAATATTCGTACTCGTTTTCATAATATTGTGTCATGCGTACCTGGAACAAAAGAACCGCCTAAAGATGTGACAAGCCCTATGAAGAGTTGGGAGTTATTCATGAACGATAACAAGATACAGTTAATTGTAGAGTGCGCAAATATATTTATCGAGAAATGCGCACCAAACTTTTCAAGTGAAAGCGATGCACGGAAAATGGACCCTCTAGAAATCCGTGCTTAAATAGTGGATAATGATGAATTAATTTGTGTTAAGCACTGTATTCTTAATGTCTAAAAGTCAAAAGCGCTATTTTTCCAACTAAAAATAAAATGTTTTTAACAGAGCAGGGTTGAATTTCAGTTTGGGGTCCTTCTATGACCCCCGCGCGTCTCATCGTTCGCTTAAGGAGGCGCGCGTTTTTTCGCGTTAAATAGTTCTGTATCACCCATGAGTTTTTGTGGTTTTGGACTTTCAAAAAGGGCATTATCCAAACGTCGACCTACAAACCTTTGTGTGCTTTGGAGAGCTATTCAAGAAGAATGGGACAAAAAGCCTCTCCCGATACCAAAAAAATCGTTATTGTCATGGAAATTAAGATGTATAAAGATTGTTCAGAATTTGGGCTATCAAATTGAACATTTAAAACACAAAAATATTATGTTAAATAGTTCTGTAAATATCATAAAAATCGTCTAAAAATGTGCGAACAGCCTCTGTAAAATGACTTTTTGAAGATGAAATTTCGAAACATTTTCTTTATTGTTTGTGTATGACTTGTATGATTATAATCTTTTAGCAGACAATTTTTGCATAGAAATATATTGAAATAGAACCAGCATTTCCAGCGTTTTTCCAATTCAAAAATTATTTTGCAGACATTTTTGCTTTAATTTAAGTATTTTCAACAGCAAAACAGGTTCCTCAATTAAAAAAGAGAAAAAAAACTTTATCACATCCTTTACAAGTTTGTGAGAAAAAACGCTGATATTTAATTTTTAAAGCTAATGATTAATTTTTTTGCGACCATGTGAGGCGAGATTTTTTTTTTGTATTTAAATACGTGCTAAAGTGGAGTTTTTATTCAGCGAAGAAATGCTTAGTTAGAGGTCTAACGAGTACGATCTGCCCAATAAAAACTATATAAGAATCTCATTACTAAATATATAATTTAAATGATATTTATCAAGAAACCAGGATTAACCGAGGCTTGTTGAGCAGCGAGTTCACATCTATATTTCTTTTCACAAAATAACATTTTTTTGATGATCTAAGAACGTTCGTTTTTCAACACATTTATTTAATTTGAGTTCTGTCATGTTTGTAAACGTGGAATTTTATGATCAACTCTTTACTCACTTCCTTCCTAGAGTACTAGGTATACTTGCGCCTTCTAGGTGACATACATTATTTTAATGCAATAAGAACTAAATTATCAGCTCATGCATTAATTTAATTAAATTTGATTCCATGAGCGTCGCACACCTAGAAGTGAATTGGAAAAAAAATTATTTCAAAATACTGCAATATTTATAATAACTAATAATAAAATAAAGAATTAAAAGTAGAAAATAATTAAAATAAAATATTACGACGATTTAGTACGTTAAAAATGGTGTATCTTTCAAAATCTATTTGTATCATATTTTAATAACATATATTTATAATATATTTCCTTAAGGCGTGATGTTGAAGCATTTTAACACAAGAGAAAACAGCCGTTGGTAACCGACAGTTTATATCATTTAAGGGGGCATACGACTCTTACAACTCGAAAAAATGGGGGAAACTATCAAATTCGTTACATTATATCTCTGAAACAAAGCAATTCACAAATTCACTTTTTTTTCTAGAAAAATATGTCCTTTCTCTGATAGTACACACATTTTCAGACCTTTTTTCGGAATGTATTTTTTGAGAGAGTAATAAATACGGGTATAATATTTGGAGAAAATGATATAGTTACCTTGCGCGCATGATTAGAGATAAAAGATTTGTCTAAACACAATATTTTGGGTATCTATGTAATCCAAACAGTCTGTTTAAGAAATTGAAGCTCAATTTATTAACATTTAAATTTAATTTCTATTTTATATACAAATTTAAATTAAAAATACTAAAAATTGTTAAAATTTCAGCTTTTTTAACCCCCAAAAAAACTTCTTTGGAGGAAATATGTACAAAAATATAGTTCAATTTGTAAAACATAGCAAAATACATATTCAGTAAAAATGTTATATAAAACTGTTCAATAGTTCTTGAGATATCGTGCACGCAATATAAAAAAACACATTTTGAGTTCTAGAGCTTTAAAGTATGGCCATATTCAATGTTTACGTTGGATAGCTGATACATTTTACTTCATAGCATTCATAATTATGGGAATTTTTTAAAGCGGATTTTTTTACATTATTCAAAAAAGACAAGGAAATAATATATTTTTTTTCTTAAAATAAAATTTTTTCGAGGTTTAACAGTTGTATGTCCCCTTAATCATTTTTAAATGATATACTTCAATTCCTTTTAGGTAACATGAAAATACTTAAGAAACATTCAAGCCATGATTAAATCAGAGCCACCGGTGATATTTCAAGCAAAGAATAAGAGCTGATAGCAAAGCGTCAGAACTATAAATACTGTGGAAACGGGGAATCCCCTAAATACTTTAGAGCCGGTTGAATCCTGACTTCTTAAAGTTATAATGCCAATCATTCTTATATTATAATTTAAGTACAAATAATAAGTTTATAAATTAAAAAGTTAAGCAACGTTTTCTTGAAAGATAGGAAAATTCCAAATCATTACTTATTAAAGGAAAACGAATTAATTCTACTCTAAATAGCAGTATTCATTTCCTATACCTTATAATGCAATTCTGAAATAATGCATCTTCTGTTCCGCTGAAAATAAAAGAATTCGATAGATGCTTCCGGGAGCAAAATAGCATGCTCCAAATATTTCAAAAACATTTCAGATCTCATTTGAGAGCACTCGAGAAAACAGGAAAATGTAATATTGGAATGCTAACTTCGATCGAATATTCTTCACGGAGAGTATGCTATTCAAAGCCGAATTTTAGAAAATTAGTTGTTCCGTGCTGTGCAAACAAGACTTGGTTGGCTGGATATTTTCCTAAATAGCAACTGAAATTGAAGTTTGACGACTCTGGCGACAATTTAAAACACCTGAGATAAATCAGGGAAAATATTTTCACGCATTCATGAAATATTGCTGGAGAACGTATTCTGTGTTACTTGTTCTTTATGGAAATGTTTTCATGAATATTGATGTTGTTCTGTAAATATATTGTGGATATATTGGTTCGCAGATGGAAACTTCAAGAAAGCAGAAGGCCGTTACAAAGAACGATGAAAAATGATTTATTTCTTGAAAAATTGAGTGATTTATAAAACGTCGGTGCATGAGAATGACAACATGGTTTTATTAGATAAAGAATAAAGAAACACTGCATCGATATCCAAAGTAAAAAAGCAATATGCTTTTGAGCTTACTCGAGATGCTTGTATTATTTAGCTCAAAACTTTTCATTAAGGTATCATGCGAAATATATTTACGTAATTTCGCTGAATTAAATTAATTTATTTATTGCATAAAAATTAATTTAACCGTTTATGGAGCATAACTCTGGGAAATTTTTTAAAAAAATCTTTTGTGTTATATTAATGAGGGAAAAAATTTTCACATATTTATGAAACGTTGCTAGAAAATTGTATTTTTCCTGTTCTTTATGAAAATGTTTTCGAGAAATATATTTTTTTCCTGTAAATATATAGTGGATTGATTCGTAGTTTAAGAAACTTCAAAAAGCAGAAGGTCGTTACAAAGAACGATGAAAAATATGTTTTAGCCTACATAAACTGAGTGATTTACGAAATTTTCAACCATGGAAAATGTTTCAAAACTAACACCACAGTATGATTGTTGTTGTACTATTACCACACTGCATCGTATTCAAAATAAAAAGTAGCATGCTTCTGATAATAGGCGACTCGAAATACTTACATTACTTCGCAAGCAGACGAGAAATCACTAACAATAACAGTAATAGCAGGAAACAAAAACGCTCAGCGTGTGGCGGCTGACGAACTCGCAATGCGAACAAGACTCCAAGGAGAGATTCTTCGAACTCCGAAGACGTTCAAAGATGTTCTTCATCTATACATACAACCACGTATTTACAGTCTTCCTGACAGGGCGTGATATCACATGGAAATCTCTTTAGAAATCCGAATCTCGGTTCCTATGCGAGATATCGCGAAAATTCTAGCATTTTGGGGTAACTTCGTTTTGTCGCCAAAGTCGGTAAATTTGTCTCCAAAATGGTCGCCAACGTCGGGGGTCATTGGGTGACCTCTCTCGATAATTAGTAAGAACTTCTGTAAATGTCTCTTCCCAACCATAAGACTTATATTGCCGGTAAGCGACATTCCATCCATGTTCGTAACAATAGCATAGTAAATCATCACGCTCTTCTCAAATTTAACGACCTCATTATAAATCGTAAAGTACTTCAACTTCTATTCCTACAACTTCTATTCCTCCTCAAGCAACACTAAAATTCTCCGAACTCAAATCTGAACTTTCGCGCGCCTCTGAAAATTCCCCTGAGTAGAAAATATGCATTTGACGAAGAAACTTCAAAAGGTATCCTGGGCTATTCATACCAACGCATCACGCCTTCTGTTTTAACTAGAAATTCCTCTGTACACAATTCTCAGGAATGGAATTTCCGAAAGTCATTAAATCTCTTTCGGTTTGCTTTGAGAAGATATCCTCGGGGAACTAAAAAGTGAGTTGTCGGAAGATGATGAAAAGGTTTGGCTTTTGTGTTTTGTGTGCATTGTTATATTATTGCAAAGTCTCTCAAAACTTTGTAGATACGTTGCGTTCGAGAAGCACATTTGCAATTTAAAGTTGTTGTAATTTTATTTGTATTTGTGATAACAATAATCTCGAACCTGCAGCAATGTTCTCCTCTGGAATTCTCATATAATAGTACAATATGATTCGTTTTGTGCTGATCTTCGTTAGTACAAACAAGAGAATAGAGCATGCGCTTTTGGACTTCTCCTCCTCACCAATTGGGTGATAAATCTGAAGCAGATCTACAATCTTACTGTCAAAACTCGATGCAAAGTTTCATTTATCTAACTGTTACCGAATTTGAGTTATCATTTCAAATACACACAGAAAAACAATCAAACACATGATCCACCTTTCGATTTACACCAAAATCAGACACATATACAGAATTTTGATGTGAATATCATGTGCAGGAATTGACCCATCTAACCATTTCGCATTTTTGAGTTATCGTATTCACATACATTCAAAGAGCCAAATCGAAACATAGTTAATCGTCGCTTAAGAAGAACACCACTAATCTAAATTTTTTGAAATTTCAAAGAGGAAGAGAATACTCAATTTCTTGCAAACAATAAGGAATATTTCTGAATTTATTTTACAACTGCCACCTCATCTTTATATCGGATGCTAAAAAAATTCAGAAATATCCGTTCGGTTTCGAAAATTGAGTAATTTTCTTCCTCTTTAAAATTTCAGAAAAATCAGATAGGTGGCGCTGCTTCTAAAGCGACGAAATCTATTGACGGAGTTCACATACATTCAAAGAGCCAAGTCGAAAAACAGTTAATCGTCGCTTAAGAAGCAACACCACCAATTTCATTTTTTTGAAATTTCAAACAGGAAGAGAATACTCAATTTCTTGCAAACAATAAGGAATATTTCTGGATTTCTTTTTCAACTGCCGCCTCATCTTTATATCAGATGTTAAAAAAATGCAGAAATATCCGTTATCGGTAGCGAAAATTGAGTAATTTCTTCCTCTTGAAAATTTCAAAAAAATCAGATAGGTGGCGCTGCTTCTTAAGCGACGAAATCTATTGACGGACTTCTTACAAATTCGATACAGATTCGCAATTCTATGCAGGTTTTTGTCGAAATTTTAATTTTTCTCTTTTTTTTAATTTTACTTTTCGCTCTTCTTTTGCGGAACACGATAAATCAACAACCCAAAGAGTTAGACAAATAAAATTTGTTATGTAACTTTCTTACCACTATTGAGAATTTGTTTGATATTTTTGACAAATCCATCAATGATTTGACTGTCAGTCGATATATCTGTTCGTGCGAATGCAAAAGCGGTAACTCAAAAATATAACCAACTAGATGGTTGAATTTTAGAATAAGTTCTTAAAATCATTACTTTATATCTGGCCAATTTTGGACTAATGCCCTAATAGGTAGGTAGACTGCGTAAATGTTGTATAATTGTAAATTGTGGATGCGTGCGCATGAGAACACTATACCTAAAAATAATCTAAATAAATGAAATTTGGTGAGTAGTCTTGTCGCCAAAACTGCACGCAATCGGTCAATTTGAAGTGGTCCAAAATGTTTACTCGATTCTTTTTACTATAGGGTGAAACTAAACAAAAATCTCACCGTGTTATGTATGTATCAGAAAAAAAAAATCTCGGAAGAACAATCTCAAGGCTATCTATTGCATACAAGGAAACATAAAATTATATGGGTTATATTTTATTTTAATAAAGCTTAAATTAATAAAAATGAAAATAATAATATTTAATAAAATATTTTCATTTCAATAAATCATTTCAATATTTTTTTTAAATCTAAATTTAAAATATGTGTTTTCTCAGTTTGATAAAAAGTGGAGTGAAAAACTGGAACTCGATTCAAAGTAATGTTCTTTTCAAACCATTATATCAATAGCTTTTCACCAAAACTACGTAACTTCTAATTAAAATTTGAAATTCAAATGGTAAATTGAAATTTTTAAAATAACACTCAGGAAATTCACGCAGTTCGATCGGTTACAAAAAGTAACATCTGTCCGAAAATAAATAAATTTGCGAAATTATAAAAATTTTTATATTTAGAACTTAACATACTGACTAAAACACTCCACTATGCTTATCAATATCTGAACCGAAATTATCTTGCAAGAAAACTGAACTCTATTATACGACATCAGTTCTCAAATCGATATAATTTTTGTTAAAGTAAATCAGTGTTCTCTAAAAATCGTTTCATGTAAAGGCTTATCCATAAACATTTTGTTTGTTAAAGAAATGCAACACATTTCAGATTATTGTTCAAAAACTGTTGATAAAGGTTAGAATCACAGACATCTTCAGCAGGAAACGCGAGATTTTTCCATCTGGTTGCACGTTTCGAACAATTAATCGATGTTTCGAACGGAAACTTTCCACTTCCAGGAAGAACATTAACGGAAAATTGATTCTACGAAAAGGGAGATTCTGCGTCAAAATTTAATCGCTCTTCACGCTGATTTGTTGGAGAGCGAAGCGGAATAAAGAAAGGAGAACAACATCTTGGTTCAATTTCAATATAGCATGGTTTAAATCGATTGATCAGAGGAAATGAAGCTTTTCGAGAATATATCAGTTTTTCTGCTAAACTAATGTTGTGAAGGCATTAATTACTGTGAACATTCGATATTTTAAAAAAATCCTAACTTTCGGAAAATCGAAGTTATAATTTTTGTCAACGGTTTTCAACATCTTACGATAGTACATCTATAAACTTTTTCGAGTTCTCTTCGAACATTTTAGATGAATGTTGTTGTTCTCCTGTTCCAAAGAATTTCAAATTATTTATCAGAGAACATTTTATTTGACATTTTAGATGAATGTTGTTATTCTCCTGTTCCAAAGAATTTCAAATTATTTAT
>BGPR01000209.1:205279-224769 GCA_013235015.1 Araneus ventricosus | reverse complement strand
GTTGTTATTCTCCTGTTCCAAAGAATTTCAAATTATTTATCAGAGTATATTTTCTTTGACATTTACGATGAATGTTGTTATTTTCCTGTTCCAAAGAATTTCAAATTATTTATCAGAGTACATTTTCTTTGACATTTACGATGAATGTTGTTATTCTCCTGTTCCAAAGAATTTCAAATTATTTATCAGAGTACATTTTCTATTCCTCATGTGTAATCATTTATTTTCCGTGCAATATTTATTTTTACGTTAACAGAATGCACCACATTCAAGATTAAATAATAAGTTTTTAAATATTTTTTTATTTAATTTGACTTATTTCATGCTTTTAAAGATGGAATTTTTTTTACACTCACTTTCTTATGTATTAGAGTTTTGCAATTTGGTACACGTGTGATTTAGATGAAAATATACTGGTTCAATGTATTCAAAACTTAACTGTCAGTTAATCGATTAATTTAATTAAATGTGAATTCCACAGCAGTGGACTACCTGGTAGTCAATTTGAGAGAAAAAATTAAGTTTTCATAACATTTGTAGTAATTTATTATAAATTAAAAATTAAAACGTCAGGAATAAATAAAATAATATATATACAGTAGAACCCCGCTAATCCGTGTGTGCTTTCGGCTACACACTGGGTCACAAAACGCCCGTTCGTCGCTCTGAGTTCCAATTCCAGGAACTCGGATTCACCAAACAAACGACGGAGGTAGCACTCCGCCCTTCTAACTTTCGTCTCTCTCTTCTTTCCTCTTTTCCCTCTTTTTAAGCACCTTACCTTCGAAAAACAGGGGAGTGGTTGTTGTCTTACCTCCTGGTGATTCGTCCTCAAGCTGGACAAATCACCCAACCGCAGTCGTGTGCCTTCCTTCATGGTGTTGATTGGTTGTAGTCAATCTTAAACGGAGATCTTTGTCGGCTTAAACGCGGGTGGTCTCGCCACTGAAAGCTAAAGGAACCGCTCTCTACTTGGCCCTGGTAGGCTTGCGTAAGGTTGGCACATTTATGACCCACTTACGCTCATCTTGTGACGTTCCCTCGGGGATTCCTTTCAAAATCCGGCTTGTGCGGTCTGGACAGCCAGTCATGGGAAAGGGGAGACATCACAGTACGGATAGGTACTTGTGAGGGGCTGTACCGCTGGCGATAATAATTTCAAAGCTAAAATCTTTGTCACGCTGTGGAGTTGAACTCAATGAAGAACGGCAAGATAACTAAACAAATTTATTAAATATAATTGAAACTTAACGAGAAATTAACTTTAAAATATTAAACACACGGTTCGAACAAAAAGGAAAAGGGAATGAGCACAGTCATTCCCTTCACAGTCATAGTCATCGTAGACATGCGCAGAGGGTGGTAGAACAGGTATTAATGATTATGGTATCGATAGCCCCAGGAGAGAGGGGATGGGGGGTTCGCGGAAGAAATCGGAGAGAATGTATTTGCTTTGCATGGCGCGGCCGTGAAGGACCTGACTAAATAGATAGGCTGGAAGTGAAATGGCGCGGAGTGTCACAACGCCATATGCGTGTCGTGGAACGCTAGCGTATAAAAGCTTAACGAATTTGCCGATACCAGAAACATCCAACAAAGGTGACACATAGGAAACAAAGAGTTGCGCAAAATAAAGTTTGTAATTTTTTTATATTTAACTAGCCGCCTTTGGAGATCAGCTAGTTCGCTAGATTAAATAAGTATTGGGCGTCACACCCTTCGGGGTAGATGTGGGTTCGTCAGGATAAATAAGAAGAATCTTCCTACCTTGGGTTTCAATTCAGGAAGAAAAAACGGTATAAAATATATGAAGGCACAATGAAAATGACAGATAAAATTAAATTATATATATATATTAATATGATGTAGAAATAATATTTGTGCAATAATATTTTCAAAAATTATAGCGAAAAAGCAACAATTTTCAAATTCCTACCCTCCAAAGAATATTTCTGCCAAATTCGAAACTCTAGATACAACGGTCAGCCCGGTAGAATGCCATGAAATAGACACAGCCTCCCACATATTCGCTCTCATTATAAGTAGAGATATCCCAAAGCGGGATTATTTGGTATCAGCACATTTTATATATGATGACACCTTATTCTAAAATTGATAGTCACAGTTTAGTTTTTGTATCAACGATTTCTCATTAGTTATTTAATATTTAATGGCATGGGTTATCAGCGTAAAAGATTAATCAGTGTTTATGTAAAACACTCTTAAGCAAATCCTTACAGATCTCCTTCACTCAATAGAATAAAAAAAGTATTGGTAATTAAGTTCATAAACAGAACATATTGCCGCTTGGTACCTTCAAGGATATATAAAATATGGATCCTTACAAAATCTTAGTATTTCTACATTATCTTGATAAATTTTATAACTAGATATACTGATGTCGATAACTTTTAAATATGATGTGGTATCGCGTAAAACTGATAATCCCCCTAATTTCAAACGTCAACACTTTCAGAATAAATCAACGCGCCAAACTCGTTCAAGTTCCAGACAAACTTGCCTCCCTAATCCCATATGATGCTGGTAATCCCAGCAACTCAGTTTTATTACCTGATGAGGTATGATACTTGAGGGACTTGTCCTTTGTCCTGAGACGCACACATGATAAATGTCCGCAGGGATCTAAAGATAGCTGGGCGTTGTTAAAATCGTGTAACTAGCATCACTAATTCTTTAGCTATGAGGAAGGATACGCCCAAGTTGGTTTAGAAGAGGGCTAGATAAAAGATTGCCTGTGTTTTATGCGCTATGGGATTAATTTTGGTAATTGGTGCTTTAATAAACTACCCACCCTTGGGTTAAAGATAAGATGTCAAGATTTACTATTTTGTTAGTGAATCAAGACCAAGTATGTGTGTATAGAGATGTCTTGCAGTATATTGTCGCTGAACAAGTAAACCACATATGTCAATTTTACAAATTTTACAAGAGTAGGAAAAAGACTGAATTTTTAGAATGGCTCATTTTTTCATGTGCGGTTTCATGTTCATCACGTGTAAAAAAACTCCGCCATATTCGTTATTGGTTGCGAAAATTTTAATTTTATTATTTTCTTTCTTTTTTGTAAAGTTTGTAAAATTTTACAAGAGGAAGAAAATTGCTTATTAACCCCTTAAGAGTCGTATTTTCTTTACTATCTAATAAGATTATTCCTCCTGTTTTGGAAAGGGGCTGTCGTTTTCATTCATATAACAAGGCATAGAATACTTGAGATGCTTATAGATTCTACGTAATTTTTGTGCCAGATTATAATTAAATTTTAGTTTATAAGCCTAAAAATGCGATAAGTGCGTGCACGTCGACCAATATGACGGGCGCGACCGTTATATAGTAAAGCGATGAAATAAGTATATTTTATACATGCTTCTTAGCAAAACACGAAGTATAAAGATGATTTACAAATTTTGTTAATGTGCAACCGCAAAAAAATTGTATAATGCAATGAATCAGCAAAAAAATGCACTATTGGAAAGATCTAAAAGAAATTTGTCATTTGTTATGCATATATCTATATAATATGTGTCATGCTTTATGCGGCTCATAAATGTGACATGTTCCTCTGTTTTATACTCGACACTTCAGCGTTTTGTAGTACTTCAGGTATTCAGATCACTATATGCAGTAATGGTCTCCAAGACGAGATCTGTGTATCTGGTAGAAAATAATTTTGAAAATCAGCCAATCTAGCTGAATAGATGGATTTTAGAGGGACAAGAGTATATTGTACTGCAGATGAACGCTTTCTCCCTGTAGTGAGGGGCGCTTTGCCTGAATGTGAAAAAGAGGTAAAACCTTTCAGCAAACGATACGGAGGGAAGACGGCAATGGAGAATGAAAACTTTGAATTTAGAAAATTAACTCAATTTGTATTTTAATCAAGGCCAGTTTTGACGTCAAGATTCTTGTTAATGCCAATTCTCAGTATTATTGTAGTCTCACATGGGATACAGTGCAGATATATCTTTAATCAAGTATCGTTATTTCTGTAATTTATTTTTGGTTAAATTTTTATGATGAATTGAACGCAAAAAAAAGAAAAATTTCTCTTTAAATAAATGAGAAAAGATGAAACAATTTTTTCAGATGTCGAATTGTCAAGAACATGTTGATTGTGTATAGTATATCACAAAAATGCAAAGCAGAATCCATGTAAATTCATTTTTATTTCATCGCAACTAGCAATATCACCAATTCTTTAAAAGTATTCTTCAAATATTTGCTTTGATAATGGAAAATCCCTTCATTGAGCACCTTAGGAAACCGAGCATTACACTGAAAGGGAATTTCCGAATATAAAGTCTGAAGATTTTCATTTTTATGCATTTATTCCCCATCAGAGTTTCCTCCCACTACAATAGATAAACATTAACATGTTTTCGTGTGCAGTTTCAAAGAATGTTTTGAAGAATAAACATTTGAAAACTCTTTATGTAGGTCTCATAGGACCAAGCAAAACGTGAGAAAAATATCTCTTTTATGGTTCTAAAACCATGCATTAGAAAATAAAACTTCTTCGCGTTATTAAAAATGCAACGGAGCTAATTCTCGTGGCCGCGGTCACATGACAAACGTGCCAAAGCATTTAACTGTATGTTGTTTTATACACGACAGAGGAGTCACGTGCTTTTTTCTCCTGTCCAGTGCGCAGTAGATTTAAAATTCGGACAGCCACGGCGCACATTACATGAATCATATTCTGTATTCACCAGCCATGAAAACCTGTATTCACCCCATTCTAGCTTTAGTTGTGGCCCGGGGAATTGTTTACTTTCTTAGATTGAAACATGTAATTCGATTTATTGGATAATTTGATTTGATTTGAATGATTAAATAGTTTAGTTTCAACTTTATACAGTTCATAACTATACTTTTATTTTGATTTTATTTCATTGACTCAGTAATATTATTTCATTTCTTGAATGAAATCAATTTCACTCCTTTGATTGAATAAATTTGTTTCATTTCATTTAATTAAATATAAATGACTACATTATATTTGATATTTATACCTTATCTTGATTTTCATTTCAATTATCAAAGTCCATTTTGAAGCTGAAAGAAAGCTTTGAATGACGGATCTCGGAGTTTGAATCATAGAATATGACGTTCAACTTTCCTTTAAGTTTTCGTTACACATCAAAAGAACCAAAGTCAAATTCTTCTACCACTGTTTCAACAAAAGCCAGGTTCTTCTACCACCGTTTCAACCACAGCGAGGTTATTCTACCGCTATTTCAATCAAAGTCAGGTTCTTCTACCACTATTTCAACCAAAGCCAGGTTCTTCTACCTCCATTTATTTAGTGTCTGGTAGAAGAATAGAGGATACATCTGGTTTCCGCAAGCTTTGAAACTGAATAAGAGAAATTGTAAAACAACTTGAGGTAAGAAGGGATATCATTTTTTATAACATAGTTTAAGTAATGCAACATTGTTATTTTTATAATTTATACTATACAAAATGCTAGCTTTTCCTGGACTCCAAATTTTTTTCGTAGATTCTATGAACATCATATTCTTATCTAGATAAATAAATTATGAATCATTTATTCCCTTTTATAATCTAATCGAAGATAGATCTTAAAAGATTTTCATGTTTCACTTTCAAATCCTATCTTACATTTGAAGAATCACAAAAATTTTCTATTTTCTATTTTATCGCCAAAGATATATCTGTTATTTAATCGATATCGAAGAAGATACTATTAAGATTAGAAAACTTTTTATTGGCGAACCTTCACCGCAGCATGAACTTTTTCACGTTCCCTTGCATCTCAGTTAAACAGACCCTGAAATGAAGGAAATGGAAGCTGGATTTATTCAGGCGAAAATAAAATGTCTCCATTTTTCGAGCAAATCTGTTTATTGCTATAGATTTCTTTTTTCCGTAGAGAAAGAACTGCATTTGAATAAGTTCCTTCTTTTGATGGCAAGATAAATATTGAATATGTTCTTTGCGAGGAATGAATTCGCTATTGATTCTTTTTAGTTTTCTATCGTAATCGATATGAAATATTTTTCTCCAAAACACTAAGGCATTAATACGACTCGTAATTTCCGTACTTTGATAAAGCCCTGTAAAAAATTTAGACTGCAGCTCTTATTTTATGGAAATATTTAATTTATTGGATTAAATAAAAAGAAAATTAACGAAATCAGTTCTTACATATTATTAGCCTGATATATATAATTTCCATTTTTGAAGAATTGAAAGAATGCTAGCCTGAAAAAACTCATCCAATGTTTTGAAATATGTTAAAGCATTAATTGTAATAAAGCGAAAAATCGCACGAGAACAAAATTAAATTATTCACAGCTTTGCTATTTTCGATGTTCAGTGGAATCTCGGTAATACGAAACCCAAGGATCCGAAATTTCGCATAATCCGTACATCTTTCTTAAAAATATTTCTGAAAAATTCTAATTAAAAACAATGAAAAAAAAATTACAATTACGAATCAGAACAAAACCAATGTTTATTTCTAACTTAAAAGAAACATATGAACAGGTATTTAAAAATGAATACAGCACCTTAATTCGGGGAAACAAACTCGATGTTTTTCCTTCTGACTTAAGTAACTAAACCTGCTTGAAGACACAATGTTGCTCAGCGCAGCATAAACTTCTCGTCTGTCGATGTAGTGTGTGCTGTTCTACGTAGCGTAGCACCATCAAGTGCACTAGCAGCATCTGCATGTGATACAAGAGCTATTGAGACGTATTCTTCTTTGCTTTCCTCGGGATTAACTTGATTCTTGAACATGGAAATAACGCTGTTTGAAAACAGTGATACTGTACTTCAACAAGAATTAATTCATTCACACGACACGCACTTCAAAACGTAACAAAGCGACTGTACTTTGACACAACATAACAACGACAGTCTTCAATAAGGAAACGCAAGCAAGGTCAATGAATTAAACACTGACTCGACTCGGATGGGCTAGACAAAAGGTAAATCCATCCCGGCCACTTTTAACCCAGTAGGCTATTTTTAGCACCCACTGTCATAGTAACCTTGATTTGCCACTACGTTGACCTCGCTCTACTATATCGTGCGAATCGTTGTTAGCTCTTTTCGCACTCTTTCACAGAGCACCCAAGATCAATACTCCACTGTATTTGGTATATTTTACGTATTTCCACTACCTTGACCTCGTTTGCCTACGGCTGTACTGTATCGTGCGAATCGCTGCTAGATCTTTTAGCTTTTTTCGCACTCATTCACAGAGCACCCAAAGTCAATACTCTACTGTATTTGGAATATTTTATGTATTTCCACTACCTTGACCTCGTTTGCCTACGGCTCTACTGTATTGTGCGAATCGCTGTTAGCTCTTTCCGCTCTCTTTCACAGAGCACCCAAAATCTCTACTGTATTTCGCATATTTTACGTATTTCCCTAATAATCCGAATTTCTCAGAACTAAGCCTTACTGAGGTCAGCCCCGATTAGTTCGGCCAAGGCTAAACCGTATAACGGAAATTTTGGTAATTTCGATACATTTGGTTGGATAAAGAAAACGCATTGTTTCAAAATTTTGTTTAAATTCTTTCATTAATTTTCGAAAGTTAAAGTGTCCCTTTTGTATTTAGTATCTTTCAACTAGCAAAGTGATACATTAAATGTTCTATTAGAAACTGAATGAATATCGTATTATTCCTTTGAAAAATCAATTTTGATTATGAATCATACATCCTAATCGAATACAGAGCAAAGGAATTCCATGTGCCTCCTTAAAGTCTATTTTTCACTTGGGGAATTACGAAAATTCGTATCTTTTCGATTTTATCTTGAAACATATTTCTGCTATCTATTCTATATCGAAGATGTGGAGAAAAGCAAGCTTTGTAATTTTTTTTAGCGGATTTTCATTTTTGCGTGAACTTTTTCACGTTTCCATGGGATTCAATGAAACGGAGACTGAAAGAAAGGAAATGGAAGAAGATGAATTTATTCGAGTGGAAGTGAAATGTCTCTATTTCATGGTTAAACCTGGCTGTCGTCATCTCGCATCAGTTTTCTTTTTAGGAGAGGAAACCACAATCGAGAAAATTGCTTTTTGTGTTGGAAAGCCGATTATTAAATACATCATTTTCCAGAAAAAATGAATTTGGTAGCGATTTTATTTTTAGTCCTGTATCCTTTTTGATACGGAATGGGTTATATTAAACATATTAAGGTGCTAATACAATTTATTTTTCTATACTTTAGTACCATACTATGAAAAAGTACCCTGATTTTTCGTTTTCACTGTTATTGTTATACAACTTTCTGTGAATATTCGGTTTATTGCAAAGACAAGACAAGTTCGAAAGAAAAGAGTTACTCATTTTGGATAAGGTAATTTATGTCTGGTTCTCAGCTGATGGGACACTTGTTTCTTTTCGCTAATCATTAATCTATCTTCCCTACAGAATAGATCGTTATGATAAGGAACTACAAGGTACCATCAAAGCTCAAACACACCAACTGAAAACTCTTGGCATTTATCAACCTTGAATTCTCCCGTATTCATGAGCCGAAAGTGTCGCTGGTGCGTGCAAGGTCGCAGCTCCCACCATTTTCGTATTATAAAACTATGAAAAATGTGTGTATTGTGTTGTCGTCGCAATGTGTTTTGACGCAGACTGTTGAGCACAGACTTTGAGTGAAATTTTGCCAAACGCTTGGCGATATGTGTGGTAAGACTTATGCAAAGTTGAAGAAAGTTTGGGGGAAGATGGCACACAAGAATTTTTATGTTATTCAAACGCTTTCAAGATGACCATAAGATTGTCAAAAATGATGACATTTAAAAAAATTAAATAATGTCATAATATAAATGTCAACGAACCTAAAAAATGCATCCTATTGTGCCTGAAAAACGTCGAATCATTATTCGTAAGTTATCTGAAGAGTACAGCCTTGGTTACGATTCAGTTTATTTCATTCTGAATTAAATTTTGGGTATGCGGCATAGACGACAGGAATTTTGTGAAAAAATTACTGTATTCAGACCAAACAGAAGACCGGCTTTTAGTTGCTCTCAAACCCCTCTGAGCGGGCGGGTTGGTCGCCCGTTCAACTTTAAGGAAATGCATTCCTATCGTCTCTCTTTTACATCTGGACCTTTTATTAATGGAACAGAAAAGGGAAGAAGGGATAAAAAAATCATAAACTCATAAACACCACTTGAAATCGCATCAAAGTTAACCATTCCTTTCCTGATGTGAAGAGAGAAAGGAAGCTTCGCCTGTACCCGGATTGGAGAATTAAGAATTTGGCCTTAGTAAATGAAATTTCCCGCCCAACAGACTTTAGGAAAAAATAGATGATATTATTAATTATTTTTCGATAAGTACCGAAAAATCATTTAAGGATTTATTTTCCTAATTTATAAAAAGTAGAAAACCTCACGCCCGAAAAAGCTGAAAGATCAAGATCCAAGTAAACGCATACTATATCTTTTTACAAAAAAAAGAATAGAAATTTTGGTGTAAAGTAGTTATTCTCTTCTTTAGATGATTCCTAACTCTGTAATCTCGAGGCGACTCTTTTCTTCTAGCCCTTTAAAACCAGGACTTTTTGAGAGAATACGACACGAATTGGAATCTTCCAATAAGAACGGTCATTTACCCCATCACGACACCCCCTGCTATAAACTTCCCTTAAGGTGCACGGAAATGGGCTGTGGTGGGCAAGGATAATTGGAACCCTATTGCTCTTATCTCCGAAGCGATCACAGAATCTCACCTCCCCTGAAACAAGCCAACCGCCTCAGACCGGCTTTCGCCAATAATAAGGCGAGATTTCTAGACAGCTCCGGACCGCCTCGCTCGTTGTTAGAGGGTAAAAATTCGCTTTATCAAAACTAACGAATTAATTAAGGCTTGTGTCAATAATTTGTTTGTACTTCCAACATGAAATCCCTAACAGAGCGGCTAATTTTCCTTGGAACTAATGGCTGTAGAGAACTGTATTACAGAATTTGCAAACAATTTTATAATTGAGTAACATTGCGTAAACACAAAGGGCAGGATACGTTGCATTTAAACATAAAACACGAGCTCATGCGGGTTTTAACTCTCTGAACCCTGTTAGAGTGAGAATTTCAGTACCTAAAAAACTGAAACAAATTTTCGTTCACAAAAACAGAATGAAATCCTGACGACACCCAAGTTTGTGCGAACAATTGTCAACAAAGAAATGAACCACTTTTCTCCCGTAAAATTCACTTAGGTGCCCGAAACCGCCCGAGTCCGGCCTCTGTCGACTGGGGCGGTTTGAGGAGGGATAGGGCTCATAGGGTTAAGAGTTTGTTTTTTACATAACATACAAGGGAAATCGTTTTGCAGAGAATGTATGGTTAACCCGTATTTTATAAATGTAAAAGTCGTGGGTAGATATAATAATTATTTGCATTTTCTGAGTCAAAATTAAATCCTATTATCTTCAATTCCAATAGCAACTGAAATTGAAATTTGAATCAAAGGAAAGTGTATATTCAGATTGATTCCTGTTATGATACGGGACCCTTACGATTTTGTGTGTCAGATTTTAAATTAATGGTAACTCTGATTATTTTTTATAAAATCCTACGTTCCTTCAAGAGAAGAACCTGATTTAGTTATGGAATGGTTCAAGAATGCAATAAAGAATTATTTTGATTTCGAATATTTTTAATCTTTGTGGTAAATGGTTATGGTATCGGCAAAATTCGTTAACTCAAAATTGCTGTTAGCAATTACCAGCTTCTAGGCAGTTCATGCAGAAAAGCACATGATGCAGGGAAATTGTGACATCTTCAGTGGGTCACAGCAATCTTGGAGAACCTGAAGTTGAAATCAGACTTCGCGCCTATATATATTTACAATTATTTACAACCCGCTCCGGCCCAGCCTACCCAAGAGGGTGTAAGGCCTCCCACAGGCCGGAGGCACTTATAGGGATTAATTGCTTTCATGGAAAACTTTCAGGGGAAAGGAGATTACATTTACGTTTCGCTTGAAAGAAAACCTCCAATAGTAATAGCGAAGGCGCACTTCGGTCTACCAGTTTTTGAATAATGTATGGTAAGAGGACCAGAGTACATAACCTACAATCTTCATTCTCCAATTAATTTCCCTCATCCAGGTCATGACATGCCTTAACTCAGAAGATCATTGGTGGGCATCATGCGAAATTTATTCAAAATATTTCTAAAGTTTTGGGACACCCTGTACACTTCCTCCCCTAAGATTACGATTATATTAGGATCTGAACTTCCAACTCACCTTCTTGAAAGTGGGGCTCCTGGGGTGCGTGGAAGGTGGAGACACTGGTCTTCCGTTCCTGTCCACCCACATGTAAGCCGATGAGGGTAACCACCGGTCGGGACGCTTCAATAGTACAGACCGGACGTCCTCGATCAGAGAATACAAGTCCCCGCTGAAGTAGGAAAACTGGAAAAGAGAAACGCCAACCATTACGAGTTAGCTGAAAGATCTGCGTTACGAGAGACACAAACTCTACAGAAACAATTTTTTAGCATGTTATTGTTTGTAGTTATTGTAGTGGATATGCCACTGTAACTATCTTGTAAACAAGAACAGTTATTAACTAAAACCTAACAACAGCAAACAAAGACTAACAGATAATTAAGAGACACAAGTTATGATATTCACACCATAGTCTCATTTTGTTGTTTCTTATTCCACTTGTTCTAGTCCTCAGCTAGGCAAAGTCCAAGAGTCCGCACGCCCACAGAAAATCCAAAACTATAGGCGAAAGATTCATGGTAAAGGAGGAGAGTGCAGCTTCTGTTGGCACTAGACCTTGGATTCCCGAGGGAAGAAGTCCGACTTAGCCCATTGCCTTTATGCTTTAGCTGGGTATAATGAAATTGCCTTCACGCCTTGTAATAATCATGTAAATATTTTCAATTTTTTAAAAGACAAAACTTAAAAGAAAATTTATTTCCACCGATTTTAATTTTACATCAAGATTAACTTTATCTTGGCGATTTAAACACATACCCAATAATTTCAAAGCCTATTATTGCATAAAACATTTTAAAATCAGAACATTAGCTTTTCGGTGATATTAATTTAATTTCTATAGAAAATCTTTTCTAATTTTTAATAAATTTTGAAAAATATTTTAAGTATATTTTGCAACAATATTTTTCATTGTTTTAGTTACTGCGTTTATACACACGCACGTTACATATTTTCGTATGCACGTTATCACTGCTGCACAAGAATTCACGTTCTGGAAAGATGAAGCTTCTCCAATGCTTCGAAGAAACTGGTCGTTCGGAAGAGTTTACTGCAAAATTTTATTAGTTGCGGACTCATAAGTTTTTCAGTTTTCTAGTCTAGAGCAGCATACATTTAACTTTCGCCTTGAAATTATAATTGTTCACTTAAAAGTCTCACTGGCATCGCCATATTTCATGCAAACAATAAAAAAATATATAAAAGTGTGTGATGTTTCTGTCTTTTGAATTGATGACACCAGAGTTTAGAAAAATATCTTGAATTCCACGTGCACAAACAAGAAGTAAAATTCACTTTAAAATTTAGTGCTGACATCGCAGTGAGAAGCCAGATATTTAAGAAATAAGAAACAAAAACAAGCCAAACATAACACTACTTCCCACCAAAGCCGAAATCGATCTGAGGGGTCTTTACAAAAAGCAACCATCCTCAGAGGAAGATTGTACCAAGGGATCTCCAAACCATCGCCTACAGCTGGCAATAATCACGAAATGTACAAAAGAATTTTAAATCTGCCACCAAAATGATAAATATGGTGATAGCGAAGAACTTCCATTATTCCAATAGTTATGTAAAATACGCAGCAACAAAAAACTCTACCACTGGAAAAATAAATATCTTTCCTTGATAAGTTTTGCAATTTAGATCTTTGAGTATCCGTTCGCTGGATAATGAGCTAATTTCTGTAATATAAAGCTTGGGCATTTGTGTACAGGCTCGTAAATGAAAATTAGTGTGTCTTAAATTGCTCTTAACATGTTAATGTTTAAAGTTGAATGGAATTTTCAATCACCAAAGGAATATTCGTATTTACTGAAAGCATAATTTCTGCTAATATGTGCGAATGGTGACCAGTGATCTGTTTTTCTGGCAAGGACGAAATCAATCTGACACGAGTTTACAAAAAGCAAACGTCCGTAGTGAATGATCGCACCTTACCTACTCCGAACCATCGCCAGCAGCAGGCAATCATCAGGAAATGGTTTATTTCTACAAAAAATTTCAAAAATCTGACAAGCAAAAATAGAGAACTAAGAACTTCCATTATTGTATTTTGAAGACTCCAATAATCATGTAAAATTTATAGCAAGAAAATGCAAACTATACCACTCGAAGAATAAATATATGTTCTTGATAAATTTTGAAGTTGGGGAAATACAAGACGCTGATAACCAAGCTCGTAGAAGTTTGAGATAAAGCTTGAATTTTTATATCCAGGCTGGGAAATGAAAATTAGTGTTTATAAAATTGCTCTTAAAATCTCAAAAGTTATAAATTTAAGCTGCTCAATAAGCTCCAAACCCCCAACACAGAGAATTATGCTAGAGAATAAATTATTTTATTGTAATATAGAATTAATTATACTCTATACCCAAGTTATTTTACTTTATTTAACAAATAGTGGTGTTTAGAAGTAGTTGCCGAATATTAAGAAGGAAAAAAAACACGTTTCTTTTCCACTCAGATTCTGTAATGGCTGCTCTTTAATAATTGGTTTAGAAAGAAGTAAATTTTCAGCACGTTACTGAGTAGGCAATTTTACATCCATTTGGTAAACCATCGCAGTTTCCCGCATCGAGGAGGAAGGCAACTTATGACTTTTTGGCCTTTCATAAGAAAGAAAGGAAAAGTTTTTAAAAGCAGGCCTTTGTTAGTGAACTAAAATATGGAGAATAATTCTTCTTTGTGAGAATTTGGAAGTCAAAGCATAAATACTTGAAGGTGACACGCTGAAAATAAAATTTTATGCAATACATTTTACAATGAGTAAAGATAATGGTATCAATTCGCTCACCATTATTATTGTTACAAAAATCGTTTGGTGGGTGTAAGCGAATTCAGTCCAACAAACAGGATAATAAAAAAATAAAAGACTCTGTATTTTACGAATATCCCAGAGAAACAAAACGTACCACAGGTAACAGAATAAATCAGCAGTTTCATAAATTAAGAACCAAGACCAAAAAATCTCAGGCACAGCACTTTCAATACCGTTCACTGACTTGCCAGCTCATCAGGTTGCTCTGCTGGCCAAAGTACCGACTCTTGAGTTGAGATCTTACTTTTTATACCTTTTCTAACAGGAAGTGACATGACATATTTAATTATTTATTTGCCCACGACGGCATGATCTACCCATAGGGTGTAAGGCACTGACCCTTGTATTTTCGAGAAGCCTCGTTTTGTCTCCAAAGCTGCCAAATTTATTGCCAAGTTTGCAAATGGTCGGCAAGTTTGTCGTCAATCATTAGATTGACTCCCAGTAAAACCTAAGTAAAACTCTCTTTTTGTCATAAGATCAGCATGTCAGGGAAACAACCTTACAAATTCGTAGCAGAATGTTTTAAATCCTTGTGGCATTTTAATTTTGTAATCCATATTGCATCATTCCTGAAGAAAAATACCAGACGTCTAGCAATTATTTAAATGTTAGATGAAGAGATTACGATTGTCATATCACTGCGATGTTACGTGAATTGACTCCGTTACTTTAATTATTTTACTCTTCAACAGGTGGAACTGCAATATGAAATAGTAAAGGTAATTTTTTTAACATTATAAAGACTAATAGAAAGAAGACAGGACATCAATATTTTTATACAATTTCGAAAATAGGCAAGTGGATAGTATGCGAAAGCAACGAGATTCAGGATAGAATGAAAATAATTTTAAAACTTTCTTAAACAATATGCTTTTGTTTATGTACTAAGCTACAGAAAATATTCTTTTATCAAAAATCTGAAAATCAAAGCAAAAATAATAAAAGCATGAAGCTCTGACATAAATACACTAAGTAAATTGGAATTTTTGACCCATTCAAAATATATTCATCAGAAAATGGATGCTTTATGTTCATTGCCGTTTAATTTCATTATTACATTATTGACGAAGACTTACGTCTCTCCACAGTGGTCTAATAGTGTGTCGGGAAAGAAAAAAATTATGACGCTTTTCGTGCTCAAGTTAAGCGCTTATAAACGCGCAGTCAAATAACATAGAGAGTTGGTTTTAGTTTCATTTAACAAGAAAAGTAGACAAGGAAGATTTCAAGAAGAATTTTAGAATTTCAAAGCACGGTGTAGTCACAGTCGAGTTGCAAAGTTGGTGAAAATCACGAAGAATTTTACATAGATAAAGTCACATAGTCACACTAGACTAATAGTCACTATACTCTATAGAGGTAATAGTCACATACAGCTATTTTAGTCGCAGAAAGTCACAGTGGAGTAAGGCTAGTAAGTCTACGCCCCTCAATTCCAGCGGCTGTTTTTTTTTTTCTTTTCATTGCCTCTCGTTCTCACGATTTTTTTTACTTTTTAAAAATGTCGTATACATTTTAGATCAAGAAAAAAAGGTTATGCTATTATTTTCCAAATGTTAAACTTGTTAGAATGCCATGGTTGAAAACTCACGTTGTTTTAACTGTTGTAACTGAAATAAGCCCTTCAAATACCAGATAAAAGGAAACGAAACACGTATAAATTCAGAATTTTACCCCTTTATTTCCAAAAACCATTATCCAGTCTAGATAATTTTTCTTGTGCTTCATATTTAAATAGCTAACCGCCTTTGGCAACCAGATAGAACTTTAGGAATATTAGTTGTGTTTCATTTCTATTAAATCTGTATGCATAGCGTGACGTTCATGGTTGTCTGAACGAAGTATTTTTAAACTTCAAATTGTCATATACAATTAAACTATGTTATTCTAGCAACCTTGCACCAGTTGCATTCATTGTGCTTATGAATTGCACCAGTTGTATTCATTGTGCTCATGAATTGCACCAGTTGTATTCATTGTGCTCATGAATTGCACCAGTTGTATTCATTGTGCTCATGAATTGCACCAGTTGTATTCATTGTGCTCATGAATTGCACCAGTTGTTGGATCTGGCACAATTCCCTAGCTTTATCAACACCTTTCTTCACACTACCATAGAACATATACTCTCTTACTTCAGAAGGATTATTTCATGGTGACACAGTGGGGACAACACGGAATAAAAACGCGAGTTTAGAACAATAACATATTAAAAATTAAGGTGAAAACATAAATTAAACTTCTACATCATATGACCACGCGCGCGGTGAGATCACAACAAAAGTGAGAGAATGATCAGGCGGAACATCGCCCTTAAATACTGCAGCAGCTTCCTCGCCATTACTTAACAGATGACATCACCAAAATGGGCGGGATAGATGCGAATGCAATTATAGCTTACAACACAGCTGGCGATGATGCCACACATTATTAAATTATTTTTGAAAGTAGGCATGTTTAACGAACCCTGCAGAATATGCTTATGCACTCACAAAAAATATAGACATCTTCTCCATCGCGTACTGTCCTTCTAAATACAAAAAATGACAGAGTTTGCAAAATTCGTCACCAATTACCCCAACTGATATTATTTTATTAATTAAATTAAATCAATTAGAGTTTTATACAGATTTGTTTATATTTAACTTTGCTATGTCTGGATATGAATTTGAAAATATGCTTTGATAAGAAATACGTTCAGTTTTCTTAGGAGTCCCAGGAATCTTTGCATCGACTTCACCAGAATGTATTAATATATGTAACCTATAAAAATCCTTCCATTTTATCAGCTGCAACAGAGTAAATTGAATTTCTAGCAGAAATTAAATAATTCTTTTGAACGCAAAGAAATCGATTCAATTGCAGGAGAGACTACACCCAATTAAATAATCGAAATATCGGCTTAATTATTGGAGACGGTGAAGGAGTTGGACGTACTTGAAAACTTAGTTTAAAGTGATGTTAAGATCAAAGGAAACACAATTTTCAAATGAATGGGTGAGGAACTAATGAAAGCTTTTAAAGTTGAAAATTTATCTTTGGTTTCAGAGAAACGTTTTACCTGAGGCAACAGAAGATTTTTCTTTAAAACTATTTATTTACTCAAAATTTTTCTAAAATGAATAATGAGGTGCTTTTATAACTATCTTTGTTTAAGTTTTTTTCAAAATTTTTAGAAATGAGAGAGATTAATTTTGGAAATATATGATGCGAATAATTGCAAACGTTTGTATTGGAAACAATCATCATGCTATAATAATTTTTCCCTTTGAATGATAAATGCTAAATTTTGCCTTTTAATATTTTAACTGTATTGTTTTAGTAACTAGGTTGTGGCAACAGTTAAATATCATTATGTTCACACATAAAAATTCATTTGAAATTAATTATTTTGTGTCTACTCAGCAACTAGTAGTTCTGTGAACAGTAGACCTCGTTCTAAAACGAAAAAAAATCTACTCTTGTTTGCAGTCTTCAAAAGTTTAGCCATTTTTTCGAATGCTAATTATTTGCACGTCTTTGATTTTATCAGTATATTCAAAGGATTACAATTTAATTTCATGTCCTATTATCGTTATTTATAGTGGCATTATGACCAGAGATCTGTTTATCTAAAATTGTTTGAAACAAGCTGAACACTACACTTCAAACGAAATCAAAAATAAAAATCTTTACACATGCATCATTTTTAAGGACTTCAAAGAACATTCATGCGAAAATCGAAGAAAATTCGAAAACATATTCCATCGTGACTGCATAAAAACATGCTTACAAACAGACAAACGAAATGCCAAACGATCCAGATGAAACTCGTTTTGTCAAATAACATCAATATAAAGTTTAATTTAACATAAGAATAAGGATTATCGCATTTTATTAAAGATGCCTTACTTCTGCATTTAAAATATTGTTGCTTTTTTATTTAAAAAAAACAATTTTACCATTTTTAAGATGAGATCACATTTTCTCGATTTTTTTTTATATTTATTTATAAATGCTTAGTGAAGTGTTCGCTATTATAAAAGGTTCCATTTCTATCCATTCGATAAACACTTTTCGCTTATTCTACCCAACAAGTCTTTTATGCAGACTACCATTTCTAAAATATTCACTAAGCTATTCGAAATTCGGTGTTTCTTTCTTACAATATCCGAACACCCTTTCGGTGATTAGCATTGTGAAAAGACGCAGACGATCCTGATTATTTCAGTAGTGAGAAGGGGTTTTTTGCTTCGGCGTGCTGCCATAGGGATTGCAAGTAGGTAAATTATTGTCTGGCACTTTGGATCAGTATCAACTCTCGAAGGAGGAAGAAGTGTGTCACCTCTTTAGATTCTTCCGAAAATGATTTGGTTGTTTATTTAGAGTTGATGATTAAAAATCGTTTGAAACCGAATAGATTTCGTGAGAAACACGTTAAAGCCTTTTCTTCCAATTTTTCGCTAATTCGGTTTCAGGAAATGGAATTGTTAAAAGCACAAATAGTTTAAAAGGATTATATAGTGTGTCATCACCAGCAACGGAACACCATAGTTGATCTTTCAAAGATAGGAGAAATTCCTTACCCTCCTCAAAACCTCAATAAAATGTTGCATTCTTAATGTCTTGATATACAAAACAGGATTCTGCTTAGCTGACGGCTATTAGGGAGATTAATTACAAGGAAATTAGTTCGGCTGAAATGAAAGTTCTAAGAAAATACCCCGGTCCCCCAAATCTACTCAAGTATTCAATCATTGACACTTAACGAAACGGGGTGCAAATTTAGCAGGGATGTTTGGGCGCTTCTTTCGCCTGTCGTTCTGTGGCTGATCATGCGTTTGGGTATTTTCAATATTAAAAGAATACCTATGATTATCTATCACAACTGTTTGGGATATTTAATGTCATTTCAATTCCTACAAGAATGTAAGATTTAGTTCATTACTTAACTTCCTGTTTTAATGCTACACCAGGTCTATTTCGATACAAACTTCGTACTTTTGAAACGTAATCAGATGACGAGGAAGATACCTGAATCCACACTCCTTCATACTTCCACTCCACATCAGAAAGAGGGCATTTGACACTTTACAGATTCAACATGCATGGCGTGGCATAACTTCCATGAAATCATGTTTCGCAGCCGCAAACCATCGGTCGTGAAACATAGTCTCTGCGTGACATATATGCATCATCATCGATCTGTGCTGAACGAGATAATCAAACACGGCTCCTGTGGTCCGGGGGTCAAAACGCCATCTACAGGATGGCACAACAATTGAGAAAAAGAGAAAAAGGATGCTGAGAACTGTTGGTTAAGACCAGAGAGACGTTTCTTTTACCTGAAGTCCAGACTGGACGGTATTTTGCTCGAAACTTGTTGCTGTACGAACAGTGAATGAAGAAAATTGCTGCTGTACGAACAGT
>BGPR01000209.1:185332-200279 GCA_013235015.1 Araneus ventricosus | reverse complement strand
ATTATCGAAACATTTGACATCGAGATTTTGAGGATCTTCATTTTTTAGACTTTCTCAAGACGGAAAAAATATTGTGTGTGTTTGTGCATATGAAAAGGCTGATCTTTTATAACTCAAATCATTTACAGAAAAGTTATTTAGAAGAAAAATAAAATCGCCCTTCCATTCTTAAGCATGTCAATAGTGATGTACAGTGGCGGCACGTCAGCAAGCAGTGCTGCAGAAGTTGTATAGACTTAAGTTGTGGGAAATTTTGTGCTGATTATTTTGGTAAATAATGATGATGTACTAAAATTTGATAGTTTTGATTTTCAAGCAAAAACTGGGAGAAGATTTTTTCATGTTTTTTGCCATAACTAAAATGCCAACAAAAAATTTTTGGTGACAAACCCCAGATGCGTAATCAGCACATCAAAATATACAACGGAGCAAAAAATTACAACTCCTCCAGAATTTGATTTAAAAAACTACTTAATGATTGGACTACAGAGAGAAAGCGAAAAAAAAGCCAAATGAGGAAAGAAAAGGTGGAAGTCACGCCAAATGAAAGCTGAAGAAAACGCAACTCAAGTGCATCTTATTTCAAATGGAGAAATGGTAGCGTTTTCTTCCGACTGAGCACTGCGGATTGCTCAGTGCGAGAATTTTGATCCCTTAGGAGGGGCAAAACTCTATGCAGCTCTGGTCTGTCTCTCTCTAAATTCTTTACCGATGTTCCGCCTTCCTTCTACGTCCTTTATAACTGTTTTTGTCACTTTAGTTCATCATTGAACTCTCAAAGTCGAAAAGTAAGCCAATTAGAATAAAAACGAAAATACAAGCTTTTAAAATAATTTGAGGGGACTGCAACTCTGCAGCCCTAATGTGTGAGCCTCCGCTGGTTATGTGGGCAAATTCCATACATTTTCTTGAAAATATGGCGCTATAAATGTGTCGGAAAGTTTCGCGTTGTTGAGAGGGGGGTTTTGTTAACATTCTTAAACGATAATTTTGAAAAGGCAAAGGAAACGGAAAAAATCAGAAAAAGTCAAAAATCCTTTTATAAAAAGTGTTTTTAAAAAATGTGTAGGAAGTCTGTTAACTTATAAAAGAGTCTCTTATAATGTTAAAACTTAGTAGTACTTATGAACTAATTTTTATGATTTAAAATAAACAATTTTGACAAAAATTTATCTATTTATTTATTTAACGAAAAGCACACTATAGAGATAACTCCATTTACAGAGTGCTATAAACGACGAAGAGCAAAATCTACAACTAGTAAATAAAAAAATGCACTAGGAAATAAAAAGTTGAACACAGAGAATACACAAAAGCATGAAAATTTTGCAAACGCATATATAATTAAAAACGAAAACACATAATCAAAAACATTAAAACACACTATGATTCTAAAAATCGTATTTTTAAAATAATTAAAAGACCATTTTCAAAAGGCAAGGGTTAAAAAGTCAAAACACACAAGAGCCGAATCCTCTAAAAACACACCAGGAGTTCAAACGTTTAAAGACGAAAATACACACTTGAGATAAAAATAAATTGCAACACTGCGCCAAAACCATAGTACAAAAATTAAAACCTATAAAAAAACATTAAAATATATTATCGAAAGACAATAAGTCACGATTTAAAATTCAGTTTTTATTAACCGATTTTTCGATTATCCGAGATGATTACGGTACCAATCTTAATCGGATAATCGAAATTCTGTTGTAAATTGTTCATGAGAAAAGCTTAGAATCTGTTTTCACTGTCAGTTCGTTATTTCTGAAAGACCTCAACCTTCAAAATCGTTCCAAAATATTTCCTTATCTAAAAGGACTCGAAAGCGCATGAGAGAGCAACTCCCAGGCGGTTCAACAAGTCGTTTATAACAACTTTCATCCATATAATCAACACAGAATGTCAGGCAAATTCACTATAGATATATCTCACACACTTTCATGCAGTCTTCGCAGCGTCTGATAGGCTTCGCATCAGGTGCAGCGTCGTCATGGCAACGGACATGCATTAAATTCATTCAGATTCCGCGCGTGCTTTGAATTACATGGACGTAATTGAAGAGACAAGAGGGGGGTTTCGTGTGGAGGGGGGAGAGAATGTTTTTAATCTCGCTTTTCAGAGAGGGCCCTTATTGGTGATTTCATTAAAATGCGAAAGCTCTTGGGATGTATGAATCTTCGTCATCGTGCGAAAGTTGTCTCTTGGAAATGTATGCAGGTGTTAAGGCGGATAATTAAAATTCGGTACGTCTCGAATGTGTTGACAGTTCAATTATGTAATTGATTCGTCTGCGAAAAGTATATTTAGTTAATTGGGAAAGTGCAGATTTCATTTGGAAATTCAAAAGACCTCATTCTCCGCACAGAATTCATTTCAGATATGCCATTTTTCAGAAGTTGAGTCGTTTATTTTTCCCCTTTACGGCATACGAAATATACAAAATGTGGGATTATTCACATAAATGCATTGGTTTCAAATGGTATTTCCTTCTAAACAATGTTAAGGAGGAACATTTTGTACATATTACAGACGGAAGCTTAAGGGGACATACGACTCTTAAACTTCGAAAAAATGGTGGAAAACAGTCAAATTCGATACATTATATCTCTGAAACAATGCAATTCACAGACTCACTTTTTTTTCTAGAAAAATATACGTCATTTCTCTTATAGTACACACGTTTTCAAACCTTCATACTGTTACGTATTTATTTGAGAGAGTAATAAATATAGGTATAATTTTTGGAGAAAAATGAGATAGTCACCTTGCGCGCATGATTATGGATAAAATAAAAACAATATTTTATTTTTAAACTTACTTTATTTATTACTAAACACAATATTTTGGGTATCTAAGTAATCCAAACAGTCTGTTTAAGAAGCTGAACCTCAATTTATTAACATTTAAATTTAATTTCTATTTTATATACCAATTTAAAATAAAAAGGTTAAAAATAGTTAAAATTTCAACTTTTCTAACCCCCAAAAGACTTCTTCGGAGAAATATGTACAAAAAATGAGGTTCAATTTGTAGAACATAGCAAAATACATATTCAATAGTTTTTGAGATATCGTTTTCGTAATATCAAAACAACCCTTTTTGAGATATAGCGCTTTAAAGATATGGTCATATTCAATGTTTACGTTGAAGAACTTATACGCTTTCCTTCATAATTTTCATAATTATGAGAATTTTTTAACGCGAATTGTTTTAAATTGTCCAGAAAAAACAGGGAAATAATATATATATTTTTTCATAAAATCGAAAATTTTCGATGTGTAACAGTCGTACGTCTCCTTAAATCTTTGTTTGGATACGCAATAATGGCCCTTTGTGACTTCTCTAATTCACACGGACAATATTCATGTGTTAAACCATTTCACTACCTCGTGAAGCATTCTACTGTTGCACTCAAAGGAGATGCAAGTAGAGCCTAAAACACATCCCAATTAACTGAAGACGCAAGAAGAATTTATGACCATATTCAGAACATGACTGCGGTTGTCGAACGCGCATCAATGGCTGCGAGTATGCTTCGCAGTGTTTGGCCAACATGACGCTTCATGTTGTCCATGGGATCAAGAGAGGTCATATAGGGCAATTATAAAGTGAAAAAAACCTTAAAACTTCTGGATTGTGTTCAAATAATTCTTTTATTCCTATCCTTGCTTTCAATGAAATAATAGCATTTTGTAGTCAGTGCAATTGTTTTGAATAACTCAGTGCTGTAATCGTCAAAAGGATTCGATGTCTTGATTCAGAGGAATCTACCGCGGAGCATTAACGATTAGTTCAATCGATTATTTTGGGAAACATCGTGCCAAATCATTTCGTCAATGTGAAAACCCGATGAAAACTGGAGTAGACAGACGGAGATGTTAGAATTCCAACATCGCTCGATTTCCATTCATCCCGTTAGTCCATAAAAATGAAATGCGATTCTCCGATGATACAATTCTCCGATAAATGTTTTTATGCGAGAGGGGAGTGTTGGGAAGAGGAATGTGTGTGGGAGTTGCAGTCAGACTGTAGAAATCAAGGCTGGGAGGAGAGGGTGATCCCTCCAAAAAGCGAAATTCTTCAGTGTGGGGGAGGGGAGTAGGAGGTATCGAAGAAGCCGATAGTGCATTTTGTTGCCTCGGTGAATGACCCAATTAAATCTATCGACTTGAATGGGTTGAAAGCAAATCGGTCTTAGGGCAAATGGAACAGAGCAGTCTACTCGTGAATACCGAGCTTACAAGTTCCAGACCTACCCGTGTCCAAAAACACCTTTTCTAGAATTTTATTCATGCATCAACGAACACGGCAATTTAAAATGGAACAGACTAGACGAATGAAATTTGGCACATGGAATTGAAACCAAAATTGTACTTTTCTAACAAATATCGACCGAAATCTGCCAATATGAAATTTGTTTCTCTGTCAATCCGCGAGCATGTTAGAACGATAATTCAAAAACGCAAATGTTTTGATAAATAAAATTTGGGTTTTGGTTTTTGTATTATGATTGTAAAACAGTATCGAATATTGGACCAAATATAGCAAAGAGTTGATTGTCTGCCGATATGTCTCTTCCCATATGAACGTAATAACTCAAACGCGTAGAATAGTATCGAATATTGGACCAAATATAGCAAAGAGTTGATTCTCTGCCGATATGTCTATTCCCATGTGAACGTGATAACTCAAACGCGTAGAACAGTATCGAATATTGGACAAAATATAGCAAAGAGTTGATTGTCTGCCGATATGTCTCTTCCCATGTGAACGTGATAACTCAAACGCGTAACAATCTAGAAGAAAGAAATTTAGTATATGATCATACCTCAACATTGCAGATCTCTATCTAATTTAGAACTAAATACGTCAAAGGAGAGGCGACCTTAATTTCTGCCTGTTCGTTTTGTTTGTGAACGCCATAACTGAAAAACACAAGTACCAAAATAAATAAAAAATGTGGGTGTTATTCTGACAGTACCGGCTGATATCGATACGAAATTGTGATCAAATCCAAAATGTATACTTAATTCGTTTTATTATATTACGAAAATAAACGCAAAACGTTGTTTCACCGCTGTTCTAAGATAAACACAAAAGTAGCGTAAGTTTTCTATGAAAGAGTCTGTCTGTACTTGTTTATTTCTCCCTCCCTATGTATGAAAACACGAAAACTGAAAAACCACATGCAATATGTATTTGAAGGACCTCGACTATTTGAAGCATACACAAAACAACTAATTCTTGCTTACGTATCTCTAGTAATTCAATATCTCCTGAGATTTAAGAAGTCGTTTATCAGAGTTTTATCCTGATATTTAGCTCCTGATTACAGAACGTCATCGAAATTCATAATGGATGTAACTCACATGCTACCGTGTAGACTTCGCAACGTTAGATAGGTTTCATATCAAGTGCAGTATCGTTATGGCAACGGACACGCATTAAATTCATTCAGTTTCCGCGCGTGTTATGGATTACATACACGTAATTGAAGCGACCCAAAACAAGTTTCTTGGGTACTGAGGGGGGAGGGATTGTTTTTAGTCTCGCTTTTCTCAGCGTCGGGTCTTATTGGTGATTTCATTAAAATGCGAAAGCGCTTGGGATGCATGGATCTTCGTCATCGTGCGAGAGTTGTCTTCTGGAAATGTGTGCAAGTGTAAGAAAGATAATTAAAATTCCGTTTGTCCCGAATTTCAAGACAGTTCAATTAAGAAAATGAGTCGTCTTTGGAGAGGGAGTATAAATGTTGAATTTAATTAGGTGGATAAGTAGGAAATTTATTTCGCAATTCAGAAAAGTTCATTTTTCATCTCTTCCTGTTAGTTTCCAGCGCTTGGACACCCGAATACCGCGTTGACTAACAGTTCAGAGACATTGTTGAAAGAATAAAACTTCCTCTTATCTTGTAGTACTAAAAATAGAATGGACTGGATCACCCGTATCTAAACACACAGGAAATCCCCCGGTTCTTGGAATCAACAATTCGCTTGTAGCGATCGGTTTCGATGAGATGCCCCCACCGAACACGAAGACAATGACGATGAAGAGGGACCAGCAGAGAAATCATTATAAGTTCAAGAAACTCAACAACCTCTTCTTACTTTAAGAAGGCCAGTCCGATACAGTGCTGAATCTTTTGATGCGCATTATTCTTAGGAAGGATTTATCCAGCAATTGCTTGGAGAAAACATAAAGAAGATGAGTTATTCTCGAAATCATTTTAAGAAAGCTTAAAAAATTAAATGTCTGTGCGTGTTTTCAATTCTGTTCTTGTATCGAATTTATTTTTCTGTTTAAAACGAATGACTACATACCAACGATGTAATGTAGTCTGTTTTTATGGTTATCCTCGCACAGCTATATGATGATGGAGAAAAAAAAGGCTACAAGGGTGATAAAAAATTATTTATTAACACTAGGCAGAAAATACAAAAGGAAATTAAGAGGCATACATAGCAATTACTTTTCCACATAATCACCAAATTTATTTAGGCATTTATCTGAACGCAGAACCAACTTGTTTAACTTGTCTTGGTATAAATCACGTCCCTGCCCTTTGAGCCAGTTCTCCGCATCTGTTTCCATAACACTTTGTGAAGATAACTTTGTTCCAGATAAATGTTCCTTCAGTTTCGGAAAAAAGAAATGGTCAATGGGGCATCGTGAAGCCATCCGACGAAAAAGCCCTGGCATGTTGAGTGATGGTGTCATTCTCCTGCAAGACAATACCAACACTGCACGCAAAACTCAAGAATTGTTTCAAAAGTTCAAGCGGGAAGTCTGTAACCTCCCCCCCTCCCCCATACAAACCAGATTTGGCACCCAATCTGAGTTTCAACCGCCTATATGTAAGAAGGTTATCTTCAAACAGTTATGTGAAAACATTTGCAGAAACCTGGCTCAGTGAGCAGGGACGTGATTTCTACCAAATACCTTCGGTGGGCGCGTTCAGATAAATACCTAAATAGATTTCGTGATTATGTGGAAAAGTGATCGGCAAGTATGCCTCTTAATTCCCTTTTGTATTTTCGGTCCATTGTTAATAAATAATTTTTTATTACCCTTGTAACTGCTTTTTTGGATTCATCCTCGTAGATCTGTATTAGGTTCAGAGAATGTTGGATGTACTTATAATTCGGACGCATTGATCACCTTTGTTTGGACCAGAGGAGATCTCTAAAAGCGGCGTCCATTGTATTTGCGTTTCTGATGTATTGTATTCAAATGGAATTGGACAGACGAGCAGACAGACTTCCCATTAGTGTTCCTTAAACATAGATAGACTATCTATATTATCGAAGCCAAGTCGATAGTATCGGTTAGTCGATATTTTTTTCCTGGGCAATACTATCGATAGGCGCTTTTTCAGTCGATAGTTTCAAAACTATCAACTGGAACTATCGACAGTTTCAAATTTATCGACTGTAACAATCGACTGGAACTATCGATATGATCGAGAGTTTCTTAACTATCGGCTGAAAGAACACCTATCGATAGTATTGCAGGGGAGAAAACTATCGATAGTTTTGATACTATCGAAGCCAATTCGATAGTATCGGTTTACGGAACTATCGACTGAAACAATCGATAGTATCGACTTTCTCAAAACTATTGATAGTATCAATATTTTTCTCCCGGGCAATATTATTGATAGGCTCATTTTCAGTCGATAGTTTCAAAACTATCGATACTATCGACAGTTTAAAAATTATCGACTAAAACAATCGATTGGAACTATTGATAGTTTCTAAACTATCGACTGGAAGAACACCTTCGACAGACAGTATCGACAGTGATCAATAGTTTTGAAAGTAATTATACTATCGATAGTTCAGTCGATTGTTTGAGAAAATTACCGAATGCACTATCGACAGTTGAACTATCGATGTTTTAGGAACACTACTTCCCATGGAGGGATTCTTCCAAACTTCCCAATACATATCCACAGATTTGGTGGAAAGGCTACATGCTGAATTTCATTCCTATAGCTTATTGCATGTTGAGTTATCGTGTTCACAGACCAATAGACACACAAACATATTTACAAAAATAAATTTTTCAGCCTCATATAGATCTAAACGTGTAGATTAATCAGAATCTCGAGTCGAATTTTGTGACGATTGCAATAATATATATCTGTATCCTTCGTATATGAGAAAGTAAAAGGCACAACATGTGATTAATGTATGTTAATTTCACCAAGTTTGATTATAGAAAAATAATAATGTAAGTGACCAGAGATCAGCAAATTTTTTAGCTTTACAGCGGCAAAAAGACTTGTTGCTTAACTCTTTTTTATACTTGTTGTTACTTTACAACGTGTTAAAGATTTGATTCACTTTCACAATATTACCGAAAGACCCTAGACGTCAGGCACTTCCCCAAAGACAGAAACACTTGCTCATAACTGCCTCGACAAATATCATCTCGAGTAGCACCTCCCCAGTAATTCAACAGATAGTTTATCAGAACCCACCTTCCCCATATTCAACACATAATTACAGAATGTCAGCCAGATTCATAATGGATATCACTCGCATGTCTTCCACGCAGTACCCGGCATTAAATGGGTTTCATATCAAGTTCAGAGTCGCCATGGCGACCAGCACGCATTAAATTCATTAAAATTCAGCTCGTGTTTTGGATAACATTGACGCAATGATTTCCTGGGTGTAGCTGTGGCATTGTTATTTTTGATCTTGAGTTTTAACACAAGTGCCCTACTGATGATTTCATTAAAATTAAGGGGTTACACTCCTACTGACTCCGCTCGCCAATCGACAACAATCACATTGTGGTTCTTCTGAGATAACTATGTTATACCAGATCGGTTCGTTTTCACGCTATACGGTTATACGTGTTTGCTAATAATACGAAATTATAAATACATTAATTACTGAAAATAGATTTAAATTTTTTGAAATTGCATGAACTGCTAGCGTTAAGTTTTTATGTATTACTAAAAACTAAATCATGAATTTCGAATGAATCACTGGTTAGCAAATCATTTAATATTTACAGCGGATTTTCCAAAAGAGTTTTATTTTATTGCGGTAATATTGCGTGCATTTTCCACTTCAATTTACTTCTTTTCCCCATAAATGTGTCAGATAAAAAAGAATATAGTCCTCTCAAAATCCCACAACTATGCTCCTTTAGTTAGAAAACTTCCCTCTGTATACAAAAACGCTAAACAACTCTATTTCGATCATTTTGACTGGATCTGCTAATGATTCATCAATACTTTAATGATGATTCATCAATACTTTAATAACGATTCATCAATACTTTAATGATGATTCATCAATATTTTAATGACGATTCATCAATACTTTAATGACGATTCATCAATACTTTCATGTGCTCTAACTTTTTTCCGACGATTTCGATTCATAATCGAAACTGCGCTACTTAAACTCATTTTATTCAAACTATCTAACTCAATTTTTTTTGTCTCAGACTATTCACCGATTCATGCATGTAAACAATAAAAATTGAGAGCTCTTGGCAATGGGCTATTAAGAAATTCGGCCCGATTTTGCTTTCACATAAGCGCTTTATATAGAGAGATAATAATGATGGGCAACGCGTTATATGTATACATGTACAGTGCATGTCAGAAGTTAATGCACAACAACAATTTTAAAATAAAACTTTGAATATTCACTCTATTTTCAAACCCTGGTACCGTCCGCCCCCCCCCCCCCCCCCCCCCCCCCCCCGGGCGGCCCCGCTGAAGCCATAAATATTTTGTATCGTCGTGACTCATCGCTTATGTAAACCAAAACACTTTTCAGACTTTTCTTACCTGATAATAAGAATCATAAATAACACTACAATACTTTCGATAATTCAATAAAAAATTAAATGAAATAACTAGCTAAAAATGTTTTCGACCGCTTCAACGATACAAGTACAAGTGGAATGACTAGAAAAGTAGGGAAATTTCGAGCCTCTCAAGCCAGAAAGCAATGCTGTCAATTGTTTATTATTTTGTGTTTTAAAGAAATTAAGAACAAACAGTTGTAATGATTTTAAGTAAAATCAAGAATTCTGATTTATCTCTAGGGTGCCGAACCCCCATAGCCCCCCCTGGATTCGCCACTGATGTATACAAAAAACTAGCGAATTGAAATTATTTTTGATACAGTCACGTTCTAAACTTTATTTTCGACCATCGAATTTAGCAAAAATACAGAAATAAGAATGTCAAAAATTTAAGCACAAGAGACATTTATCTTTTTACAATCGAGTAAAAATAAAATGTTAATACTTGAATTTTGCTCTTTTAGATTGAATTAGGCGAAATACACCGTTTTCTATCAATAAACTTGTGTTTTGACTTTAGTTCATGTTCTTTACCAGAAATGATTCTTCTCTATATGCAATACATAGTACAAATAAATCAGCATAAATTATAAGAGATGTAATTTATATGCTTGCCATGAAGTCTTCATAGATGTTTCGGATCAGGTGCACCGTCGTCATGGCAATGAAGACGCATTAAATTCATTTAGATTTTCTTCCTGCTTCGAATTACATAGTCTTAATTGAGAGGCGCAAGTTTCTTGGGTGAAATGGGGGATGGTGTTGTTTTCAGTTTTGCTTCTTATTGAGATTCCTTATACATTATTGAGGATTTCATTAAAATACAAAGCATTTGGGATGTATAGTGTAAGGTCTTAGCTCAGTGATACTAAGCTATGAAGGACTCACCAGACACAGCAATATTAGGATATTAATTTTTAATGAAGATTCTTGATTAGATGATTTTCTACAAGAATGTACAAATTAACATCAGTTTAAAACAATTCTGCTTAACTCAGGACGAGATAGCGTACACAAGTCAAAGTTAAATCTGGATTCAATAGCAGATTTGTCACGAATTCACTCGTAGGTAAATTGGAAAGTTCTACTCAAGGCGAGTACAAGTCCGTTAGCCGGAAAAGTGATTTGAGGGATTAGACCGCTCAAATATCTACGTATAACCATTCACGAGTTATACCAAGAAGATAATTTGCAGTGACGTAGGGAACATCCAATTCGATAAGAATTCCTAAAAATGCTTTTAGCTCGTGACGAGCGGTAATCAGCCAAAGATTGGCTTCGGTTCGCGGGACAAGGCCCGATCCAACAGCTTCTCAGCCTGAGAGCTGCCTTTCCAAATTCTCGGTCACGAGAATTTTAAACTCGGTTCTCCAAAAACTCTAACCTGATCTCTCGATCATCTCCTCTCATCCCTTCCGAGTTCCAGTTTAAAAAGCACCTTTGACCCTGCCCTCCGAGGCGGGGTCACCAGTTCAGTTGTCTTCATTTGTCGAAGAAGGAGACAGTTTTCCCCAATGACAAATCTCTGTCTTGGATCCCGTAATGCTATTGGCCATAGGCACAACGCAATGCTTTTGGTCCTGGCTGCTTGGGTGTTCGCCCAAGGTCAGTCGGCGCCGCGTTTCAAACAAATCCCTCCGGATGATGTAATCAGGAAAGGGTTTTAACGGCGTCGGCATCCCTTTCTCCGATTGCTTTCAGCTAGCTATCTGGGAGGTCCAGTCAACTTTCGCGTGGGAAATTGGTGGGTGCTTTTCAAGATCTCACAATAGTACTATGGTGAAAAAGTTGCGGAATTTATTTTATTGCAGAAGAATGACTCTGTTTTATTGTTGCTTCTTTCGAAGTTCAGTAGAACTTCGATAAACCGTAAAGACCGGGGCTGTGACGGATAACCGAATAGTGGACAACAGAAATCTCTTAATGAAAATGTACAGTGACATGATTTCACTGCTGTGTTGGTATGAAAATCAAAATAAAATCATTTAAAAGTGAAAATATATACATGTAGTATTTAATTTTACAAGACAATCAATAAAAATTTCAACACAAGAGCAGAAATGTAAGGCAAAACTATAAACCTACGTTACTTTTTGCTTTTTAGACCATTGGTGCGCAACTATTTTCACTTTTGACCCCCCCTTCAAAATTTCAACGCAATTGCAGTAATGTACAGAAATGTAAAGCAAAACTATAAACCTACGTTACTTTTTGCTTTTTAGACCATTGGTTCGCAAACTATTTTTACTTCTGACTCCCTCAAAATTCAACACAAGAGCAGTAATGTACAGAAATGTAAGGCAAAACTATAAACCTACGTTATTTTTTGCTTTTAAGACCATTGGTGCGAAAACTATTTTCACTTCTGGGGGCCGGGCGGCGTGGCAGGTAAAATTTTGTCGTGACCCTTGTATAGACAGTAGAGACACGGTATTTCTTAATTCGTATCCTTTAATAAATATAATATTTATTTTGATGTCTGTCAGTTTCAAATTATCAAATTTCCACGTATATAACTCAACAAAACATAAAAACAATCTATATTATTCAATAAAGAATACTAATAGTTGCTTGGAATATAATTCACACTGTTTCCCAAATAATAGACAGTAGAGACACAGTATTTCTTGATTCGTATCCTTTAATAAAAATAATATTTATTTTGATGTCTTTCAGTTTCAAATTATCGAATTTCCACGTATATAACTCAACAAAACATATAAACAATCTATATTATTCAATAAAGAATACTAATAGTGGCTTGGAATATAATTCACACTGTTTCCCAAATAATCTATGGAAATGCAAGATTACGAAAATTCTGAGGAGAAAGTAAAATTATTTCAAAAGACGTCAATTTTCAAATGTGACAAGGATTACGAAACAAAATATTGCTGTACATCTTATAGCAATTGGATGATATATTACAAATGAATAACTAGAAATTTATCATTTAAAACTTAGTTTTAAGAAAATTTTGAAACTCACATTAAACTTGTTCTATACTCGAGTATCTGCATCATTCGTTGGGCTTTGATCCATTACACAACTAAGCGTCATAATCGCAAATGGTAATTTTTACGATTTCGTTTTGAGAATTCGGAACTTTTGTAATTTGAGCCATGTTCCATGCTCTCCATCCATTAAGGTTTAACGAACCCTTAAAAGAAACTTGGATTCCTTTTTCTCTGTGGGCAAATCCTATCGTATAGGACAATAATAGTAATCCAATCTCAAAACTTTTACCTTCGCGCAGTATAGCACCTTTCGATAATTCATCCTAATGAAGTAATAACACCACACTTCTAATTTTCCTTTACCAGCGTGGTTGTATGTATCCACGCTTTATATAAAATAAAAAGACTTGCATTTTATCGGTTCTATGTGTGGTCATTTGTAAAAAAATTTATATGAAATAAATTTGTATTAAAATAGTGGTGATTAATGTATAAAAAGATCTTTGTACATCAGAATGTTTAGTTTCCTCTATGCCGCTTATACAGGGTGAGTTTGACATAATCTGAAAGAGGGTGATAGAAGACTCCATATGGATCATAAAACACCGTAGCAACCCTGTCCAACTCTAACCGTTTGCAAGTTATGGCGGATAATATGCTACAAGTCGAAAACAAAAAGTTTCATTAATTCATTAAAGGATTAATGAACTTGCCAATATATGCTACTTTTCTACCAAAAAAAAATTTCATTTCATTTCTGAAATCGAAAACACGTCGCAGTATTTTGACGCGTGAGAACCCTCTGACTTCGGTATGTTGTAATAATGTCTCATTCATACAAACCATCTCATTACGGAATATTGAAAAGAGTCGACTGTTTAGGTTGTTTTCATACAACTAATTACATTAACAACATCCTGTAGGTAATATCTTGTGCAATTCTTCGTCAAAATCATTTGCATCAAGAGCTTCTCTATGTCAAATGCAATGGTTAATAAAACTAGAGAGGAGAGGGATATTCTTTATTTACCTTATTAGTCTTTTTTTACTCCTCTTAATGCTGCAGCACTATCAGAGAAATTTGCGATACACTGCATCCATGTAAGGTCATTTGTTTCAAAATATCTATAAATAACTTTTTTCCTTTCAAACTTTAAAACACAAAAATTCTTTTGATATGTCTTCTTCATAAACGTATTTCAGATAAACAATTAACTGAGATAGTTTAGTAATGTCTATGGTTTATCGTATAATGGTATTTTAATGGTTTCGGCAAGTTGTAGACCAAATAAAGGAGAGTTTTTTTAATAGATTTTGCAGAACTGATTCTATGTTAAGTGGTATGACGAAACTTCAGCGAGAAACGGCATCGTTTTATCGTTTTTAAATCGTTCCCATATTTTTCTCCATTCATTATTGATGTCATTTTAGTTGCTGAAGGGAGTGATGCTCTAATTGTAGGTTTTAAATTTTTTTCCTATCAAATATAAAACTTCTAAGGATGCCTGTAAAATCTTCTCAGGAATTGTTGCGGGTCTATTTTTCCAGAAATACATTTCATTTTTCCACTCAGTTCAGATTTATTTGCTAATTCTTTAAGACCGAATGTCTTTTTAATTTAGTAGGTTTCATACTTTTGTTTGCTACTTTATCCCTGCAATAAACACACAGCGGATGCTCTTTCCTCACACATAGATTGAAACAGCTTTAGCAAAGACGGTTACTAGTAAATGTCATACCTATCCAAGTTGCATATGAATTCCACCAGGGAGAATTACCCAACTGCAAACCGGTGCGACGATGAGGGATAACAGAAACTGTAGGTTAAACGAGTTGCCGTTTAATCAAAGTTTCATCGTAACTACCCTGTGCAACTACGTCCAACAGGTCAAAGAGAGCAGGGCCAAAATGCATACTTGACCTTCCTTATTATACTATGAAGTTGAACACAAAATTGAATACCATGCTGGGAAAATTTACCAGAAAATTGAAGAGAGAATACCCCTGATTATTTATTTTTCAACTTCAGTGCACGTATAATTCAGCTCGAAGTACTCAACTTTATTCATTGTTAATAAATTATTTCATTAATATCTCACGAAAAGCATTATTCCATAAGTCGAGGAGAGAATACCGCTGATTATTTTTTCTTC